>SNVD02007346.1:0-28272 GCA_013180625.2 Boswellia sacra | reverse complement strand
ATTTTTGAAGAGTCTCTTTCTTTCAATAAAAGTGGTGTGGGATTATTGATGGCAGTGAGTTTATGGGTGGTGCGAAGCATTGGAGTAAGTTTCATTGTTCATATTGACCACTTGAGATTTACTTGGGAGGCAATAACATACGATTTAGTTCTTTGCATATAACTCGTTGTTACTGTCAATTACCTTCATCTTGGATGGAGGCTACATATGTCTGTGGATGTTAGCATGTATCTCGGTCTGTTTATCATTTTATGAATTCTTATATATATATCTTGTACATAGTGTGCTGAACTGGGAAAATTTGATAATTAATTTATAATTTAAAATGTCTGTGCCTTTGTGAACTATAAGCTTGTTTATGATGGAATCAAAGACTCCATGTTCCTTGTGGACACAATTTAAACAGAGATATGGGCTGCATGTATACTAATTATCATCTGAAAATATAGAACTAAATTGTGAAGTGGATCCATTGGCCTCTTGTGTTGAGTCTAATTCTTTGATATATGTTTAATGATACTGAGAATTAAATCAATTTCTCTATACTCAATGTTTCTATGTATTATTGACAACAGCTTAACCTATTACTTAAATTTTTCCCTTTTATGACAGCCTAGGTGTCTCTGTGTGGTTGTCTATCTTGTTTCTGTCAGATATATATCCATTAAATTGCTCTTCTTTCCCTCTTAAATATGTGCTTCCAGTTTCTCTGTTGATTGTTGTTTGGGTTTTCACTCATTTGATTTTTCTTTTGCAGGCTCCTTCAACTGAAATAGCTGTGTTGGAGCTGTCTCATGCATCTGCAGAAGTCAGTGAAATAGTGTTCTTCTTACTTGGTGCAATGACCATTGTAGAAATAGTTGATGCACATCAAGGGTTTAAGCTGGTTACTGACAATATAACTACTCGAAAGCCTCGGACACTGCTTTGGGTGGTGGGTGCTCTATTTCCTTTGTCATGACCAGATTGAAAAATTCTTTATGCTTGGGTGCATATTAACTTTACTGCTGAAACATATATTTATGATATGGGATATGATTTTTTGTGTCTAGCCTGATATTTAATCCATCCATGTTAGTAGAAATTTGTGTTTGGTATCACCAAAAGTTCTGGTAGATTTAAGTAGATAACAGAGATTCATATGTTGACAGACAACTCCATACTACTTTTCTGAAAACATTCTTTCACTGTCCTGTCACCGGTATGCTGGGAAATCAGGCATCTTTGAAAGTTGTTATGATTTTCACTACTCTAAAATTGCAAAACGTGCCCACTTACCAGTTTTGCTTCTATCTTGAGCTAAATTACCAATTAAACACTGATGGGACTTCTTAATGCTACTAGAAAATGGGTCATTGCAGCTATAATGGTTTCTTAAGGAGTGCCTAGGTTCTGGATCTAGGTAATGGGACAGTAAAACATGTTTCCCCGTTACTGGATCTGTTGAATCTTACCTGACATCACACAAAGGTTAACATTAATCTGAGGGACTTCAGCATTAGTCTTCAAGATAATTTTTTGGAGTCAGCTTGACATTTTTCTAAAGAAGTTAACTGGCGGCAATGATCGTTAAATGTTGAACTGATCATTTATTTGATTCACCAATCTATTTTCCTTATAATTGAATTTCGGAAAATTTGGCAGCAGTTCTTTGTTTATTGTGGTAATGACTTCTGGTCCTTTGGATGAAATTGAAATCCCAAAATTTTAAAGGTTGTAATTTTTTTTTTTTCACTTGACTCAGTCTCGATGTTCTTCTCTCTGAAATAAGGTTAGATGGATTGCATCTAGTTTTCTAGCTTGAAATTGCTGTAACAGCCATATCTTTTTCACAATATTTTTCCTGTGAAGTAATGGTGTTTCACCTTTTATTCTGGAGTTTTCAGATTGGGTTCGTGACCTTTTTCCTTAGTGCAATCCTTGACAATCTGACGTCTACTATTGTCATGGTTTCTTTGTTGAGAAAACTAGTTCCTCCCTCAGACTACCGCAAGTATGTGCGAGCAATTTCTTATACGATTAAAGATCTTCTTTACATTTACTAATGGCAGTATTTATCATGTGTTCAATTTATTAAGTTCATACGATTTTATACATATAAAGATTACTAACCATTTTGGTTTGAAGCTATGATTTTATACATATAGAAATTACTAACCATTTTGGTTTGAAGCTATGGTGGTAAACTTTCCTTTATAATTTTTAGAAACTGAAGAGAACTATAGTTTGTAGTTGAGGATGAATATCACTGTATTGAAGAACAATTATAAAAAAAAAATGTTAAAATGATGAAGATAAATCCTTCTTTAAGTCTTTTGAGATATAAAACCAACTAATGGGAACTTTAGAAAGAAGAGATGACTTGAAAAAATTAGGTTAGTTTTTGTGTAGTCTTTGTTGAAGAAACCAAATTCAAAACTTAAGTCAATAGGAAAGAGCTTAATAATACATTTTTTATATTCGAATAACAAAAATGAATTGTTTCTAAATTTAAGCAAGGGTCACTCTCATTTGAATTTTATACAGGCTTCTGGGAGCTGTTGTTGTAATAGCTGCAAATGCTGGTGGTGCATGGACTCCAATTGGTGATGTTACCACTACCATGCTGTGGATACATGGCCAGATTTCCACATTGCCAACAATGAAGGTCTGTTTCTTCATTTTGTTGCTGAAACAAGTATTCATGGGGGTTATATATGTATGTATATACTCCTAACATAAACTTTAGGTTACAGGCAGATTTGGGAAATTCTTCTTGCAACTCTTTATAGAAAACCAGAAAATGAAGATGAATCACAAATAATAGTCATAGGTTTAGGGGAGTTTATCAGCTTCAGATAGTAAGTTTATAATCCCACAGTTTAAAACTCTGCTGGTCAAGCCATTATGATTACTATACCAGTTCTTAATGCACTTGAATACCCCTCTGCACATGGGTTTAAGGATTTTTGACGAATGGACATTAAAGTCTAAATAATTGTCCCTTTGGGTAAAACTATAGCGCTGCGTGGCACTATTTGAGAATTTCCCATATTTTGTGATTTCTGTGCTTGCAGAGCTTGTTTCTACCTTCAGCCATTTCTCTAGCTGTTCCGTTGGCTCTTCTGTCCCTGACTAGGTACTGTGAATGCAAAGCCAGGGATTTTGAGTTTTGCAACATTTGGTAAATTTGTCAATTACAAGATGAATGATACGGATTTCTCTTCTTCTATTCAGTGAAGTCAATGGTAAAGGACAGGAGTCTCCCAATATTCTGGCATCTGAACAGATGGCTCCCAGAGGACAGCTTGTATTTTCCGTGGGTATTGGAGCTCTGATTTTTGTTCCTGTGTTCAAGGCACTAACTGGTTTGCCTCCTTTCATGGGTATGCTGCTTGGGCTTGGAGTTCTTTGGATTCTGACAGATGCTATTCATTATGGTGAATCGGAGAGGCAAAAGTTGAAAGTCCCACAGGCTTTATCACGGATAGACACTCAAGGAGCCCTTTTCTTCCTTGGAATTCTTTTGTCTGTCAGCAGGTACAAACACAAGCATCATCTGATTTTCTGTTCCTGGATGGTGATTAATGTTTTTCTTTTTAAATTCACTTTATGTTGTAAAAGTTTTAACGTGACGGTTTTACAAGCCCATGGGTAGAACTCACCCTTAAAAATCGGCTTGTAAGGGGAGGGTGTCCATAGGCTTATAAGCCACCAACTAATCCCATACTTAGTCGATGTGGGATCCTAGCAACACTACCAATTAATCCCATACTTAGTTGATATGGATCGTAACATACCACCACGTTTCCGACACCGACGTCCACGGCGACCTACTTTGGATGGCCCACTCTGGCCTTTCCAGGTTAACCCTTCACAGGTCGCCCCCTCCACAACGTGGGCCTCGCGTGGCTAGCTCTGATACCAACTGTTACAAACCCATTGATAGAACTCACCCTTAAAAGCCGGCTTGTAAGGGAAGGGTGCCCATAGGCTTATAAGCCACCAAGTAATCCCATACTTAGTCGATCTGGGATCCTAGCAACACCACCAACTAATCCCATACTTAGTTGATGTGGATCGTAACAAAGGGATAGATAAAGAAGTTTTTACTTGGAGACCTTTTAGTGGCAGGAGCTATGTTTCTTCATTTGTCCATGGTTGCTTTTCTCATTGCAGCCTTTCTGCTTTGAGCACAAAAGGTCACTGATCTCTGTCCAGTTGTTTAGAGGATTATAAATGGGCCACGGTGATGCTCTGTAGTCCAAACATTTAAACCATCTTCCATGGTAGTCTAATTTTTTTTTTCCCTACTCCCTGAGCAACAATGATGTTGACTTACGTGTTGGAGATAGCCCGCCTCCCACCCCCCCAATGTTCACTGTCCATCCCACGAGTTGAAACCTGGGGCCATCATCTCTCCATTCCAAAGGCAAAGGCACTCTGTCTTATAATCATGTGTGTATAGATGGGGAGTGCCACATTTGACACCTAGATAATGACTTCTAAGTTGATAAATCATGCATTATTTTGTGTGGGACAAGCTTCTGATTGTGCATGGATAAACGTACCCATTTATAAGAGGTGTCGACTGCTGCATTTATGGATTGTCATCAGGAAAGCACTAATTTGAAAAGTTTTGTTTCTTGTTTTCTAGCCTGGAGGCAGCGGGAATTCTTCGGGAATTGGCGAATTACCTCGATGCTCAAATACCTAATGCTGACCTGATTGCAAGTGCAATAGGGGTTGTATCAGCAATAATAGATAATGTTCCACTGGTTGCAGCAGCAATGGGAATGTATGATCTCTCTTCTTTCCCCCAGGATTCTGACTTCTGGCAGCTGGTGGCATATTGTGCTGGTACTGGTGGGTCTATGCTTGTTATTGGCTCTGCTGCGGGAGTTGCATTCATGGGGATGGAAAAGGTCGACTTCTTTTGGTACTTGCGGAAGGTATATTCTGTAGTTTTCATGACATCTTCTTGGATCAAAATATCATTTTTCCATTTACTTAGAGAAGCTGTTCTTTTTGCAGGTGAGTGGTTTTGCTTTTGCAGGTTATGCTGCTGGCATTGCCACCTACTTAGCATTTAACAGCCTTCACATCTCCTTGCCGACAACTCTTGCTCAAGCTCCTATCCTTCCTGGCTCTTAAATTTTATTGCTCAGTTATCTTCCTCTATGGTTCAAAACAAGGAATGCTTCCAAAAATGTGGCTTCACAATAAATTATCAAAGTGAAGAGCTTGAGTTGAGTAGATGTTGGGTAATCTGCACATGTAGCTTTTGAGAAAATATAGAGAATTTAATGAACAGTAAAAATTAATTCAATTTGATAAATTGAGGTTGATTAGATCTTATTTCCTCAGCAATTCAAATCATCGAAACTCAGGTAGGAACAGTAATGTTCCTTTCTTTCTTTATTAGAGTAGTTGGGGCGAGATTATTGTATCACATCGCATTTTCCCTATCAAAGAGACACCAATTGGAGGACATATGCTTGCGTAAGCTAGAAATATTTGAACAGAATACTATACATGTATTGCATCGGAAGTCGTATTATGGGATTGAATGTCATACAAAACAGGTTGCACACACTTGCATGTGAAATTTATCTGAAATGCAAAATCCTTGAATTGATACGGGCATTATATGCATAATTTTTTCGGATTTAAGATTTATCTTGTACTATATATGAGAAGTTGCTCTACTTTTACATACCTAGCAGTTTGCAATCACATTTTGGTCATTTGGTTGAAGATATTTTCCAGGTAATGCTTATCGGATTCGACTGTTTTCCCTTGTCCGAAACATGTGTGAATAAAATTGATGAGGAACGGGGTTCCTAAAATTAAAAGAAAGGGAGGGAGATATAGACAGAAGAAAGGGGAGAAATAATGGAAGAAATTTGGGAAAGAAGTAGAGTGAAAATTGAGGGAGAAATAATCTTTTTACTAAAAGATAAAAAAATCAATAACAATCAATTCTGAAAAATAACATAACTAAAAGCTCCTATTTATAGGACCGTAAAGTATAGTTTTACTAAGAAATAAAATCTTATTTAGGAAATTGAATTATAATCCTAGTTTAACTAGAAAATATCAAAATTAAATCCTAAATAAAATAGTAAACTATTTATTAGGAAAATAACTCAAATTAGGATTACTCCGAATTTAGGAAGTCAAAATTTTTAATAATAGTCAAAATCCCTAATTTATTAAAATTCCTAAAATCAAAATTAGAATTCCTAATTTATAATCTAATAGGTCCTACACCAATTCTCTCCCTCTTGAAAAAACTCGACTCCTGATGAGTTGGCTAGAAAAAAATTTCATCAAAGCGCATGAGGTGGATGTGCCAAACGAATAAGGAAACGGCTAAGTATATCACGAATATAGCATAAATTCTTCAAGAACTGGGACAAGACAATAGGCCCTACAAGCATGAGACAAGAAAGCATTGGAGGCTTGAGATGGCATCGGTAAGCACACAAATCTTCCTCTTTAACCATTGAACTAAAAGTCAATTCCATAGGCACACGAGGTAAAGAAGCATACAATTCAAGCCTAGGGATGGGTATAGGTTGAAGAAGCAAAGTTGAAGAGCTATGGTTGCTTGACATTTGGGTAGTGGGCTTGGCAGGCTTTAAAGTGATGGTTGTACCATTGTGAGAAAAAGTATATGTGTTATCTCTCCCACGACTGGTAACATTCATGTCATAAAGCCAAGGTCTTCTAAGAAGAATATGAGCTACATCCATAGGAACAACATCACAATATATGTTGGCATGATAAGATCCAAATATTAGAGGAACAAAGCACCTTTCAGTGACATCCAAAGAAGTTTTATCAATCCAAGTTATCTTAAAAGGATATGGGTGGGGTTCGGTTGTAAGTTGTAGCCTAGAAATCGCCGATTTAGAAACCACATTCATAGTACTTCCACTATCAATCACTAATTTATAAACCTTTCTCTTACAAGGAATGAAAGTATGAAAAATGTTATTACGTCTCCAATCTTCTTCTTTGGGCATAGCTAAAATATTTTTCACAATATTAACTTGAGGTGTATCATCATCTAACCCCAAATCTTCATCAGTAGCTTCTAAAGGTTCAAAAATCTCTCTTATGGGTGGGTCATGTATTCCTTCTAGCACTAAAGTGCGATGAGGACAATGAGAAGCAATATGACCTTTGACATGACAATGGTGACACACAATCTGGGAATTACTAGGATAAGAACTAGAATTGGCAAATGACTTTTCCCTATTTGTGTTTACTTGGAAAGTCTTGGGTTGGAAAAAAGTGTTTGAGTTCTCAAAGGATCTTGATGAAAGTGATTGCATGGGAGTTTGCCTAGTGTTAGGATATTGAAGAAAATGTTCTACATCAATGGCTTTATTTAGTAGGCTTCATCTAAAGTAGTTGGGGAATGCAAATTAACTAGTCGTTGAATATCAAAACGGAGCCCATGGATAAACTTAGACCTAGTGATCTCATCCTTTTCAGAAATCCCACTCTTGACCATTAGATTATTGAACTTATGTAGGTAATCAGTGACACTCAAAGATCCTTGTTTAATATTAAACATTTGTAAAGGCAATTAGGTTTTGTAAGTAGGGGGTACATACTTTCTATGTAACCGAGACTTCATGTCATCCCAAGTAAGAACTTTCCCTTCACGCTCTACCTCTCGCTCTACAATTTGCTAATATTGTTTTGCAGGCCCGACCAACTTAAGTTTAGCAAGACGAATTTGTAACTCGTTCGATATGTTAAACCACCCAAAATATTCCTCTATAGCAGCTACCCTATCTAAGAATGCATTAAGATCTATTCTACCATCAAATTCAGTGATTTCTTGTTTAACACGCTTAGTGACATTTTCATACTCATCTCTTAATGTTTTATCGCTATGCTTAGCATATTTACGACTACCCTCCTCACTACTTTCGACTTTTTCAATATCAAATTCTAACTTACGGATATTATTTTCACCTATAAGAGTTTCCTCTTTTTTTGGAGTTGTACCCAAAATCCCTTTATCCTTTTGATCCCTATGCTTAGTAGATGGCTCCAAGTTAGGGTCTTGTATTGTGAGAAAGGAAGCTTATAAGGCTTTTTATAGTTGCTAATATTCCTGCCACTTTATTTTCCAAAGCATTTATCCTAATGTTTGTCCTATTTTCTGAGGCTTGTATCATTAGCTGGAGTGTTTCAGGTTGTTGAACTGAGGTTTCAGATGTGTCAAGATCTTCAGTTTGGTTTTTCTTGTTTCTAGTCATCATAATATGATAAAATTAGGCTAAATTGATGCAAACTTACTCAAATACCTACAAAATCAACAAGTAGAACAAAAGTCAAAGGGGCAGAAAGGTCAAACCGAATTATGTGCTTTCGATGAACAGTAACTCCCATGAACAGTATGCATTCATGAATAGTTATCTTATTTTTTTGTTTTTTTGATTGAAAAGATGATGAAAGATAAAATTGAGGTAAAGTAAATTAATGGTGGTGGGAGGTTTAAGGTTTATGAGTTGAACAAAAATTTAAAGAATAAATAGAATAAGAAGGGATCAAAACCACTGATATCAATTGATGAGAAACGGGGTTCCTTATATTAAAAGAAAGGGAGAGAACTGTAAACATAAGAAAGAGAAGAAATAAATTTCGGAAAAAAGTAGAGTGAAAATTAAGGGAGAAATAATCTTTTTACTAAAAAATTAAAAAATCAATAACACCCAAGTCTGAAAAATAACATAACTAAATGCTCCTATTTATAAGACCTTAAAGTATATTTTTACTAGAAAATAAAATTTCATTTAGGAAATAGAATCATAATCCTAATTTAACTAGAAAATATCAAAATTAAATTTTAAATAAAATAATACACTATTTATTAAAAAAATAATTCAAATTAGGATTACTCTGAATTTAAGAAGTCAAAATCACTAATAATAGTCAAAATCTCTAATTTATTAAAATATCTAAAATCAAAATTAAAATTCATAATTTATAATCTAATAAGTCCTACATAAAAAAATAAGCCTGGATTTTCAAAGGAAAAGTCGAATTAAAAATGATAATAACTTCATAAAGTACACAACCCTCTTGGCACAGCCGAATTATTCTTTTTTCCTACCTAGAACTACCACAAAACAGTAGAATGGAAATATCATCAAAATCGGGGAACTACAATGCAGTAAAGACACCCATCTCCCTCTGCGGACACCATTCCACCCCGCAAAAAAAAAAAAGAAAAAGAAAAAGAAAAAAATGACGGGGCAAAACTACAACTTGAGGAAAACAAACTCTTCAATGGCTGGAACTTCACCAATCTTCTTTAAAGCTTCTTTGCTGGGTTGGTCATCCACTCCAATAGCCATAACTGCATGCTTCCGTGGAGCGATCCTACCAACACTCATGAAACTGACATTCACATTCTCCTCACCCAAGATACTGCCTACTGTGCCGATCATACCTGGCTGATCGACCTGTCTGCAGAGAATGATACTACCTTCCAAGCTCACATCCACTTCGAAAGATCCTACCTTTGTCAAATGTGGAATTCCATCCTTCACCCGTCCCTCAACTTTAATCTCCCCTGAGTCAGACATGGCACTGGCAAATTTTGATTCCACATTAGCAATCTGAACCTGGATAAACTCAAGTGGGCTCTCTGGGGAACCATCTAGGACAATTCGTTCTTCAGCAATGCGAAGGCCTCTCTGTTTGGCTGTGTAATCAGCATTTACCAAGTTCACAAAAACACTGGATATGGGCTCAATAATACCCTTGGTGATCATGGCACGCAGGAGTCTTGTGTCAAGGTCATCAGGAGCTCTAGCAGAAGCATATGTAACTTTCACAGATTTCACACCACTGCCTCCTGCCACTAGTTGAACAGCCAGTCTCCCAAGTTTCTCTGCCAGTTCAACGAATGGTTTCAACTCCGATAGAACCTGCATTTGAAAATAATTATGAAATTAACTGTCCTTTAATATATTTCTTAATCCATCATCTTGTTAAATAAATTATATTCTATTTCTTTTACAAGGCTATCATATACATCAGCAAGTTGAAGCCTCACACTTTAGTATCCATCATTTAAGACAACCTACTTAAGATCGTACTTTTAACTGAACGGGACAGACAATCCCAAATCCCTGCAATTACTTCTAGAAACGAATTTGTACTACACATGTTGCTTATAAGGCTAAATTATTGAAAACTACAAGATCGCTGTCCAAAATAGGTCTCAAGAAAGGACCCTGTGCGGGGCATATAAAATCCTAGTCTTCAGCATTAAAGTGAAAAGTCCTAACCAAAAACAAAGCAGTTGCACTGGCAGCCCAGAACACAGATTCATATAAAATTAGGTGAAATGAAGGTTCAGGTTTTTTTCTATGTAACACCAACCATCGAGTAAATCAGACAGATTAAAATAAAGAATTAAGTAACAGTATGACAGAGCTCAAGAGATACCTCAGCAGGAACCATTGGTGCATTAACTGCAGTAGCAGCAAGCTCTCCTTTCAAGGCTCCAACGACAGCTTCAGCAATTTCAATAGCAACTCCTTCCTGCATTGAACCAAAAAATATTTGTTAACAATTGGAGAAATTAGAAAAGCATGAACAGATGCATAGCTTATCACCAACCTGAGCCTCCATAGTGCTAGCACCAAGATGTGGAGTCACAGTAACCCTTTCATGCTGCACCAGCTTGCTGTCTTTTGCTGGTGGCTCCTCTGTGAAAACATCAAGTGCAGCCTACAATGGATAAATTTTGTTAATTTGACAAAATCATAGTAATAAAGACATTCATGATTCAAACAATGACAAGGCTCACCTGAGCAACAATTCCAGAATCCAGTGCCCTCACAAGAGCTTCCTCATCAATGACACCTCCACGAGCAACATTGATAATTCGAACTCCTTTCTTCATTCTAGCAAAAGTTTCATCATTAAGCATCTTTGACGTAGCAGGGGTAAGAGGCATATGCAGGGAGATGAAATCAGCAGTTGCGATAGCCTCATCGAAGCTCACAAGCTCCACACCAATAGCACGAGCACGGTCTGCTGGGGCATAAGGATCATGTGCTATCACATGCATACCAAGGCCCTTAGCGCGACGAGCAACTTCTGATCCAACTTTTCCAAATCCCAGCACAGCAAGTCTTTTCCCCACAAGTGAGACACCCACATATTTGTTCCTTTCCCATTTCCCTAGAAATTCCAATACGAACTACAATTAATTACAGAATCTACACACACAACACTGATTCCAGTACCAACCAGATCCGAGTAAACATCTTAAAATACTTTCAAGAACATAAAAATTTAGTGCTTTCAAGCTATGCTGTTTCGTTTCTTAGTTTTCAAATTTCAATACAGAAATTTTGTCTAAAGCAATTTAAACTCCAAACCGTTCGATAAAATGCGTCAAAGAAACTAACCAGCCTTAACAGACGCGTCAGCCTGAGCCACATTTCTGGCCATGGCAGCCAAGAGCGCGATCCCATGTTCAGCCGCCGCAACCGTGTTCGCGGTAGGCGCGTTAACAACCAAACATCCAAACTCAGTAGCCGCAGCCAGATCCACATTATCAATCCCAACGCCAGCTCTTCCGACGACCTTCAACCTCCCGCCGGAGGACTCGAACACCTCGCGACTCACCTTCGTTCCGCTCCGCACGATCAACGCGTCGCAAAGCGAGATCTTAGTGCAAAGCTCCTCGGGCGTCAAGTTGTAAGAACAGTCGACGTTGGCGAAATCCTTCAGAAGATCCAAACCGGCCGCGCCAAGCTTCTCAGCGACGAGCACAGTCGGCTTCGAGGAGAATCCAGAGGAGGCCGCAACGATGACGAAACGCTGCGGGAGCCGCTTACGATTAAAAGAAACGGAGAAAACAGGGGAGCTAGAGATGGAGTGTCGGGAGGAGAGAGGAAGCCTGAGGGAGGGTTGACGGAGAGTGAAGGAAGTTGATGACGTGGCCATTATGAAGCTGGCGGTAGTAGCAAGTGAGTGCAAGGAGACTGAGATCTGGTGATGGTATTTATATTAAGGGCGTGTTTGGATGGTTGGTAGAGGAAGAAGAAGTGAGTGAGAGAGACAGTGAAGCAAAGCGAGGGTTTAGGTGTTTGCGAAGGAAATGATGAGGGTTTAGGCTGGCTGGATGGCAGGCAGGCGCGTGGGATTTGAGTGGAAATGTTGGAGCGTGGAGGTTGCTGGTCTGATAAGCTTGGTTTGGTAGGTAAAGTTGTATTTTAGTGGATTAATATTACTTTATTTTGACTAATCTGATTCAGCCAACATTAATATCGAATCTACGCCTTTATAGTTGTTATTTTAATACTAACCTAAAAAGTTGGTTTTATATTTTCTTAAGATAAAGATATTTTGATATATTTTTAATCAAATTCTATATTAAAAAAATAAATTTAACTTATATTAATCATGATATTATAAAAGTCAATTTTCATAATTTTTTTATACAATATTGAGGAAAAAGTTATATTAATCGTCTTAGTTTGTGTTCGTAACACATTAATTGAGAAGAGAATTAAAAGATAATAATTTAAAAATCCTGATTATTAGCATAATTAATTTTTACATTATAAATTAGGAAAATCTTACAGCAAAAGACAAAATACGGTGACTTACTACTGGCTTTTGGCTTTGGCGGAAGTTGGTGGTGTTTATCCTTTTAAAACGAACGAATGAATTTATATTTATTCTGGTGAGATTAAAAGTTTTTAGAAAGACTGAACTGGGGTGATGACGTACTAAACCGACGCGCTATGTGGACGCGTATGTAAGTGGAGCGGGAGTGGGATGTAGTATGGGGATCCGGAAGAGGATCCGACTACAGAGTATCAAAGTATGCATAAAGCGCGGGCAGTGGGACCCAGACAAATGATGCAGGTTGGTGAAGGATTTGAAAGTATCTATTTTGCTTTGTTAAGCAAAAGCAAAATAGATTTGGTTTTTCATTAGGTGGGCGTAGGTGGGTATTTACTCTTAAGACTTTGAATTTTTGGTTATCAAATTCGATTGCAGTACGTAAAATAAAATCCATGGTATTTGATTTGAGTACTCATCTTCTTGACTATTTTAACATCTTTAGATCTAAACTAAAGGAGAATGTATAACATAAGGAAGGTGATTTTTGTTAGGAAATTATTAAAAAAAAGATAATAATTATAATAATAAATCTTAATTTCTTAATTTATTGTTTAGTCAAAATCCAACATTAGGTCATAAATATATTTTAAGTCACGGAAATATTTAATGCACGTGAAAAGTTGTGTTTGGGGAAGTGGGTACGAGTTATGCGGTTAGAGGAGCGCCGCTTGACATTTGGAAAACGACAATACCAATTTACCAACCCCATTTTTGTTGGCTACTCTTTTGTATTAAAGGCTCTATAAAAGGTTGCAGTGCAACTTGATAACTGGTAACAGCTTTTGGTTTTTCTTTATTTCTCGGAAAACAAAAAAGAAAAAAATATATTTTTATTTCAATCCAAACCGGGCTGGATATAAGAACGGAGATTGGTTTTGTTCAGGTGACATAATTATCAATGAGAGAAACGATAACAAAGAGATTTGAATTTGGAAATGTTAGCTTTTAACACCATGAGAAGTAAACTACTAAATCTAAAAATTTTAAACAGTATTATACTTACAAATTTATATATAAAATTTTACAATATATATATAAATTTTATTTACAAAATTAATATGACATCACGTGAAAAAAATAATAAATATGAAAAATTAATATAATAAATATTAAAAAATCAAACGGGAGTGGTTTCACACTAATTTTACGTATAGACTTTTCAAATGTAATGTTACTCAAATTTAAATTATTTTGTATGCTTGATATTTAAGTCTATAACATAATAACACCTCCTTAAACATGATTTAAGTAGACACGATTTTATTAAGGTGGAGGACAGTTTAATATGGCAAAGAGGGCACGATCTGATGTTAAGATTTTTTTTTTTTTGAAAAGTTACTTTGTAATATAGATCCAAAAAACGAAAGATGTTTGACTGTAACCCACAAAAACGAAATAACCCAAGGGTAACCGAGCCCGTTTTGGGAAATCAATTGGCTAATTTGATTTTGTTAAATCAAAGAGGTCGATTTTCATATCGGGAACTCGATCACCTATTAACAAAACTTAAGGCTATAGCATCCTTTATAAGACAAAACAACAACCGCAAATGGTAAGGGACTACAGGAGCCCAAACTGCGTGCTGGCGGAACAGAAAGTATACAAATCAAATCAACATCTAACCTAACTCAGTTCCAAGCCAAAACAAATCCCTGCCAAACAAAATCGATAATTATCTCTTCCAAGCTAAGGAAAACATTAACAAGCATGTAACGTTCCCACAATTTAAGTCAAGAGGAGAAATTTATAATGATGAAAATGCGAACAGAATGCCTCAGCCAGTATGGTTATGAATGAACAAAATGAACTCAGGAAAAAAACTTTATTTTTAATGCAAGCAGGAATAGTTGTTTTTTTTTTTTTTTAATTGATGTAAATACAGAAAAAATATACATTATCTTGATTCACACATAAAAGGAAGCTGTAAATTCATCAAACATCAATGCTATATCCCCTCTACCGAACAAACTACTAGGAAGAACTTTTTCTATTTCTTCTCCGATGTCAGTGTCACCACAGCTCAGATTACATCCCTTCTCGAGGTTATAATAATGTCTTAGCCTTATGTCAGAGGATGAAAGACACCATCCTTGCATCACATTAATCCTAACAAACAAGTTTCAAATATGAGTAATCTTTCCGCATAAGTTTAGTTGGTTAAATACACACGACCCAATGAACCATTTTCATAATTCCCAAAAGTTATCCCCCAACTTAACCTAGACCCCAGTAGTTAGACAAAGATGGATGATCTACTTTGGGCAATAATGTTTAGCAGTTAGTATCAACACATACAGCATTTAGAAGATTGGCCTGAGTCTGCAAAATGCTTTAAGTATGCCTCAGCAAGCATCTGACCCAGTTTAACCTGGGCTGCTGTAGTTAGGTGGAGATGATCTTCTTTGAGCTCCAATCCTTTGGCATCAACACATACTACATTTGGGAGTTTGATTCCCATTTGCGCCTCCCTAACTTTCTCCATGTACCTTCTATCTCCTGATGTTATTGCTACCTGTGCAACACTTGGCGAAGATCGATAAATGATGTCTAAACTAAGGATGAATCAGTGTATACTACAGAAATTGAATTAGATGACTTCCAATATTAAATAATCGTTTGGTTCAACAGCTTTTCCTTACTTTATATTGAAAACGCAACATTAACATCCACATTTAATAACTTAATTGGTTGTCATGATCATTTGTTTTCTCATATAATCAAGGATTTTTGTTTATAAGATTAGGCAGCAAGCGTGTGTAAAGTGGGAAGAAAACCCCTGTTATATACATACACATTAGAACAAGCTTAGAAAAACAAAATTTCTCAGCTTTAAATTAGAAATCTTGGAGCTATTTCTTTGGACTTTCTTACTCTTCCTCTATTATACTGAAAATATGACATAATTTTAGGGCTTTCTTGATAAAAAGATGCAATGTTTTGAAATGTCCGGAGTTTACAGCTAAATCTCTTCAACATATTATAGTTTCCTTGAGCTTTCTTACGAAAATATTTTTAGAGAAATCATTTTAAAAAATGAAATTATTTTCTGAGTTAAATGAAATTTTCATGACACTTGAAATGTCTTAGTAATATAAGAAGATTAATCTCAAAATCGAAGCCCATTCATATAATTTCCAAATAATTTATTGTCATATATGAATTTCATAAAATTTTTACTCTAAACATCTAGCAATATGCAGATATAAAGAGGGGGAGGATTTTGAGCCTCTTAAAATTGCACAACTTTTTACATCCATTTGTGACCTTTAAATTAGAAAAATAAAAATAAGAAAAATGATGGAAATGTGATAACATGGTAAATAGATTTTAAAAGGATCATTAATTGTTATGGCAAAAGTTAAAACACATGATTAATGATTTTTTTTCTTTCATCTTCCCTCTCTCCTCTCTCTCTCTCTCTCTTTCCCCTCTCTCTCTCTCTTCAAACTTTTAAATAACTTAAAAAATTTTAATTAATTTTTGATATCACAAGTAGGTTGGTATACTAAAAGAAAGTGGAGAAGAAGTACGAATATTCAAAACATTTTTTCTCAAAAACCTCTTTAGCACTTTGTATTGATATATTAATGTGATGTTACATTGATAATTAAGACTTTTCTTTTTCTCTAGTTTTTTCAAGAGTTTGAAGAGGAAGAGGAGATGGGAGAGATGAAGGGAGAGAGGATACAGAAAAGAAAATAAATCATAAATCACTTGTGATTGTTACTTATTCCCATGTTTATTAAATAATCCTTTTAGAATTTACTTCCCATGTTTATTAAATATTAATCTAAGAATAATGATACTCTTTCCAAATTATATATCAGATTTTGCATTCCAAATAATGTGTATTTAATTAAAAATAGTGATACACTTTCCAAAATTATCCTAAAATCATGCATCTCAAATGACATAGCATAATTTTAGAAGTAACACATCATTCATTACATCATCAACCCATCCACTTAACAATCATTAATTAAAGACACATCATTTGTGATACAAATTTAGGATATAATTTGGGATGAGTATCATTATTCTTTAATTAATGATTAACAAGCGGATGCATTGATGATGTAATAAATGATGGGATAGGTTTAAAATTCATATCAAGTCATTTGGAATGCATGATTTCGAGATAAATTTTGAAATGTACATCACTACCCTTAATCTAATCTATGTTATATTTATTACACATCCCGGTGGACATAATAATCAATTACTATATCATTTTAAGACAAATTGGATAATTATGGTTTATGTCAAATATTAGAGAGCATATGTATAGATTCATTTGCTTATGATCACCTTATGATAATGAGTTATTTCATTTGTATCCAAATTTGGTACTTTGAGTAGGATAAGTGTAATCCAATGTGATATTTTAAGACCCGTGATGGAATGGTCATTTAATCACATGGAAAGTCTCTACCCTCACATATATACAAGTGAATTAGCCTATTAAAATTCACTATCAAGACATTAGATAAAGGGTAATGTTCCCTTTCTCTCTTTCCTTTGCAGCCATTCAATCTCCAGTCCTACACAATACACACAACCTTTTTCAATTCTAGCTAATAAACGACTCATCACCATGGCTTCTTCATCATTATCAGGTATGAGATTATGGTTTTAAGGTTAAGGCTATGTAATATTCTAACAATTAGTATCAGAGCTTAGATTGATATTTTATTCATGTAACTATGTGCTTCATTGCTGCTAAACTGCTCATGCTGTTGTGGTTTACATATCTTGCCATTAAAGTATGTTTGAAATTTTTTTTTATCTACATTTTGGTAGGTTGTTTTTGTAAATCTGCTGTGTATGGAACATGAGTAAGACGTATGGTGCATGAAAATCTTTTTCTTTTTTTTTCGGATTTTTTAGAGGCATAGAATATAATAAAGGTCGTGTCAATCAAATCTGGTCCGAACAACCCAAAAACCAAAACATCAGGTGAAGAAGATGATGGTACTGCATTTTGGGTTAATTTTTCAATTAGCCTCTCAAAATTTTCAAATCTTGCACTTAAATGTTGGTTTCAAAATAGCCTATTTTAAAATGATCAACTCAACTCCAAATTGTAAAATGCAACAAATCTGTTCAAATAAACAAACTAACCTAATGAAACAGCCATGTGGAGTGTTGGTGATGTTGTTTTGCTTTATATGTGATTGGGCACTTGCTTAAAATGAATTTAGAGTTGAATCTCATGATTCCTGGATGCAAAGAAAAAGCCAAGGAATATTTCTGCCCTTTACCTTTTAGTCCAAAAAATGTAAAATGGAATGAGACCACTTCACCTACATATGGGTGGGGGTAGAGACTTCTCATGTGATTTTAATTTACAAAATTGTTATATTTATCCAACATTTAGTAGACTACCACAAATCATTTTCCATCTGAATTATTTATTGGTTAATGCCAAACATTAAGAAGCATGTTATAAACTCATTAGTTTGTGATCGCTATTTGATAACGAGTCATTTTAGTTGTGCCCAAATTTGGAGTAGTATAATTAGGATCAAGTATAATCCAGTGTGAGTTATTATGAACCTGTTTATGGGAAGGTCATTTTGTAAACTAACATCACATAGAAAGTCATTGCCTCCACCCATATCTATATGTATATATATATGAAGTGGTCCCATTCCATTTTACACTTTTTGAACCCAAGAGCAAAGGGCAAAAATATTCATTAGCTTTTTATTTGCATGCATAAACCGTGAGACCCATCTCCAAAATCCATCTCAAGCAAGTGCTCAACTACATACAAAGCAAAACGACATTACCAACATTCCACATGACTGGTTCATCAAGTTAGTTTGTTATATTTGAATAGTTTTATTGCAAATCAAAACTTGAAATTGAGTCGATTATTTGAAAATGAGCTATTTTGAAACCAACAATAAATTCCTATTTAGAAGACCAAAAAATCTATCATGATTGCCCTCCAATAAGTGAGTGCACAACATTAGATAGTATAAACCTTATGGGCATGTTTGATGACCTGATTAGCAGTACATTAGATAGTATAAACTTCATGGGCATGTTTGGTAGCCTGGTGCGCTTGATGCACCATATAGGATTACACGGTACTAGATAAACTCTATACTATCTTTGATTAGTCATTATATTAGACAAATGCTTGGTAATATTGTGTTTAATAAAAGACTAAATTGAAAAAAATTAATTTTTAATACTAAATTCAAATAAAAAATTATACATTAAGACTAACAATTAATTTTTTGAATATTTAATTATTTAATAATTAAGAACAAATATTTTTCTACATAATTATTCTCCTCTTATTATATTGAAATATTTTATTAAAAAATTTAAATAATTAATTTTTAATTATATTTAAAGAAATTAAATTATTTAATTAACAAATTTATCACAATAATTATAATTTGAGTTCATTATTATTCATAAATAATATAAATTATTTAATTACAATTTTATTTTATTTAAGTAAAATGGCTAGCTAATTTGGAGAGAGTTTAGACAACTCTCAAATTCTATCCCCTCTTATGCGCCCCAAACCAAAAGGGGAAGATGGTATTATTTCGGGCTACATAATACTTCCTTATGCAGCCCATTGTGCTATCCAATGCAATCATTTCAAGCCAAACATAATAGAAGCATTTTATACCTTCCAATATAATATAATGCTAACCAGACCATCAAATATGTCTTTAGATTCCCTTAGGGGATATATTTACCCAAAAATAAATAATAAATAAAAAAAAGTTGTACAAACTACAAACCATCTTCTTCGCTCAATTAAGAAAACGTTTGTTCAGGCTTCTCTACTGAGTAAAAGAGCTTTTTTAATACCAAAAACTCTTTTAAAATTTTTTTGTGTCGTTTAACTGCCACTTGAGAAGAACTTTTGAATTATTAAAAAAGCTTTTTTATGTCTATTGAAAGAAGCTCAAAATTGAGACTTTTGAGAAAAACTCTTTTTGACCTTTTTAAAAGTTTTGAAATGTAAAAAATACTCTCGTTTAATTTTAAATATTTTACTTTATTCTTTCCTTATAATAAAACTATATTTGATAATGGGTTATCGTCATGTATCTCCCATACCTTTTGGCTTTATTTCATCAATATGGACCGTTTGCATTTTTTCATAAATTTAGTCCCTGTGTTTTGATAAAGTCATCACAGACCCCCTTCCGTTAACTTAACCGTTAAATATTTGTAAATAAATCGGCCTTTTAAGTCTTTTAAAATTAATGTAGTATGAAACTGGTGACATAAGAATTCAAACCCAAGACTTCTTACACTCCAATTTGCCCTCAACCACTTGGCCAAGCTAACTTTTTTACATTGAACTAACAACATAATGATAAAACATCTCTTATTCTCCTGCTAAATATACAAAATAAATTTGAAAGCAATTGGAAACTGGTAGAATGGCGATTTAAACCCACGACCTAGGCTCCAACACGCCCTTAACCACTCGGCTAAACCAACTTTTAGATATTGAATGAACAAAGCAAAAATAAAACATTGGTATTCTGCGAGTACACTATCAGACCACGATCTGCCATCTTCTTCTTATACAATCCCTTTTTTCCTCATTCCCTCACCAACAGTGAACCACTCTCCTCCTCATGTCACAACCTAAAATCAATTTCTTCATCATCCTCCTCCTGCTTTCTCTCTCTAACCCAACAATCACACCACCTTTCTCTCTCTAATTTAAACATTATTTTTTTATGAAATGGGTCTTAATTTCTTTATGATTTTGTTTATTTTGATTAATGGGTTTTTTCGTTCTTCCATTGATGGTGGTGGTGACTGAGTTCTTGAGGTGGTGGTGTTTGTTTTTGGGTTGCTGGCTTGCGGGATGTTGAAGTTGGGGTGTGAGATTGAATTTTAGGTTTGTGATGGTAGTGATTGGATTTTTTTAGGGGTGGCCTTGGTAGTTTAATTTGTCTTGGGGTTCCTTTCAAATTTTTTATTTAATTTTTAATTGAAATTATTTAATTTAAAAATTTTTTAAAGGCATTTACGTAATTGCAGCATATTTGGATAGAAGGATGATGTCATCTAACCGTAAATTTAACGAAAGGGATGTTCGTAATAACTTTTATAAAATATAAGAACTAAATTTATAAAAAAATATAAACGATCTATATTAATGAAATAAAACTAAAAGATAGGAGAGGTCCATGACAATAACCCATCTGATAATTTAATTATAATAAATACTACTATATTTAGCCCGTCAAACAATCAAAAACCTTTTAATAAAAGCACTATTTTTAAAAACCCTACTTAAAAAAGATCTACTTCAATAAGTTTTACCCGTAGAAGCTAAAACAAATAGCCCTAACTCGATTAATTCATTTTCAATTAATTTGGACCGGTTTTGATCAATATTACGAATATCATAATTTAAGACTCCGAAAAAATTCAAAAAAGTAATTTTCTTACTCTACATAACCGATCCCACAAACAGCTCCTAACAATAAATAAATAAATAAAATTATAAGAGCAAAATATCAATCCGAGCTTTGGCACCAACTGTTAGAAAATTATCAAACCCTAACCCAACCTCATGTTCACAAATGTAATCAATGGATGCGTGCTAGAAACCATGCTATTTTAGATGGCTGGAACCATAAAAAATACGGTATGTGTGGTTGGTTGCAAGTAGACAAGAGAAACAAAAGGGAAAGAAACTGCCCTTTGCCCAGATTCTAGTTACCAGAGAGATAATCAAAACACATGCTTCCGATATAACGATTTATGCTACTCCAACAATATATTAAATACAACAGATTACACTAACCTGAATAATGGGAAGTAAAGGCAACCCAAGATCTTCCCTCACATCGTTAACCAAAGTCTCCATGTTCCTCTGGTACGCCTCAGCATCATGCTGAGTCGACGTGTCACTTTCCCCTTGGTACCACAACAACCCTTTAATCTCTCCACCACTCTTCACGCTTTCCTTACTCCTGCTCACCATGTTCTCATACAGTTCCTCCCCACGCGCCCACTCTCTAATCGCCGTTCCTCCCACTGCACACGGCACCAGCCCCACGATCTCTCCCTCCGCCACCTGCTCCACCACCACATTCGCGAACGACATTCCCGGCCCCACCCCGCAGACCTTGTTGCAGTCGATGTCGGCGTGGAGCGGCTCACGCGCCGGCTCCCAGATGAGTTTGGAGCTGAGGCGGATGATGGAGGGGTGGGATTTGCACTCGGCTGGGACCACCCCGTCCCAGTGGTGGTGCTTGGTCACTCCACCTCTGCCTGCCATGTTGCTCTGCCCGGACAGGATGAAGATCTGTGTTGGGTTTGGAGTGTTTGAAATCAGATCTGGATTGGTAGACACCATTGCTGTGATTCAAAAGAAAAATGTGAACCGGGCAAATTCCAGAAGCTGGTTGGAGTAGAACATAATCGGAATTTAAAATTGCATTTAGTGCAGAAATGGTTGTAAAGGCGATTAATGGCTTGAAGGTTGTTGCAGCAGAGGGGCGCTGACATTAATGGGTTGGTGGATGTATGAGAGAGAAAGGGGGGATAAAGGCTTCCCTTGGGCCCATTTGCAAAGCCCATGTTTGGCCGAAACTTCGTATTAGTTTGGGCTTACATTGCAATGTAATTAGTATAGTTAAGGAATGAGTGAAGTAATTTGAACACCATCTTGATGGACCAAGGAGCCCCCATCTTTTTATCTGGGGATAAAATTATAAAAAATTATTATATGGGGTTCAAATAGCGTCTCAGTCTCTTAAGGAATTTGTACCTGTCATCCCCTTCATTCTTCTATAAAATTGATGAGAGAAGTTTGGTTACACTGGCTGCATAGCGTAGCCCATTATCAGACATAAAAAATGCGCCACCTCAATGTATATAACTAACATAAGTCTAATAACTAGCTGCGCTGCATTGCAGCGGATATGGCCAAACTTCTCTCAAAATTGATTTTTTGTTGCAATAAATCAGTAAATATAAAAAGCATTGAAAGAGAGGAGTATATCCTCAAAAAGGAAAGACACATGAAATGACAAATATGTTTTGGAATACTAAAGGCTTGTTTGTTTTTTTCACTTTTCACTTATGTCTGAATGGAATTAGATTTAAGTGATTAAATTTTTTGTTTGTTTTTCAATTCAGCACTTTTTTTATGCGGCATACCACTGAATTTAACAGTGAAAATTAGTCACTTTTTTATGTCAAATGTCTAAAAATATAGAAATACCCTAATTACCCTCATGGCTCTGTTTCCTTTTCCATAGGCTCTGTTTCCTTTTCTATAGGCTCTGTTTCCTTATCATCAGGGCGTTTTCGCCTGGGCATACCAGGCCAGCCAATGATGATTCCCCCCACATCTAGTTCACTAACCTGCAAAAAATAAAAAAAGGATTAGTTAGCATGGAAAACCAATTCAATCACAACAGGAACCTGCGAAAGAAATATCATATCCTACCAAGGAAGAGAAATAATCTCCTATTTCAATACCACATTCATCCCTTCTCCGATAAACTCTAGGAGGATGAACTTGACGGCCATCAAAATCCACTATCCTAAGAGTAGGAACAACAAGAGCAGGATTGTCCTCAGAGCCCCTCTTCACTATAGTAAACGACCTGTAGCATTGAATTATAAAAATTAAAAAATATTATATAAACTAAATAAATAGTATTACTACAATACAAAATAAAATATTACATACCTTGTAAGAAAACAACTAACAGTGACCACGGTATAGGTAGACACTTTCTCTCACGTGGCCACACCAACATGAGTCTTGCCAATATCCAAGGCAATTAATCTCCTTGGATTTGATTATGACCTTGCTAAAACTGCCTTGAACAAAGCCATTGGCCGAAAATTTCTCATCTGTCAAATTTATCAACAGAGCAAGTTTACACAATTAACTTTGCACATAAAGTATACTAAACAAATTAAAAATGATGCCATTTCAATGTAACATTTCCAATTTTGCAACCAGCCATTAATCCTCATTGCCAAAACCTTTCATAACAGAGGCTATAGCTCATAACTTCAATCCATTTTTTGTTCCAAACTCTCATCACAAATTAAAAGAAGATTGATAGCCTTTTCAATTAATAGCATAACAAAGACTCAATCTCAAAATCCCATACGCCAAAACTCTCAATACACAACACGAAACATATCACCATTAGATATAGTTAGCTCTTAGCTGTTACCACAAATATGCACCCAACCAAACCAACAACATTTTGAGTTACATGCAACTCACAAAATTATTAAAAAAAAAAAAATCCAGTTCAAACATGCCTGTGCAATGAGAACTAACATAGTACCTCAATTGCAATAGCAAAGTAAGCAAAAAATCACACAAAAATCAAATAAAAAATAAAAAATTTCACATGAATGAGAAAGACAAATCTGAAAGACAATATAGTACCAGTGCAAAAGCATCAGAAGATGGTTGTCAACGCCGGAGAAGTCGATCACGAGAGTTCTAGGAGCGGCTTGATGCAGAAAGCGTCGGAGAAGTTGATCACGCTTGGACGAAGGTCAGATTCAGCGAACGGAAGACATCTAGGCTAAAATAAAATGAAATTATGAAAATAATTTTTATATATGGGGGTAATTCGGGTATTTCTATATTTTCAGACATTTGACAAAAAAAAAGTGACTAATTTTCACTTTTTAAATTCAGTGGAATGCCACTTAAAAAAAGTGTTGAATTGAAAAACAAACAAAAAAATTAATCACTCAAATCTGATTCCATTTAGACTTAAGTGAAAAGTGAAAAAAACAAACAAGCCCTAACAGAAAGTGGAGAAGAAGTACGAATATTCAAAACTTTTTTTCTCAAAAACCTCTTTAGCACTTTGTATTGATATATTAATGTGATGTTACATTGATAATTAAGACTTTTCTTTTCTCCAGTTTTTTCAAGATTTTGAAGAGGAAAAGGAAATGGGAGATATAAAAGGAGGGAGGATACAGAAAAGAAAACAAATCATAAATCACTTGTGATTGTTACTTATTCCCATGTTTACTAAATAATCCTTTTAGAATTCACTTCCCATGTTTATTAAATATTAATCCAAGAATAATCATACTCTTCCCAAATTATATCTCAGATTTTGCATCCCAAATAATGTGTATTTAATTAAAAGTAGTGATACGCTTTTTAAAACTTATCCCAAAACCATACATCTCAAATGACATGGCATAATTTTAGAAGTAACACATCATTCATTACATCATCGACCTATCCACTTGACAATCATTAATTAAATACACATCACTTGTAATACAAGTTTAGGATATAATTTGGGATAAAGGGTAACGTTCCCTTTCTTTCCTTTGTAGCCATTCAATCTCCAGTCCTACACAATACACACAACCTTTTTCAATTCTAGCTAATAAACGACTCATCACCATGGCTTCTTCATCATTATCAGGTATGAGATTATGGTTTTAAGGTTAAGGCTATGTAATATTCTAACAATTAGTGTCAGAGCTTAGGTTGATATTTTATTCATGTAACTATGTGCTTTGATTGCTGCTAAACTGTTCATGTTGTTGTGGTTTACATATCTTGCCATTAAAATATGTTTGAAATTTTTTTTTATCTACATTTTGGTAGGTTGTTTTTGTAAATCTGCTATGTATGGAGCATGAGTAAGATGTATGGTGTATGAAAATCTTTTTTTTTTTTGGATTTTTTTAGAGGAATAGAACATAATATAGGTCGTGTCAGTCAAATCTGGTCCGAACAACCCAAAAACCAAAAAATTAGGTGAAGAAGATGAGGGTACTGCATTTTGGGTTAATTTTTCAATTAGCCTCTCAAAATTATCAAATTTTGCACTTAAACGTCGGTTTCAAAATAGTTTATTTTCAAATGATCAACTCAACTCTAAGTTCTAAAATGCAACAAAACTGTTCAAATATAACAAACTAACATAATGAAACAGACATGTGGAGTGTTAGCGATGCTGTTTTGCTTTATATATGATTGGACACTTGCTTGAGATGGATTTTAGAGTTAGATCTCACGATTCCTGCGTGCAAAGAGAAAGCTGAGAAATATTTCTGCCCCTTACCTTTTGATCCAAAAAGTGTAAAATGAAATGAGGCCACTTCACCTACATATGGGTGAGGGCAGGCACTTCTCATGTGATGTTAATTTGCAAAATTGTTATATTTATCCAACATTTAGTAGACTACCACAAATCATTTTCCATCTAGCTAGATTATTTATTGGTTAATGCCAAACATTAAGAAGCGTGTTATAGACTCATTAGTTTGTGATCACTATTTGTAACGAGTTATTTTAGTTATGCCCAAATATGTAGTAGTATTACCAGGATCAAGTATAATCCATGTGAGTTATTATGAACTTGTTATGAAAGGTCATTTTGTAAACTAACATCACATAGAAAGTTCTTGCCACCACTCATATTTATATATATATATGAAGTGGTCTAATTCTATTTTACGCTTTTTGAACCAAAGAGCAAGGGGCAAAAATTTTCTTTGGCTTTCTATTTGCATGCATAAACCGTTAGAGCCATCTCTAAAATCCATCTCAAGCAAGTGCTTAATCACATACAGAGCAAAATGACATTACCAACAGTCCACATGATTGGTTCACCAAGTCAGTTTGTTATATTTAAATAGTTTTATTACACATCAGAACTTGAAATTGAGTTGATTATTTGAAAATGAGCTATTTTGAAACCAACAATAAATTCCCATTTACAAGACCAAAAAATCTATCATGAGTGCCCTGTAATAAGTGAGTGCACAACATTAGATAGTGTAAACTTTATGGGCATGTTTGATGACTCGATTAACATTACACTAGATAGTATAAACTTCATGGGCATGTTTGGTGGCCCGGTGCGTTTGATGCACCATATAGGATTGTATAACTGTAATTATATTGGATAGCATCATATTGAATTGCATTACACTGTACTAAATAAACTCTATACTATCTTTGATTTGTCATTATATTAGACAAATGCTTGGTAATATTATGTTTAATAAAAGACTAAATTGAAAAAGTTTAATTTTTTATACTAAATTTAAATAAAAAATTATACATTAAGACTAAGAATTAATTTTTGAATATTTAATTATTTAATAATTAAGAACAAATATTTTTCTATATAATTATACTCCTCTTATTATATTGAAATATTTTATTAAAAATTTTAAAAAAATAATTTTTAATTATATTTAAATAAATTAAATTATTTAATTAATAAATTTATCACAATAATTAAAATGTGTGTTCATTATTACTCATAAATAATATAAATTATTTAGTTTTATTAATTATTTAATAACAATTTTATTTTATTTAAGTAAAATGTTTAGCTAATTTGGAGAGAGTTTAGACAAATATCAAATTCTATCCTTCTTATGCGCCCCAGACCGAAAGTGGAAGATGGTATAATTTTGGGCTAAATAATACTTTCTTATGCAGCCCATCGTGCTATCCAATGCATTCATTTCAAACCAAACATAATATAAGCATTTTATACCTTTCGATATAATATAATGATAACCATAATACCAAACATGTCCTTAGGTTCCCTTAGGGGATATATTTACCCAAAAATAAATAATAAATAAAAAGAAGTTGTACAAACGACAAACCATCTTCTTCACCCGATTAAGAGCGCGTTTGTTTAGGTTTCTCTACTAGGTAAAAGAACATTTTTAATATGAAAAACTCTTTTAAAATTTTTTTTGTGTCGTTTAGCTATCACTTGAGAAGAACTTTTGAATGATTAAAAAAGCTTATTTACATCTATTGAAATAAGCTCAAAATTAAGGCTTATAAGAAAAACTCTTTTTAACCTTTTTAAAAGTTTTGAAATATCAAAAACACCCTCATTTAATTTTAAACATTTTAATTTATTCTTTTCCTTATAATAAAACTCTATTTGATAATTTAATTACAATAAGTACTTCTATATTTATCCCATCAAACAATAAATAACATTTTAATAAAAGCTTTATTTTTAGAAGCTCTACTTAAAAAAGATCTACTTCAATAAGTTTTACCTGTAAGAGCTAAAACAAATAGGCCCTAACTCGTTAACTCGTTTTCAATTAATTTGAGCCGGTTTTGATCAATATTACGAATATCATAATTTAAAACTAGGGATGGCAAAAAAACCCGGGTAATCCGGATACCCGGATTTTCCCCGAAAAATCCGGGTGAAGAAAACCCGGATTATCCGGGTACGAAATCTGGGTGAGGGGGAATTGTAAAAAAAAAAATCCGGGTGTGGTGCGGGTGCGGTATTGCCAATAAACCCCGCACCCGCACCGCACCCGCATAATTCTTTAAAAAATTAAGAAAAAAATAGGAAAAAATCCGGGGAAATCCGGGGAAATCCGGGTTTTTCCGGGTGAAGACAAAAATAGAAAAAAAATCCGGGGAAATCCGGGTTTTTTTTCAGGTGCGGTGCGGGTGCGGGTGCGGTAATCTCAAAACCCGCAAATACCCGCACCCGGAAAAACCCGGAAAAATCCGGGTTTTTCCGGGGACCGGGGATAAGGTACAAAATCCGGGTGCGGGTGCGGAAACGTAAAACCCGCACCCGCACCCGGATT
>SNVD02007345.1:0-27620 GCA_013180625.2 Boswellia sacra | reverse complement strand
AAGTTGGCGGCCATGAGTAACTCTAGGGCTATCTCGGGAGCAATAGGAAAGTCTGGTATCTCCTGAGAGCTATTGGTGTATTTGATTTTGTAAGTGAAATATTGGCATACCTTCTCGAGAACATGCGATGGAATCTCTCTAAAGTTCACCTGGTTCGATTCGTTTTCGGCAAATTGGCCGGGTCCGTCTAGCATGGCCTTAATTGTGACACTGATGAGTGCATGATCTCTCTTGATTATAAATTCATGTCCATCCTGGGAGATAAGTCGAACATAGGTCGCATTCGGGCCCTCGCATGTGGGCACAATACTCGACATGGCAGTCGACATGTGTGTCCAGTGAAGTCTTGATGGTTTACCGTAATACTCCGGACTTATCCTCTGGAGTTGACGTTCTAAATAAGTTGATGATTGAACTCAGTGAGTATCGAAGATATGATCTTTTCTTCAATCAGTCGAGTCGAGACATGGCAGAGTTGACGAAAGTTTGCGTCTTGTTTTCATTTTGCGTGGCAGGTGAGCGCGCTTGTGGCTTCGGCCCATTTCATTCCGGGTTTTGTCTGTGCAATTTCCCCGAGCGCTACCAGGAAGCAGTGCGCGCTGACTGGAGGCTCACTGCGCGCCGTTGACAGAAACAACGCGCGCAGCAAACAATAGGACTCGTGGACAGCGACCAGTCGGGCTGGGGCTCGGCTTCCGCTCGCTGTCGGGCCGCCAGCTTCAAGGTGACAGTGATAATGTGAGGGATGTGAATCACGATGCAGCCCCCTCATGGGCGCAGCGGCAACCACCGGCGCTCGGGCGCTCGTCGGCGGCGGCGGTAGCGGCGCTATTTGAGTGTCGAGTCTAGGCCCGGTCGGTACACAAGCCACTCCCCGTGCGGCGGTGTTGATCGGCTTTGATCCGCCAAGGTGTTGGTCACAAAGTTCATTAGTCGTCGCGAAGCCGACCAGGAGCATAGCTTCTGCGGCGGCGGCCTCTGCAGACTCGCGCTCTCGACAACGCCGGACAGCTGAGAATGTCTGCCGCGAATCCTCTGATCCGCTTACCTGTGAGGTGAGCGGCGCTCACAACCAGGAGGCTCCACTCTGGCTAGCGCGCGGCTCAACGGGCCGGCCGGCGGCTAGCGCGAGCGCGCTCGCACAGACCAACGCCCGCGCGCGCGCCAGCGGGCGATCCTTCGGCCCCCTGCGTCGGGCCAGCTCGACTTGAGCCGGACAGTGTGTGAGAGTCACTGCGTTCAGCGGCGGCCGTGGCGACGGTGGCGGCGCCGCGCTGGCTGCGAAACCCTCACACAGAAATAAAAAACCATCATTCCGCTGTCATGCAAACCATCATCCACATCACTCGGCTCCCACACACAACAACTTGACCTCAGACACTCAAGGCTCACACATACACACCCTCTCACTCACAACACCCAAATGGAATCCATATGCAAGGATTCACATACCAGGAGGCACCTTCAACCAGAAAACGACACCCACAGCGACACCAACAGAGACGCCGCCACCACCGCTAGCATTGACTTCAACCTCAACGCATACTTCAAAGCCACTGACAACAGCATCAGAGTTAGCACAAAGCGCACCCGCACCACTAGCAACCGCGACGACAGCAACAACAATAACACCAACAACAACCACCATCTCATCAGCAACCAAAACCCACCCATCACCAGCAGCACCTAAACTATTATCCCCATAACACCGCAACTGAACGATCTCATACCAGTGCACCTCCAACCAATCTCATACACTCACGGATCTAACACGCCACTTTAAACATAGTATCTGTGAATGAACCTGCAAGGCCCCCTCTCTTTCCCCTTCATTCGACGACAACACCAGTGTCAAAAAGTCAAGGTGTTACAAAACATATGCCATCATCATCATCATCATCACCATCATCATCATCATCATCATCATTATTATAATCATCATCATCATCATCAATATCATCAACATCATTTCTATCATCACTCATCACTCATCACCTACACCAATAACCACTGAAAGTGGCTAACATAAAGCATCGGATCGGACTCAGATAATTCGTCGCTAACTATCAAAGCCATCCTCGTCATCTAATTCATAAGCCTACCATAACTCACACTTCCATGTATCTACATTTTGATTGTTGCGGATCTCATGAGAATACACACTCAGTCTCTTGATAGCTATGCTATTCATCAAGATATTGCAACCTCTCATAACTATTATATTATTCGCCTTCACAATCCAACTAACCATCGGCGATCTCCCCCTCATCCAAAGTGCCAAGTCAAAAGAACGCAACCATGACCAACAACGTCACAGAGAGCCCACATACGACGATGATGACCATAAACCAAGTCCCCATCACCATCTGTCAACGATCGATTCTCAAAGGAGTTCGCAAACGACGCTCCCGGACGAACAGATGATCGGCCCGGAGAGTGTCGATGATCTGCACGACGCCTATGGAGTATACAATGTTGACGGCCATAGCATCAATCTGAAAGCCTTACCAGTTGACAAGAAACGCCAAATCAAACGAGAAATCTTGAATGCACTTGGTATCGAGACTGCACCATCTGGTATTACTAATGCGAACAACTCGGGCGCATTGTATGTTCATAGCTTATACAAAAAATTTGAAAAGACCAGGCAAGAGGGAAGGTTTGTTGTGAATCCCAACGATGCTACGATACAAGTCACTGTACAAGACCCTGATACTGGTGAATTCATTCTCACAACCGAGATGCTCAGTAAGAGGACACAACAAGCTATATATAGATCCGATACCATAGTAAGTTGCACAAATCTGGCGGCCGGTCGAAGAAATTCGAAGAACATTATGGAGTTCAATATAAGTTCTTCTATAAGTAAATTATTGACCCCAGAGACACCAATTCATGGAGCTGAATTGCGAGTATATAGACAAATCCCGCAGCACAATGATCTCGAAATCACATCCGTGACTGCGCGATTTCCTAGGGCCCATCTCTCCGAGTTACCAATAAGGTTCGATCCTGGCACACAAGGTTGGATAACGATCGATATTACAAATATAATACAAGGATGGGCACGCATGGATCAGACAAGGCCTGAAGGGGTAACTATCAAGTTAGATTTCACAAGTCAACGATCTCAAGCAACACCTAAGCATATTGATCAAGGACTATACTCTACGTCTGATGCGCCTAGAGAGCTATCGCCTTTCTTAGTTATATACTTATTGACTAAAGATGTTCCTAATAGAGTTGTCAGCCATCAAGAGCGCCCCAATGAAAGTCTGTTGAATCATTCATTATTAAAGAATGATGAACTAGAAACCTACTCTGACTATAGACCTCGAAGATCACCGAAGCAGCAACAACAATCTTCGGGTGGCAGCGGAAGCAGCTCAAGTAGTGTGAAAGTTAATGAAAAAACATACAGGAATCAGACAAAAACACAAGTTAGGAATCCTTTTCATCGTAAATTCTGTAACAAGTACTCATTCTTCGTATCCTTCACAGATTTGAAGTGGAATGACTGGATCATTGCCCCCGATGGCTATGAAGCTTGGTACTGTTCAGGCAAATGCCCATTTCCCTTGCACCCGAATTTAAACAGCACAAATCATGCTATTGTGCAAATGTTGGCTCACCTGATGAATCCTCAAGTTCCAGAACCTTGTTGCGCGCCAACGAAACTCCAGCCAATATCAGTGTTGTATTATGATGATTATTCAAATGTTGTTCTCAAAAAGTATAGAAATATGATTGTTTCATCATGTGGATGTCTATAAAATATCAAGCGCATCCATGACACCACTCCTCAAAAAGTTTCACTCGCATACCGTTATGCATACTCTGGTAGAATCAGCACGATATCATGAGAAAAGTGTACGAGATTTTGGTTCTTTATTCGCTTCACCGAAGTAACTTGTTTAGGTTTTACTCTATTATAGTTGTGAGATTTTGTGAGACGATATTGTTTATATGACCAAACTTGACTTGCCTCTACCATTTGCTGAAGCTGCTTTGTGGCTCGTATATGTTAGTTGGTGATCGGGTGCGTGTAAAACTTCTTTCAAGATTTGACCTATCTTCAGATTTGCCTCGTTATCTTCAGCATTTCTTGTCCATATATGCAGCTTAGCAATCATCGGCTCGCTCTTGTGAGGTCCCTTAGGTTGGCGGATACCACAGACACCACCTGTTATCAGGTGACCATAAGGATCAAATCCTTCGCCTATCAGACAGAGCATGACATCCAACCAAGTTTGCTCAATAACACTAGGTAGCGAGGCGTTGTTCATGAATGACTGTCGGCGTTCGATGGTATACGTCCAGCGACCGCCATTTTCATTGATTTCGTCCTCCCACATGGGCTTGATACCTTGTTTGAATAACGAGTAATCGCAATTCAGTGGATGGGATTGTTTGGATATTCTTGGATGAGAATTTCTGAATCCTCTCCAGAAGCTTTCTACCGTATCGGCGCTGAAGAATTTTTGCTGGCTGGTTCCCCAGGCACTAGCTGCGCTAGATTTGGTTGGTGGCCTGTACCAGAGCACCCATGTATGCTCGAGGAGGTGCTCGTTTTCGGTGTTATTGTTGTGGTTAGCTCCGTTATCGTTTGACATGATGATCTTTATTGGTCTCCGAGTGATGGGAAGATAACAGTTATAGAGGTAACAAACCTTGAGCGGTGTTTTTATGTCTTCAGATATTCGGAACTGATTAATGCCGGCACCGATCTGGAAGAATACTGACGGGAGTTAGACAAAGAGAAGGGATAACAACAGTAGATGCGTGACAAATACACACAAGCATTCAAGTTGCGTTTTGTTGCGTGTGCGCGACGTAAGCACCAAGGTTTAAGCACGCATCCACAGGCGCACGGCTTTAGTGCGCGCGAGATTCAAGCGAACCAAAGATGGTCTAGCTGTGCCAGAATTTCGTGACAGGCCTAATTAACGGCCTAAAATATGTAGCTCGTCGAGCGCTAGGTGTGGATTGCACTCGGTCTCGGCAAAACATGAGATTGGGCCCTCTGGTCACAGTTTATTCAGAAACCCACCATCTGTATCGGTTGTTATGCATCAGTCTTTTTCTGTGCAACAAATACCTTGGCCTCCTATCTGTTGTCTGAATGGCTATCCCTCGACCGACAGCGAGCCAATGATAGTTTCCCCTGGATCTACACTCAAGTGTCATTCAGGTATTGGGTTGACTCTCGTCTGGGAGCTTCGCAGATCGGCAACCCCCACAAATAATCGATTGGCTTTGGGTGAATCACCAAATCTCGACAGAACATTCAGACCAGTTGAGTGTTTGTCTTATATCAACTAAGTCGCGACCGAATACCCCCGCGATGGACTCGTCGACGCAAGCCACTCCAGGTTGCCACATCAATTTAATGAGAATGCAGGGACAGCACGATAAACTTGTCATGAGATCAATTGACTATGCCCCGTCAGGACGAATAAATTGCTGACTCCGCGAGTCTCGAGAATGAGGCGAGCTCACAGCTAAATTTATTGATTATCATAGGTCGAGAAAATCGGCGGAAGTGTAAGGGATTTATGTCAACGACCGAGAAGGCTGTAAATTTCCGCCTAAATTTGTGGATTCATCTGCGGTAAACTCGCGGAGTTTTGTGCGAAAACTTGAGCGTAAACAGAAACAGTTTTCACACTCAACGGATGGCACTGAAGATGGCACTCATGTAAACTGCAGTTTTGCACTCGACAACACTCAAACTATTATTGAAGTACATGGCCCAATCAACCATGGAAAACATTACACTTATACACTATCTTCAGTCTTAACTAGACAATCGTGATTCAGTGATGAAGCATGCCATGATGCACTTTCTTCTGCCATTAAGATGATTACTTTTTATGCCAACACCATTCCAAATGTCGATATTCGGTATCATTACAAAGATTGTTGGTGCTCGTTATCTGCTAATATCCCAAGTTATCACCATCAATAAGATCTCTCGGATACGACTGAACACAAAATCACGCGCCAACAAAGATCTTTCCAACACTGAGCAAGATGTTGGCACCACCTGTGAGAGATCATCAACATATGAGCATCAAGCTTGTGTCCATGGTGACGAGAGTGCCCGTGATGGGGTTGATCAGCCTCAAAATCAGCCAACCATCGTAGAGACGTCGTACGAAAGCGAATCAACAGTAGATGTTGAGGACGATGAAGATGACAAAAGTGATAAAGGAGATTCAAGCGAAGATAGACACGAATTCCCCCAGTCAAAACCCGAATCCTCCGACTCAGTTTCGATTGGTCATGAAGAGTGGGAGAAGAGACGAGAGGCTGTTGGTAAGATCCTTACAAGAAAACTCAGCTTGAGGCCAACTGCAGAGGAACTCGCCCAGAGGCATATCATCATAACCAAGAGCGATGAGGAGCTTCAGCACGAGTTGGAAGAAAAGAAACAAACATTATCTAGGAAACTCAGCATCAGACCCACCGTAAGCGAACTAAAACAAAGGCGCATCATGAGATTCAATGAATTTGTTGAAGTCTCAGAGGCACAGGACTATGATAGACGCGCTGACAAGCCATGGACGCGGCTTACAACTAAAGAGAAGGCGGCCATCAGAAAGGAACTGAATGACTACAAGAATCTTGAGATGGAGGTGCATGAAGATAGTAGACACCTGACTCGCTATCATGCACCTTGAAAATATCAATTCAGGTCCACATGCCCTTAACTTTCGATGTTCTTGGCAAAAGACTAAACACAACTTGTCAAACAGAAAAACCCTGTCTCTTTCTCTCTATCCGACATCATGATGTAAATGCAATCAACCCGTTTTTCAGGGATTACTTTTTCACTGATTAGTGAGCTGGGTTCTCATCGGTCACTGGTTAGCCACAGTGTAGTTGACAAGGATTGATATTTGAGTTAGCTATAAGAGTTGAGCAATTTAATTTTCTAGCTCGAGGCGCTAGCCCTTACTTTTCAATTGTGTGGAATGCTTAGAAGCGTCAGGTGTCCATATTCACAACTGAGTTGGTTTATATCAGCTTTCCACTAATCCAGGTCAGGTCGTTAGTCTGGGCAGATTCGTCGCGAATGAAAGAGCAACAATTATACCAATGATAACACCGCTTAGAACATCAGTTGGATGATGGTGGTAGTCCGACACACGAGTGAGAGAGATGTAGATAGCAATCCCCACCAATAGGACATATATGCAATGTATCGGGAGAGAGTCGGTACGTCTGCGAATTTTTCTTGATCCACTGACTCGTGCCAACATTGGAATCACAGTATTCATGTATAGGATGAGGTATAGCATAGAATAGAATATTATAGCAGCATGACCTGTGCGAGTTTTTTTAGAAACTTTGTTAGATTATCCAACTCGATGAATCGATCGATTTATGATGATCAATGAGCTTAATTTTTTTCACATAACCTAACTCACCGGAAGGCCATGAGGTCGTTATATAACTGTAGTCACGTGGCTTTAGTTCATAGTTTGTGCAGGCAAAATCTTGTATATACCTGATTGTATTCTCGATGGCATTGCAGTCAACATTGGGTCTACAACGTTCGAAAAAATGTGGCCTCAGTCGACCACCTGCTATTTTACCGATTCCCGTAAATAGGGAAGTTGTTGCAAAACCAAAAAAGAAGATTTGAACGTCACTGAGAGTCTTCCTAGCGTTTGTTTGTCTTAAGATTGCCCTGAGTCGGCCTATGTGGTGCAGAGCATATAGATTACCTTCAGAGTCACTCACTAAACTGTCTCGACAGATACCGGTAATGTGTACAGCATCAGAATCCTCGCTGGGGTGATAGTTCTTGTAATCTGATTCTTCTTCGTTAATAACTAAACGCCGTTTAATGCAATCGGTTGATTCATCCATAAGTTTCTCCTGTTCGGCTATTGGGCTGACATCATGTCTTGAGCTTTCAAGCGAATCAGAACCCCGGTGATTGGAGTTGTTGACATAATTTGTTAGCTTAGTTTCTAAGAGCTTGATCACGAATGATGGAATGAGTAGAGCGATGATGAGTAAGACTCGAAAGCTAATAGTATCTGTCTTAAATGGATACCTAATGGAGGTGTCATTGCAGAAGAATCCACGCCTGTACGGAGGCATACCGCCGTTCAAGTACATGGACACCAAAAAGAATGCTATGATCATTATGCTTATCCGAGATGGGACAAATTGACGCCATCTCGATGTTCTCTTCGATCGAACTGTTATTTCTTCCTGACTAGACATTTCTGAACTATCACAATTAGAAGTATGTTCGGTTGTCATTAGTTACCCGGTGTACAATTCGTGTTTGTTGTTTGGCCTCCATCCAACATGAATCATTTTAGGACTCGCATCTCGGTTGTATACCAATTACCTGCTCAAGATGACATTTTATCTCAGTTTGATAATCTAACAAGATGACTTGACTGTGTAGCGGGATTTGGGATGGGTAAATAAGGCGAGATTGATCTGACTCACGCGGAACTCGTGCGAGACCTCTACAGCGAGGGCTAGTTGCGAGTGCAATTCTGGTGCAGATCTTTGAAAAATATCTCAACTATTAAGTACTTGTAGGAGCCATCAGATATGCAATGTTCTTTACAATACAGTATACTGTCTACTCTAACATCAAAAAAACGTCCTAGGGACTCGAGATTGAGGTGCTCTTTATTTACCACTTGCGGAGGTTGTGAGTCGGGTGTCGAATGAAGACGATCAGAATGATCTTGATATTTCATGGGTCAAGTATGAGACATAAGATAGTTGTTGTTCATCTCGACGATGTCTTTTGCGGGTGGTCGGTGCAAGTTCTGACTAGAGGGAGAGAACGAGTGAAAGCTCCCTCCATTCGTGGATGCACCATTCAGCCTGACTTGATGATTAGATGGTCGACTTGTAGAGTAATTTGTTTGGTAAATCTCAGCCTGGATGCTCCTAGGGTTTCCAGATTGACTCTTTCTACCAGCATCGTTTTGGTTCCGAGAATGGGATGTCCCATAGATGCCGCCATTGCGATTGACATGGTTACCATATACATTGCTGATGTCATCGTAGTTATTATGGTTTTGTGAGTACACACTTGATCGCGAACCATTATAAGTGGGGTTGGTGTTTCCTCCCACTACTTCTTTGTCACATGATTTGGAATTCAATTGTCTATTCGCTACGCGGTTATTATAGCTATCGATTGAGGAGATCTCACCATAAGAACTGAGCAAGTTGGCACTAGATGAGTGGGGTGGTTGATATGAAGGAAGGTAATCTGTACTAGATACAGAGGACAATCGACTACGAACAGCTTGACCTGAGGTGCCGGGGCGAGGATTAGTAGTCGACGTTGTGGCTGCGTATGTCAAGCTTGATGCTTCAGTCGTGCTTGATCGTTTTGCACGACCACTACGACGTGATGAGAGGGACCCATACATCTGGGAACGTTGGGCTGAGCTTGTAGATCCTCTAGAATTGGGGCCCAGGGTGGACACGGGCATATCGTTCAAACGGTTTCTAGTTCTTCTAGTTGATGCCAATGAGTGTTGAGAACTTCGTGAATTTGCGCGCTTAGCTGCTGAGGAGGTGCGTCTCAATGATGCTGTCCCGTTTGATGTAAAACGTGATGTTGCAGAGATGACACCAGCCTCTCGGCCAGGATATGGATTCTGAGTAACCTTACTCGGTCGATTGTCCTTAAGCTCGCTCATCCTATAGGGATTATCGGCATTCGCATTTTTACGCTTGATCAGCTTCCCTCCAGAACGAATAGACCAGCAAGCAAAACAGGTTATGAGTACAGACAATAAAGATAAAGTAGCATGCAAAGCAGCCTGAGTTGACTCTAAAAGATGGTAGTCGATTCGACATCCGGTGATCATGTTAGGCCTCAATATACTGACGGATTGATGCTGTATCGGTGCGGGCGTGCAGCCAGGTCCATTCGAGTGCCACCAACTCAGGCCACCTGTGTATAGTGAGAGCATATCTTCGCTAAGATTCACATCTCGTATTTTGGAATGTATCGATATCACGGTTAGGTTCCAGATTGTATTGAATGAACCCCAAAGTAAAAATGTGAGTAGATACAATAGACGCTGCTGCTTTAGTCCGAACAGTGCGGTGATAATCAAAAGCACTGTTATAAAATCGATGAGTATTTGCAGCCATATTTGACCAAGGAAGTCAAAAATTTGCCGGACTATCGTGAGCAAAAGTAGTGGGGTGAGAGAGAGATTTAGTGCGGTTTGTGAGTTTGGACAGCAACTATTGATCTTGTGGTTTCCCGTTCCATAATAAATTTGTGAACTTCTATACCTAGAGCTTATGTTTCTGGCTTCTGTTGAGATGGAGTAATGAGAGTTCTTGTTAGTCCCATGCAAGACACTTGTTGATGCGGCCGATTGAGATCGATGCTGGTCGAGTAGGTTGTCAACGCTTGACTTGACTTGTGTATTGTTACGACGACCTACTGTATCTATGGATGAAAGACTCGATGAGATGCTATTCAGGTTGGTCATCAGACCATTCTCTGATGTTTTCCTGTAGCCGTACATTGTCAGGACAGGTAATAATATTGAAAGGCACTAAATGGCAATCACTCGAGGCATTATCGGGGATGACAAAGTTTAGCAAACAGATGTGTAATGTCGCTGGTCCGGTGATGGACATCCTGCAGCCATTGTGTGTGGTCAGTTGGTCCTGAAGCGCATGACCTGCAAGAGAGGCAGTGGAATTGTTCGCGCGCTAAAAGATGCACACGGATGAGATCCTGGATCCAAGTTGCAGTGGACATCGTATTTCCCCCCCCCAATCTTTGCGCGCCCCCACCTCGCGGGACTAGAGCCTGAGCCTCGCAGTTTCTGGACGTGCCCTTGCCTACAAATCAAAACAACACACTTGAAGTCAAGTTTGCTCTAACATGGAATGTTACAATTGCTTAACACAATTGTGATTCTAGTCTCCAGATGATATTACTGTTGATCTGCTGACTACACCTCTTCGCAATAGTTGGCCATGGCTCCGAAATACAAGGACATCACCTTCAATTTTATACCCGTTCGAGTGGGCCTATCCTCAGACAAGGTCGACGTTAGACGTCGTGCACTCAACCTCTACAAGGCTTGGTATCGGCAGATACCCATCATCTTCTATGACTATAGAATACCGCTTACCCCCGAACAAGGGCGTTCAAAACTGCGTGAAATATTTGTCAAGAATTCTCGAATCAACGATCCAAAGGTTATCAACTCTCTCATAATGAAGGGTGAAATGGAATTGAATGAATCAGTCAACAAACAAAAAGAGGTATGCCACCTTTGGAAGCACTTCAGATCGGAAGATAGGAAGCCCGACAATTTCCTCACGAGATTCTTGGAAGGGAGATGAGTTTGTTGATATTTAGTGAGCAACCTACATGAATATGTTAGTAAATAAAAACAATTGTGAAGATTTGAAATCTGATCTATTGAGCACATGACTGTGCCATGAATTATCTGATCCTCCCAAAGGGTAATTCAATGACTCCACTGGGTTGAGTATCATTATAGACACAGACAGTGGTCTATAGATAGGAGACTCATTGAATACGTTTGTTCATATGAGAGCATCAACGCAGTCATAGGTCTATTTAATGCTTAAATTGGTGGAATTCGGTGATTTGGTGTTGCACTATGCATGTTCATTATGGTCGTAGAGGTTTCTTGAGAGATGAGTTTATAACAGCAGCAGTATGTGTTAGATGCACATAAACGCCGCTCATTAGAATTCTTTATCCCAGTCACCGGAAGTGTCGATGGGTACCTCGCTTGTGTCCGGAGAATAAGAATCAAAATTGCTGGTATCGACAGGTGATGAAATTTTGGGCACGTATGGAGCAGGTAGATTCTTGCCTCGCAGACCTATCCAGTTGAACCCGTCAAACCACTTGTGCTTCATGATGTCCTCGATACCTCCGCGCTGATAACCGAGCCTTTCTGAGAGGTTGTCGCGACATAACTTTTTGATTAGGTTCTGGGCTTTCTGAGAAATACTCCTCGGAAAGTCCACTGCATCGATACCTCGCAAGATAATATTATATGTTTTCATAGGCTCATCACTTGTGAAAGGTGGTGCGCCTGTAAGCAATTCGAACATCAAAACGCCTAACGACCAATAATCGCAGCTGTAATCATGGCCTCTGTTTAAAATGATTTCGGGTGAGACATAATCAGGTGTACCACAGAATGTCCAGGTCTTGCTACCAGGTGGATATAATCGCTTGGCAAAACCAAAATCGGTAAGCTTCACGTAACCGAGTTCATCTAACAACATGTTTTCAGGCTTTAAATCTCTATAGATTATATGTCGAGAGTGTAAATATGAGAATGCTTCTATAACACATGCAGTATAAAATTTAGTGGTGTCTTCATCAAAGTTGCGCCTATCTCTTAGTACAGTCCAGAGTTCACCTCCAAGACAAGGTTCCATGAGCATATAAAGATATTTATCGTCTTTGAAGGTTCTGTATAGCTTCACAATGAACTCTGAGTCTGACTCCATCATGATGCGCTTTTCATTGATGATATGCTGCTCCTGTCTTGTCTCAACTATTTGACACTTCTTCATCACTTTCAATGCATAACTCTGTGTCTTGTCATCTCCAATAGTGACTAGATCAACACGTCCGAATCCTCCCATTCCAAGTGTTGTAATAATCTTGATGTCATTTAGATTTATGCTAGAAAACCTCTCATCAATCTTGGATTCAACAACCATGTACTCCGGTGCTTCACCATACTCCTTGTTTTCAACTATCTTGCTAATAAACTGTTCAAAACTCTCACGATCAATCACTAGACACACAACATTATCGTCATCGGCAATTATATTAGCTGTTCTGATATCTTCTCCCAGAAGGGCCTTCTCTCCAAAGTAGTCACCTCTTTTTAAGTAGCGAATTGTCTTCTCCACCAACTGTTGCGTCTTCTCATCTTGAACACCAACAGTTACTTTTACTTGACCTTGACTAATTATAAAGAATGTGTCACCACGGCCGCCTTGACGAATAATATACGCACCTTTTTTGTATGCGGTCTCTTCAAGGGCACCTGATATCTTGGATAGTGTTTCCATAGGCACTTCGTTGAATGTTGGAACTGTCTTGAGGAACTCTATATAGTCTCTCTGTCTTATGAGTCCAGATTTCATCATAATAGACTGAAAACATAATCTTTCAATAGCCCATAATTTGCAATCTGTTATGGCACGTATAGTCGCTGTTCTAGTACAGTTGTACAATATTGCTAGTTCCCCGAATACTGATCCGGGACGCTGTATGTACGACAAAAGCTTCCCATCTTTGCTGACCTCTACTTTACCCTGTTCCATTACATAAACAACCGAACCAACATCGCCTTCCTTGATGATGATCGATTCGCGTGCATGAGAAACTGGAAACATGCATAATGTTATCTCTTCTATTTGTGATTCAGTAAGATTCTTAAGGAAATCGTTGTCGTGTATAGCTTGCTTGATGAGTTGTTTCGTTTGCTGGGATTTCTGATAAACTTGTGGCGATTTGTTTAATAGATCTTGTATGGTTGCTGTGGATTGCGGTTCTGCGGATATACCGATCAAACGAGTCTTTCTTGGTTGAGCGAGTGTGGCTGATTGTATAGAGAGGACACTTTTGAATTTATCCAACTGACTTGTTAATTGACAAATAATATCTTCCTTTTGTGCTAATATAACTCTTAGCTCATTGATGGTTTGCTCTTGAGTGGCTATGATGGACATCATGCTGGCTGCATTGCCAGCTGGTCCTATCGAACCTGTTGCGTCCATCATACCCGATGTTAGGTTCATGGTCTTGGGTAGCGGGTTAAGTTATAGTAGAATGATTTGAACAAACTAAGTCGTTGTTGTTCTGAACGACCTAGAAAGGTGGTTTCTGTGATGGATTGCGGTTGGTGTTGTGTAGGTATATCTACACAATATGAATACTTGTTGGGCCCGATTTTTTCCAATCAATAAATAGGACTATTGCCTTAGATTTCCTATTGCTGTCTGGAGCTCGTATACTTGGTCTTAGCCAGAAATGGGCCGGAAGATGTGGTATCTTGTGGGTGATTTTTAACACACTAGTGAATGTCTGTGTGCTAGGTGTCACATGACTAGATTGAGCTCCTCGGGTGGCTTGGGTTTGTTCATTAGCTTGATAGATGACAGTTAGTCAATAGGGAAGATTGTGTGATGTTTGTGTTTGCTGTTACAATGGGCGTGCGTGTATTGGTATGAGAGGCGAGGCGAGGCGCAGCTTGCCTATCTGAGTGGCCGTGAGATTGAGAGTATAAGAGATTGTGTGTGTGTATGTGTAGCTGGTGTGTCTGTGTGCATATGCTTAGAGTTGTATCCTTTTCCGACGAAGCCGATAATATTTGATTGGCTCTGGAGGGTGGATTATCTTAAGGATTATGTTTGATCTTGAAACTCGAGCTATTTGTATGGTAATCCTTAGGATCTCATTCTTTGAAGCTTGAGTTTGAAATGGCGCACTTGCTGACAGGAGTTGCTGATACTCGAGTTAGAATTAGAACGCGCGCGCGCGCAGCACAGCGGTCCGAGCTGATAATGGAGGTGTCGTAGGCGTGAAAATCACCATTCAGAGTTGGACCATCGGCTTGGCGATGTGTGTGCTGGCCTTATGGTTCTCACGGATATTGTTTTTGTTGGTGCATGTGGTTGCGAGAGCGTTGTTGTATAAAAATGTTGTATGTAGGTGTTGATGTGTGGGAGGGCACAGAAATAGCGACCTGTTGTATCTCGGGTCAGAGGACGATGTCGAGCTTGATGGAGCAGAACAGAAGCTGAATCTGAGAATTGATGGCGGTCTGAATTATTACAGTATTGAAAGTATATTTGTCCGAGTGCGAGTGCGAGTTGGGTGCAATGTGTTTGCGACTACAGCCGTTAAGGCGAGGGCCACGAGCGCCGATGACGAGACGATCAGTTGTTCCCTCGAGGCGTCGATTTTGTGTCGATGTTAGATGTGTGTGTGTGTGTCTGAGTGTGCATGCAAATGTGTGTCTTCGGCTAATTAATGGCGCTAATAATATTGGTGGCGTCGTCGTGGGCGTCGAACTCTCGACGGCGTCAAGGCAACGACGACTTGGAAGCGCGAGAGCGAGAGAGAAGGGGGAACGAGAAGGTCGTAAATACCAACGAGCTGGCGCATGCAACAAGCGAGCTGGCTGAAGAGCGGCCGAGCTACACAGTGTTGAGGAGCGAGCGGCGAGGCTTAGGAGCCGAGAGGATACAAATGTGTATGCCTGGCTGCCTTCGTGCGAGCGTGCGTGCGAGCGCGCGGGCGCGGGCGCGTGCCTGATCGATGTGAGTTTGCGCGAGTGTGTCTATCTGTCTTGTTCTGTCGCTCGCCCAGTAAATCCCTGGATCTTGCTAGCTCGCTGGCTTTCGATCGCTTCATCGCTGAAAGTCCATGTTTCAGTCCGTGAGTGTGTGTGTGTTTGTGTCTATGTGTTTGTGTCTGTGTCTGTGTGTGAGTGTCTCGTCCAAGTCACCCTCGTGGGGCACGTCGAACAGATCCTCTTGCGACCCCCAGGTTGTCGCTTATTGATACCGCTCCTCTTCCATAACATCTGCCCGACCGGCGCCCGCCCAAAGACCCGGACGCACGCGCGTGCCCAGGTCTAGACGCCAGACCGCTCCCGAGTCTCGTGTGGGCGCTCTCGTCGTGCTGGCGCTCGCCTTGGTCGCCAGTTGTGTCTCAATCTCAAACTAGCTTCGCGCCCCCCCTCTCTGTCTCTCTCTATCTCTCTCCTTCTCTCTCACCGCTCGCAGCCTTGGCGCGCTCGTCGACGCCGGTGGCAGTGGCGGTGGCGCATCTGCGCGGCACACGAACAATTAAAATCTCACAGGTGAGGCGTGGACTCTCCTTGTTGGCGCCTTGACGAGCACGCCTACCTGTGCGCTGGGTAATGAGCACTTAGTTGGGCTGCCGATCAGAAACTAGACGCTCGTGCACAGGAACGAGTCAGAAGCCACGTGAGAGCGTCTTGGCGGCTAGTGCGCTCCTCGCCGAACCTCATGCAGATCGACATGTGACGCAATCGGGCTCCCGTCGACGGGGAAATGCCCAACTTTATGGGACCACAGTCACGACCTGTCGGATGTGTGCGACGCCCGTGGTGGTGGTGGCGGCGGTGGTCGTGGATGTGATCGTGGCCATGTGGACCAGAGACTCGAGTCGCGAAGCTCGAAGGTTCACATTGTTGTTATGGAGGCTGCGGGCCTGAACGCGGACTATGTGGCCACTCTCGCAGATGGCGCCGACCAAGCGAGCTTGTCGGCCCAGAGCCATTGTGAGTGCTGCGCGACACTCGCAATCGGCAAGCAAACTCGAGATGCCGCGTCAGGCGGGCACATCTGCCCGCCTGGATACGGCGCTTGTGTAGGCGATAAGCGAGAGCGCCGCATTGCCAACACCAGCGCCGCGACGACACTGGCGAGAGCTTTATGGGGGCACACTGATTTGTGGCTCATTCTTCTCGAGCGGCCGGCATGACAGATGGTCGCGATCGGAGCGAGTAATCCACACTCTCAAACTGAGTCCGCGAGCCTGTTTGGCGAGGGCGTCTGAGCGCGTCCGCCAGCAGGCCAGTTGCAATATTGCGAGAGAGATTTGCGGGCCGCTCGCGCAGATCTCTGACACGACTCCAGTCGGACTTGGCTCTCCAAGTGCCGCAACTGCCACGACAAACAACAACAACAGCAACAACAACCCCCCCCCCCCCCAATAACTACCGGTACATCGGATACAAAAACACCGCGCGCGCCAACAATGCAGTCGTGCCCCTGGCGGACTGCATCTTGGTGGCTACCACCAGACGTGTGTTTGCAACAGTGAGCAAGTTTCCACTTGCTCGCCCAGCAACTCCTCGGCGCACAATTGATGGAACGATTTTTGCCGCTAGTCACAATTCGGGGCGCTCCACAGTCGGCGGTCGGGGTCGTCGGCTGCTCCGGGTGCGAGTTTACCGCGCTCGAGTCGGAACCGAGTGGCCAGCGGCGTCGCCGGGCGACGCGGTCTTGGCCGCATGCAAACAGGTGGTTGTGGCCTTGAATAGAATTGAGGTTGAGCCACGGTCGCGGTCGGTGGGCGCATTCAGCTGGCTGTCAAGCGACATTGGCTGCGCATGCAATTGATCGAACGGGAATACTGCACACAGCTGTGCGCATGCAAACAGCTAGTCGCTTGATTCTGAAGTCGCCGAGATCGTGTAGCTTGTGTTTTCCCACAACGCCGAGCGGCCCCCCTGAGCTCCGTGGCCCAGAGGCGCATTCGATGTCCCGGTCGAGTCGGGTGTCTGAGCGCCACTCCGGCGAGTTTGCGCCCGCTCTCTATCTAAACAAAAAACACACACTCGAGTTGTTCACTCGACAGTGTCTTACTTAGAAGTGAGCATTGATGATACTCGAGGGATCGGATGAGAGAGCGTGTGAGAGTGATAAGGCGTGTTAGACAGGCGAGGCGAGTCAACAAGTGGCATAAATAGCCGCCGATAAGCGACTCTGCGCCAATCTGGAGACAGTCTTACAGCCTGACACAGTCACAGATACACACACACAAACACAGCACACAGCACACTCACTCACTCACTCACTCACTCACTCACTCACTCAGTTCGGCGATGCAGAGCGGCCAAAGCCTCTCTTACACACAAACACAAGCACAAGTGCAAGAGCTTCTCACTGCCTCACACTCGCCACTCTCTGGCTTTCAGCCGCACAAACGCACGTAAGCATATCACTGCATTGGTCATACGTTCCGAGCAACCAAAGGGTGCAATTGCAATCACACGAGTGCCATAATCCCGCCCGCCTATATCTTGATTAGCATATCGAACCAAGTGGGCCTGACAACAACAACAACGACAACAATAACAATCTCAGATATCGGTGCCAATATAAGTCGTCGTCTTTGAAGGCTGCAAAATGAAGTACACAATAATTCTTCTCGCCTGTGCCAATGTCTTATGTGCCACTCAATGGGGAGTCGGTGCCGCGCCGGCCGAAGGTGAGTTTAATGTGGTCGAATATAATCTTACTTTGCTGCCAAATCACATATGTAACTCTGGATGCTAATGATCGTCTTCCGATGCTCGCTGTGTCACAGTAGAAGCGCGACCCATCTCAGTCGTGTTGTCGGACGGAGACGTGAGCAAGCTGGACAACGACGACAACAACGACATTCTCTTCAACTATAACCCCATCGAGCCCAAGTTCACCAATTATGTCACCAAGCTGGGCAACAACAACATCAAGTCGGACTCGTACACGGGTGGGCTCGAGCGCGAGCTCGATGTTGCCAACAAGAAATCCTCGGTTGTGACCGGCCCGGCCGTCCGCGAGGTGCTATCCACGGAGGGCCAAAAGGTTCAGTCACCCAATGCGGATCAAGTGCGTGACATTGCACTGAACAGTCGCGAGGTGCGCCTCGTAGGTCCGAACCAGCGCGAGGTCGAGATGAAGGACGACCTGCCGACCAAGTTTGTGGTGGCCATGGAAAATCTCCAGAAGGAGGCCACCGACGTGTGGGGCCAGGTCAACGAGAAGCTAGACAAAGGCTGGACCGACATCAAGCGCTCAGAGGTGTGGGGCCAGGTGAACGACAAGCTCGACAAGGGCTGGACCGACTTGAAGAAGATGGTTGAGGGCGTGGTGGCACCCGCTACCAAGCCACAGGCTGCCCGTAATCCGTAGGTCGCGCCAAAACAAGTACATGGAGCGAGGGGGGCCGATGATCGGTCACCCATAGAGTTTTACTCAAGCCAGCATTTCTCCATTCTCAATTATACTCACGTAGACACACGGAGCGCCTGCGAGCAAGTTAGCTCGCGGCGCGAGGAGTGCAATCACAAGCCGCCACATACACATATTTAACAAGCCAACCTGGACCCAGCTCAAAGATGGCAATCATAATATTTATCATTCGGGAAACTGAATGATGTAGTTTTTATGCATACACAACATGATGGCCTCGATCATAGCCAAGGACAAAGTTAAGGGGCCCGATGAACCTCATTGGCACTCCGTCCAATTCCGGTGTCAATATTACTGTCATTGTTGCTGATGCCGTTGTTAACTTGACTCTTGTCGAACGTATGATTGCCGTCGTTTGCTGACTGTGTGCTTGTAGCCGCCCTCGACCTCATATAACTCGCTCGAGGTCGCCAATCATTGCTGTCAGCTGTTCGCGCGACTCGAAGCTCAGGTGCAGCTCGCGCCCGTCGCTTAGCTCGAGGCACACCTGTCCAAATTGGCCCTCAGCGCGCCCCATGTCTGACTCGCTGGCGCCTCTGTCCCACTTGAGATCGTGATACGAAACGTAGCTCGAGCCGGCTTCGTTCTTTCGCTCGTCCGCGCGTGTCTCCATCTGTTGAGTATTGCTGACCTTGCTCAACTAGCGGTACCTGTGTGTGGGCGAGTGAGCGAGCGACTCTGTGGGCTAATTAGCGGGCTCTTTGTTGGGGCTGAGTCACGAGGATGTTTTCGCTTCGTGAGCTTGTGTGGTCGTGCGAGAGAGGCGAGTGAGCGCGAGAAATGCGAGTCAGGTCAACGAGCGCGCACCGCCCGGCGACTCGGCTCAACAGGTCGCTCGGCGGGGTGACATACTCGCCGCTTCGCCACCCCCGCGCGCGCAGTCACACACATCTGGAGAATCCACAGAGCCGCCAGATTCACTGCAACGCCCAGGCGAGCAGCACAAGAGTTCGACTCTCACAGAGATTGGCCGCCGCCGCCGCCAAAGCCCCGCAACTCTCATGGCTCGGCCGCCGGAGTGGCCCTCGCGTCGCGAAGGCCGTGTGTCACCGTTGCGAGCGGCGGGCTTTGTGGCGCCGCCAGTGCCGAGGCTGAGCTTTGCAAGACCATCGCCGAACTCGATGAGCCATTTCGACAACAAGCGGCGTGTGCGCTCTTTAGTGAAAAGCGTCGCCATCGCTCGTAAGACTGGCCATTGTCGCTCGCCGCCGACGATCACGACGACGACGACTACATCGGCCAACAACAAGAGCTCACACTCACGACAATGGCCATGGCAAGCACAACTCGCAAGGACGCCAAGCCTCAAAAACACTAGCTAACCAACACGCCTCACCTGTCCACCTCCATGCGGCTCGCATATTACGCAACACGTGGCGGCTATCGGCTGTGATTGGATGGCATTGGACATCAAATACTTCAAATGCGAGCAGCTTATTTATTGTGACCCATCAAGCGTGCGCCTGTTGCTCGGCCCGCAGAGAAACATAACATAACAGCAAGTGCGCCTGCTGACGAGCGCCACCCAATCGGCCCCCTCAACAATCGGTCGCTCGGCTGGTAGACGGTCAAAATGATGGCCGCGGACAAGGTCTACAAGGTGATTATGGTGGGCAGCGGCGGCGTGGGCAAGTCGGCGCTCACGCTTCAGTTTATGTATGACGAGTTCGTGGAGGACTACGAGCCCACCAAAGTGGACTCATACCGCAAGAAGGTCGTCCTGGACGGCGACGAGCTCCACATCGACATCCTCGACACCGCCGGCCAGGAGGACTACGCCGCCATCCGTGACAACTACTTCCGCTCGGGCGAAGGCTTCCTGTGCGTGTTTTCCATCGCCGAGCAGGAGAGTCTAGCGGCGGCCGAGGAGTTGCGCGAGCAGATACTGCGCGTCAAGAACGACGAGCGGATTCCGTTCCTGTTGGTGGGTAACAAGGCCGACCTTGGGCCCGAGCGGCGCGCCGTGGCCGCCGAGGAGGCGGCCGAGCTGGCCAACAGCTGGCAGGTGGCCTACGTGGAGACCTCAGCCAAGACGCGCCAGAACGTGGACGCGGTGTTCTTCGAGCTGCTGCGCGCTATCCGCAGCCAGCGGGGCGCCCAGCAAAGTGCCATCAGCGCCTCCAAGAAGCGCTCCCAGAGCCGTGGGAAGCGCTCGAAATTTTGCAATATCCTATGTTGACGATATGCTCACCTTGAACAACATGTTGCCACCACTTGCACTCACTCAAAGTTTCTCACCCTCTGACTCACTCACTCACTATCGGCCACCTGAGCCGGACCCCGACCCCTTTAACACTCAAACAGGTGCACATAGCGCCGCAACCTTAGCGTAAATGTGTGTTCGTGTGTGCAGGTGCGCAGGTGCGTGTAGGTGTGCTGAAGAAAGGTTATAAACAACTCTCTTTACTGATCACAACTTTGCCCGGGTCCTCAGGGGAGTGCCGTCGTACTTGCGATAGATGGCCACCATGGCCGTGCCGCCCAGGCCAATGTTGTGCTGGAGCGCCACCCTGGCACCGGCCACCTGGCGCTTGTCCGCCTCGCCGCGCAGCTGCCAGGTGAGCTCGCAGCACTGGGCCAGGCCGGTGGCGCCCAGCGGGTGGCCCTTGGAGAGGAGGCCGCCGCTGGGGTTTATCACATACTTGCCGCCGTAGGTGTTGTCGGCGCGCTCCACCAGCTGGGCGCCGCCGCCCGGCGGACACAGGCCGAGCGCCTCGTAGGTGATGAGCTCGTTGACAGAGAAGCAGTCGTGGAGCTCGATCACCTGCACCTGTTCGGGGCCCAGCTGGGCGCGCGCGTAGGCCTTGCGCGCGGCCTCGGCCACCATGTCGTAGCCGATGAGCTTGATGGGGTCGCGCTCGTCGAAGGTGGAGCTGCGGTCGGTGGTCATCTCCATGGCGAGTATCTCAACGGCGCGCTCCTTCAGGTGCGGATGGAGCTCGAGGAAGTGCTCCGAGACGACGAGCGCGGCTCCGGCCCCGTTGGAGGTGGGACAGCACTGCTGTTTGGTGAGCATCTTGTGGACCCGCGGCGAGCCGAGCACCTCGTCCAGGGTGCACTCGTCGCGCGTTTGCGAGTAGGGATTGTTCACCGAGTGGCGATGGTTCTTGACGGCTATCTGGGCAAAGTGTTCCTCGCGCGTCCCGTAGCGCTTCATGTGCTCCTCGCCGGCCGCCGCAAAGAACTGGGCCGTGATGGGCGCCGCCTGGAGGCCGGCCACCTCGAACAGCACGTCCACGAAGCGCTGCATGGGCTCCACGCGATCGCCGAACTTGGACATGAGCGCGCCCCGTTCCATCTTCTCGAAACCTACCGCCAACGAGCAGTCGTAGGCGCCCGCCTCGACCAGCTGCTTCGACAGGAAGAGCGCCGTCGAGCCGGTGGCGCAGTTGTTGGTGACGTTGGTAATGGGAATGCCCGTCATGCCCACCTGATAGAGGCCCTTCTGGCCGCACGCCGAGTCGCCGTACACGTAGCCCACGTTCGCCTGCTCCACCTGGTCGTAGGTGAGCTGCGCGTCCTTGAGCGCCTTCTCCACCGCCTCCTGGATCATCTCCGGGTAGTCGTAGTTCTTCACCGGGCCCGGCTTCATGAACTTGGTCATGCCCACGCCCACCACGAAAACGCGCCTCCGCCCCTCGCTGCCCATTCTAATCGCTGATAGCACCTAATATTGGCTTGTCAATATGCTCTCCAGCTAGTTGTCTCTGTTATGGTGTTGTGCACTTGATACAGTTCGCTTACGATTGAACAATAGATTACGACTAATAGAGTGGTCTCTTCATTAGCGAGAGCGAAGATTGCAGAGTGAGCCGGCTAATTAGACTTCTTTGTGTGTGAGACTCGTGTGCTTTGGTGGGCGCGTCTTGGCGCTCGCTCGCTCGCTCGCTCCTCGACTGCTTGCACGCGCGCTCTTTAGCTCGGCAGAACAACAATAATGCGCCCGATGTGCATCGCAACGAGGATAGCGATAATGTGGCGCCGTCGTCGTCACAGATCCCTCAAGACGCGGCCGCCCGATATCTGGACAGTGAGCGCGCGCAACAATTGCGCGACGTCGCCATCGATGACGGCCGAACGCGGATGTCGTCGTCGTGGTCGTCCTAGTGCTCGGCCAGCTTCTCGAGTTGGGCAGCCTGCCGAACCCAAATCACAGCCCTACTCCTTTCTGGCTTCCCCAGACCCGAGCTCGACGGCCCTGTTTCACATTGGACGGCGGCTCGCCGAAAGTGCGTCTCCCTCGGCCGCCTTGGCCGTCGTCTGCCTATCAGTGGCACGTCTCTTGAGCCGCTCACCTGCCTGTGGCCGGCCAGCTATCCCTTCGCTCTCACCGCTTGCCCTTTAGCTCGTCGCCGCTCTGCTCGCCAGCTCGCGAGCTTGCGGACGCGCTCGCGCACACGCGTGCGCTCGCAGTCATAATCCAGTTCAGCCTGCGACTCGTTCAACAGGTAACTCGTCTTCGCTTGGCCGCGCAACTCGCCGCCTCGACGCTGTTCTGAGCCCCGCCAAAGAAAAGATCCTGCCCCTCTCCTCCACTCCTCCACTCCTTCGCCCGCCCCCTTGCAGGCTCGCTAGCTGGCAAGGCTCCATTTCATGCGCTCTTACCTGAGCCCACTGGAACCGACTCGACGCAGACAGCGGCGACGCCACTTTTTGCGCGCTCGACCAGCCGCAGCTCGCAGCGCCCATTAAGCACAGTCCTGCGCACTCATCGACTGAATTACCTGGCGGCGGCAGCGGCGCCCTCCAGATCGAGACTGCCAGCCAGCCTGGCGCTGATTAACTGTGTGCGACGCGCAAGTGCGCACAAGCAAACGGCTCCTCGTCGGCCGACGGTCGCGTTATCGGCGCGGCCACTCAGGCGCTCAACCGAGCGGTGCGAAAAGGCACGCGCACTCCTCGACCGTCTCCTCGACGGGCTGTCATTTCTCCCAGACACTTTCGCGCTAGGAAGCCCTCGAACTGAATCACGTGCACCTGCGACAACGCCAACCTTGAAGCGCGAGCCTTATTTATCCGGCGATGTCGCGCTCAAGCGCCGGCGCGCGACTTGCCGTTGGCGCTTCCACAGGACCCGTCAAGACTGATAGTCTGTCAGAGTGTGCACTTTGGTAGCAAAGCTGTTGAGTGCGACACCAAGGCAGTAGCAACAGCTCGGGATGTCAAACAGCATCATGTGTCTGCACACAAGACTTTGTGACACTCACTTCAATCAAACCTCAAGACAGTCTTGGAAAAATGCGACTGTCTTGAGGCGACATGACATTCTCGCTGATCATCAGCCATCATAATTGTCTTTAGGAAGCCTGAAATGCACCCTCCATCCGGATGGGCGCGCCGCTTGCTAGACTCGCTGTCTATTCATTCGAGTAGCATGCGATCCGAACCGTCTTTGTCCTACTGAAGGACGAAGACGGATGAGGAAACTCGTGGGGGAGTAACTTATGTCCGGACGCCTGTCTCACGCTGCGCGGTCAGGGCAGCACTTCTCGACGTCGCGGGCTTGTCGATACCGAACACTGCATCCTTCGTCCAGTCAGGCAGCAACTTCCGCTCTGCTACAACCAGCAGGCCTGCAGGCAGAGCCTGTGGCTTTCTTGATTAGAGCTCTCTTATACTAAATCTCTGAAACTATTCACAGTCTATCAAGCGCTCAGAGCTATGACAACAAAACGCATTTCCCGGCTCCAGACGCCGATTGACATGGATGAAACTAGTCCGTTTGCCTATTTATATAAACCGGACAACACGAACCTCGTGCCTCCAGTGAGTTAACGAACAACACTGAGCTCCTTGACTGCCTTCCATTCGCTGAGGACCCGATTGGCGAACTGCAACTGCTGCTTCTGTGTGGTCTGTGAGTGTTTGTTGAGTGGTTGGGCTTCAATCCGCTCGGCCTTGAGGATCTCCAGCAATCGTGCACGCAAGGCAAGCACGTCTTCGTTCCTGGTCTTGCTCGAGGTGATTTTGTCGTAGTCCACGAGCGAGTCGATTATGCAGCCGCAGACCATAGACGTGAGTGAGTCGATGAGACTGACCTCTGGCGAGTGCGAAGATTTATCCTGACTTCTAGCTGGAGCATCTCCGGCCAAGTCCGGCTGGCTAGATTGCGAAAGCATACCGGAAGATCGGATGACCTGCTCCAGGTCTTTGCGGAAGGATCGCTCCAGCCACTGACCGGAGGCGACGCTCGAGTCAGTGCCCAACATGGGCCAGTCCTCTTTGAGATTGATCTCCGCCAGCAGCGCCTCCATCAACAGGTCCACCTGGTTGTCCAGGTCTGCTGGCTCGCTCGAGCCACCGGCGACGCCGTTTGACTGGAGCTCACCAGAGCTTGCGAGTCGCAGGTACAGATCCAAATTGATGCGGTGCTTGCCAATGAGCTGACGTAAACTCTCGCTGGAAGCCGGCTGGAGGTCGAGTTTGTGCAACTTAATCGAGTCGTTGGTGGCGCGCGTGAACACGTGACGCTCGAGCAGAGCCAGTGCACTGAAGTCGTCGCTCTCGAGGGTCAATGTGCAGCCGGCGGTTGGGGACGACTGTGGGGTTTGTGTCTCCAGATGGATCCCTACAAAGCAGTGAGTGATATTCGAACGCAACAAAAGTCGCCAACTCGAAGGTTTCGATTGGACTCTCGCCATCTGAAGCTGCAACTCGGCGGCGTCAATGTCGAGACACTCGTTGAGCCAGGCGAACATTTGCTCGTCCCCAAAAGGGCCCTCGATTCGAATCTTGCAGACTCCAGTAGAATCGCTAGGTGCGAATGTTCTGCCATTTGCCCGCTCTTGATTGACATCATCGTGCCCGGTTGGCGTGCGGTACGAGTGAAGCGGCTTCACGGGCACCTGACACAGGTGAAACTTGTGCCTGTCTGCGAGCGGGGTTGTGGCCATGGTGGCGCTCGTGAGACTATTGCCTTCGAGTTGATGTCTGAGGCCCTGCGTGTGGAGCTCGTTCAAAGCCCTGATGGGCGACTCGAGTCCAAAAAAAACCTTGAGCGCGCCGTCGAGCTGGCCCTCGCCTAGCAACAGCTGCAGGCTCACCTGGACAGTGTTCTTGGCGCCAGGCAAAAGCTTCGACTCCAGCAGGCCTCCACGAGTTCCGGTTTGGATGTTTGTCTGCGCCACGGGCGAGTTAAGGCGGACCAGAGCCCAAGATTTGGTGGCTAAGTCGAGCTTGAGGAGGGCAGCGCTGATTGCTTCTGACTCAGCCGCTTCACGATGGGCGTCCTGGCGCTGACCGGCCGTGGCACTGGTCGCATCGGCCAACTGGTGCAAGTACATCTGGGTGCCTTCGCGCGCCTGACCTTCGGCGCAGTCGTTGTTGAGCTCCAGCGACTTGATGAGCGCGGGATTGTCCGCGCCGCAACTTGAGCTCACAAAACGAGCGCTAGCTGTAGAGAGCACGAGCACACGCTCCACACTCAACAGACGCGGCCACTCGAGCTCGAGCTCATAGAGGCCGTTCACCCGTTCGTGCGGTTTCAATCTGGCACAAATAAGCTGCTCCAGTTGACTTCCGAGCGCGTGGTCGCCAAATACACTGGCTTGTGCAGCGCGCGCGTCCATGGGGGCGCTTGTCTCGAGACGTGTGAGTTGTTCGTGGAGTTGGCCAATGTGGCGCTCCAGGCGCTGCACTTCGGTGGCGAGAAGCGTGTGCGCTGTTAGTGAACCGAGCAGAGTCTGTTGGTAGAGGGTGTCCTTGGTGTGTGCGATACTGTTGGAGGTGAGCTTGAGCACGAGCACCTGGTGGTCGCACGTGAGCGCCACTATGATGCCCAGCTTGTTGAAAAGCTTTGCGCTGCTGAGATGGACCTTCTGGACGAGAAAGAGTAGGTTGAAGAGCGCGTCGCTGGGTTGGGCGCCCACTAGCTTGAAGTTGCGCACCAGCGTCGGCCGCGCTCGCAAATCCACACACCTGTCCGTCTGCTGCTGCTGGCCCACGCTCGCCGCCTTGTTGTGTGAGCCGGTCGACTGGCCGGCGCCGGCGTTGTTGGCGTCAAACTCGATGAAAGCGCGATCGTAGACTACCGAGAATGGCATCACCTGAAGCTGCTCGAACGAGTACACGAGCAGGTGGTGTCCGCTGGCCACCAACAGGTACCTGGGCCAGCTGGAGCCCTGGTCACCGCTGAACATGTCGTCCAACTCGTCGGAGCCACTCGGGTGCTGGTCTCCCGAGCGCACCTCCAGCGCCGGACTCATCCAAAGGGGACACAGACAGCCGGCCACGGGCGCCCGACCGGGCGTCTGGTCGTCGGATAGACTCGAGCGGAGCGGCTCAATGTCGGACAAGTCGATTTGCCAGCACTGCTCGAGCTCAAAACTGGGCTCGCGCGGCAACAGTTTGTCAGGGTCGGTGCGCCTTCTCGACTTCCTTCCTCTCTCAGATTCACTTCCATCATCGCTCTCGTCACTACTAATCTCATGCATATCAACCTCCTTGTTCCCGTTATATTCTCCTTCATGGTCGTCGTCGTCGTCGTCGTGGTCAGAGTTGGGGGCCGATTTGGACTCGTGCTGGCGAAAAAACAAACAGCTCGCCGTGAGTTTGTGGCCCGAGTACTCGATCATTATGGGCGGCCACTGGTCGGGCGCTCTCGAGGACAGCACTACCTGTTGGCTGCCTCCGCCACCACTAACGAAACTCTCGTGGAGACAACGCGAGCCGCCAGTCTGACTGTTGGACTGGTTCCGGGCGCAGCACTACCTGTTGGCTGCCTCCGCCACCACTAACGAAACTCTCGTGGAGACAACGCGAGCCGCCAGTCTGACTGTTGGACTGGTTCCGGGCGCACACAAATCGCCTGGACCCGT
>SNVD02007344.1:0-285011 GCA_013180625.2 Boswellia sacra | reverse complement strand
GGGCTAAGAACTCAAGATGGAAATGACGTGAAAGCTGATATTGAGTTAAATTGAAATTTATGATATTGAAATCACCGATATTTCCTTAATTATATGTATTAATTGTGTCTCAACCATATTTAATAAGTTTGAATTTCCTATAAATTTCCAGTTGACTTTTATATTAACGTTTAAAGAGATTAAGACACTTCATTATGATTATAATTAGATTGCTTTATAACTTTTAACTTTATTTATAAAATACTTGTATAAATACAAGCGTACAAATTAACGCGACATCGTTAACTTTTTTTTTTTTTTTTTGGTTTTGTTAATGGCCACAGGGGTGTTTAAAATGCCGGCCCAGCGGTTGTTGTCGCACTGCTAGCTTGACGCAACAAGGAATAGAGTACTTCTCACCGTCTCATGCAACGCAGATTAGGACATGTTACTGCCGCGTAGTAATTTTATATTTTATGGTACGGGATATTACTACTTTTTTGATGGATTAAGAAAGTTTATGATAATTGTAATGACCCTAAAATTTTTAGATAATCTTTTTTTAAAAACCATAAAATCTATTAGAGTTAAAATTTATTATAATTTGTTTACTTATTTTTGCAGAATTTGATTCGAATTTCGAGTTATTGCATAGGCAAGAATTCAACATCCCGGATCACCTAATGATCCACGATTGGGCCTTTACAAGTACTCATTACATACAATTCGCTAATCGAATTAAGCTTGATGTCATTGGTAATAAAATTAATAAATCTTGCATATGCATATACACATGTAAAATGTTCAAGTTATGCATATACACATATATGCAACTTCTGGGAATCTTCAAGTAAATTGGGAGTGTTATTCTCAAGAATTAAAGGCCAGTGAATTGAATGGTACTGACGACAATACAACGCAACACGGTTCCGTGTCTTTTAGTATTGATAATTAATTGAACTACTGAAAGTTACAGTTTTCTACTTGTATATAATTAACAATAGCATGGTCTTAATTACACTTGATTAAATTATATACAATCATTACATAACATTTAGTGATTTATTTGTTGTTATTATTGGAATCCAATCAATCTTCTCTGTGGAAAAATACAAAGATTGATAGAAGACGAAGTAAGATCTCATGTAGTGACAGATATTCTGACGGTGCATGACAGAAGGCAATGAGAACGAGAATGAAATTGCGATTGAGGATTGCCCAAGTTGAGCCGTAACACTGGGTAGAAACCATAAGTCATCATTGTAATTGCCAGCTTGTAAGCGAATAAGGAAACCTTTCACACGAACAAGATATCAAAATCCATGGCCCCCAATCACTAGGGATGGCAATTGTACCTGGGCGGGTCCGGGTACCCGGTTCCCTGGTCCGGAAATGTCCGGGGAATTACCCGAAATTCCGGGGATTGAAGCCGGGGCCGGGGAGCATTTTCCCGGGGACTGTCCGGGGCCGGGCAGGGGCCGGGGAGCATGTTCCCCGGCCCAGACCCGGCCCGGAATAAGAAATTATATGTATAAATTGAATTTGAATTTATAAGTTTAAAAGCCCAACTTATTAATTTAACTTAAGAGTCCAACAATTTTAATGAGCAAATCCAATCCAAAGCATAAAATTATAAACCCAGCCCAAATCATAATTCACAAATTATAAACCCAGCCCAAATATAAAACCCAATTGTTTATGTTTTAATTATTTGTTGGATTATTGTTTTTTTTTTTTGGATGTTTGTTAACTTTGGTTTGTACTTTGTACACTTGTCGTTTCTTTGGATGTTTTTGAGTAATATGTAATGTGTTTATGTTATTGTAGTTAATAATTGACTAACTTAATAAAAAATTTATAGAAGTATTTATATTTTATAAATATAACAAAGCTAGATTTAATAATTTCATCATTGATATTTTAGTTAATAATTGACTAGCTTAATAAAAAATTTATAGAAGTATTTGTATTTTATAAATATAACAAAGCTAGATTTAATAATTTCATAAAAAGTTAATATATGCAAAAGCAATGTCTAATTCAATAGAACAAAGTATAAATATAATATTAACAAAAATAATAAAAACATGTGTTAATGGGGTGACTTGAACCTTGGTTCAAGAAAGACTTATTTATTACTTATTAGCCAGTAAACTCAAAAAGAAAAAATTTATAACCACAATATTAACTGAAAAAAAAATTATAACCATTTATAGGAGTTAGGGCAGCTTGAACCTGAAAACTAAAGGCAAACAGAGGACCCTCACCACCAGCAGGCCACAAGCCCATTTTGAGTGAGAGACATGAAAAAAACTATAAGTTCTAACTAATCCATAACAGAAAACTAAAAGAATAAAAACCGGGGAAATAACCCGGGGAATTGAATTCCCCGGACCCAGAATTTAATTCCCCGGCCCCGGAATTTCCGGGGAAATTTCCGGGGACGGGGAGCGGGGTCCCCGGCCCGGCCCCGGGTTTTTGCCAATCCTACCAATCACCAAAAAAATTTAAGAAAGATAAATGACAAACTCCCTACACCAATAAACGCCCCCGTCGATCTTTGATTCCCACCCTGCTCCGATCCATGTTTTCATTTGTTAAACGAAGATTTCCCCTCCAATCACAAGAAAATTAAAAAAAGATAAATGACAAACTCCTCGCTCTTTCGATCTTTGATTCCCACCCTGCTCCGACCCATGTTTTCATTTGTTAAAAGAAGATTTAGAGTCTAATTATTTTTTAATCTGAAGTCTGAATTTAACTCATTATCAGATTTCAGATCTTTTCATAATTTTTTTTTCTTTAGGGGGTCATTTTTTTATCGAAAATTTGAATAGGTCTGAATTAAATTGAAATTTGAGTAGATCTGAATATAAAAATCTAAATGATATGTTTGTTTTTTTTTTAGTTTAATATCAAAATTGAAATGTATGAAAAATAATGGTTCTTCATATATATCCCTAATCATATATATTATTTTCACTTGTGATTTTATTTTGTTATGATAAAAGTATTTGCATATTAACAATTTGTTATGAATTTAATTTATTTTAATGTGTATAATTGAGAAAGACTTTTTTTTAAAAGAATTTGATATAAATAAATAAGCTAAATGACTATAAAATAATTTTAAAAATATATAGAGAATCACATATAAATTCGAAATAAATAATAATATTCCCGAATTGAAAGACTAGGCTATGTACAAATTGATCATGAATGAATTTTTATAAGGGCATTTAAGAGAATTAGAGTAATAAATGATTCAAACATTTGCATTCAGACAAAAACTAAAATTTTTAATTTTTTTCTATTCAGATGAAAATGTCTTATAATAAGTATTAAGTAAAAAAAAAAATCATCATAAAAAGATTTGAAGTCTGAGAAGAAGTTAAATTTAGACTTCAAACTAAAAAATAATCAGTCCCTTAGACTTAATTTAAGATATTTACATTTATTTAAATTTTAGTTTAATTCAGATTCATTCAAATTTCAGACAAAAAGAAATAATCACCTCCTTATAACACTGCTATGGCCATAATAAAATTGGGCCCCAATTAAATCTAAGCCCAATTATTAGAGCCCATTGTCTGGCCTATTATCTGGGTCCCGCAATGACTCACCCTGACTCCTATATAAACCCTTCGAATTATTACTCAGGGTATGCACACTTTTCTGAACTTATTCTCTCTCTAAATTTCCTTTGCTTTCGAGGATTTCTCTCTCTAGAAAATTCTCCCAGAAAATTCCGGAGTGCTGGAAACTAACTTGAGCGTCGGAGGGTTTTCGCCAGCACCATCGCCGGCACCCCTGACTATTTTTCTTTGCTCTGACCCGCTTCCCGGCCGTTTGGAAAATGTGCATCAACAGTTGGCGCTGTCTATGGGAAACGACAATTTAAGCCTCTTTAGTTGTTGCTCCTATCCAAACGTAATCAAACACATCATGAGTCACGCATCTCAACACTCAACCTTCCTAGAAGTTGATGAAGAAATCGAGGTAGAAGCACCTCCCCGACGTCGAAGGGTAGTTGATACAGGGAGAGCTTTAGTTATATCCTCTGGGGTGGGGCCTAACCCCAGGCAACCCCGACTTCCGCTTAGAAGGCCGAGGAAAGGCAAGACGAGTCGATTAACAACCATGGAACATACAATGCGAAATTTTGGTGAACAAATGAACCGTATGGTGACTATGTTCAACCAAGCATTTGGACAAAGTGCTCAGCAGGCTGCAAACACTGTTGGAAATAACCCAAGGAGTGCTATGGTAGTACCTAATGTCCCGACGGATGTTGGTGGGCGTCCTGACCTAGTCGCCCAGACTACTGGATTACCTCTCCATCAGGTCATTCAATCAAATCTTCCCCATCCTATTGTTCAAGGAGGGGATGGTCGCCCAAAGATTCCCTCTCCCTCGCACAACATATCTGAACAACAATTAGCAGCAGTAGACCTTCGACACTCTCTAAACGAGAAGCGCCATACAAGCGTTGAGCAGGGACCAAGGGGAAGTAATGTTGATCAGCCAACCTATTCTTATCATGGTCCTTACGCTCCAGGGGGTAATTATCAGTTAAAAAGAAATCGCTCCAGCTCACCACCTAGAGTTAAGAATCATCGCCCAGATGTTGTCCCAATGGACGTCTCAGAGGAGGAAACATCAGATAATCATTATGCGGAGTTCAAGCGAGAAATGGATGAAAAAATTCATAAACTGGATAAGTTGATTAAGCATTCAGGAGGAGAAGAGGATGGTCGTCCACAATGGGAGTCACCCTTTGCTGAAGATATCCTTAGGGAAAGATACTCGTACGGATTTCGGATGCCGCAACTTGAGCTTTACCAAGGGACGACGGACCCTCGAGAGCATTTAGACTCATTTATTTCTCATATGGAGATACAAGGGGTCTCAGGGGGAATCATGTGTAGAACTTTTTCTCTTACCCTTGGAGGATTAGCTAAGCAATGGTATAGGAGGTTACCAGCCGCATCCATCTCCAGCTTTGATGAGCTTGCTCGTAGTTTCCTCACGCACTTTAGCAATATGAAGACAAGAAGTCGACCAGCACAGAGCCTTCTGTCAATCAAGCAGGGTCATAATGAATCCCTCCGTGCATTTGTGGACAGATATCAGCGGGAGGTTGCCCGAGTGGATCTATTTAATGATGGTTACGCTATGCAAGGTTTTGTTCAAGGAATCAAAGAGGAGCTCCCTCTAGCATGGGAATTTTCTGTTAACCTCCCACGCACGTATCAAGAAGCATTGGCAAGGATCTCTAGCCATGCCGACGCAGAGAAAATTTATCAAGCAAATTACCCTGGGTAGACTCTGATGATACCTAATTCCTCACGTGCAGATAGATGACCATATGATAATCATAGAAGAGAACCTCATGATAGAAATCGAAGGTCAATTCTGGATCGACTCTCTGCGCGAGATACATTTAGAAATGATCGCTTCTTGTTGCAAGGGTCATCCACCCAACCTCGCCAAGAGCATCATGATCGACCTCAGGAGGAACACCGTACTTTCACATTACTTAACATGCCACAGCAGGATATCTTGAAGGAAATCAAAGATAAAGGTCTACTGAAAGAACCTGCCCCCTTACGGTCGAATCCAAAAGCAAGAGATAAGAGAAAGTTTTATCATTTCCACCAGGTTCATGGTCATAACACTGCAGATTGCTTCAAACTGAGGAGACAAATCGAGGGTCTTATCAAGGATGGCCAGCTACAAGAATTCATTTATCGACCCCCTGAACCATTCAACAAGAATGACAAAAGGAAGGAACCATTAGAAGAAGTAGCCATAATTTTTGGGGGAGTAATGACTGGTCCGAGTTCCCAAGCCCGGAGGCACCTAGCTAGGTAAGCAAGATATGACCTCCCTCGCCACGAAGTCAACTTGATAGCCTCCTCCACCAATGTTGGAGATCGTGATGCTATCTCTTTTTCATCGCAAGATGCGCAGGGTATCCATCATCCTCATTGTGATGCCTTGGTCCTCACAGTAATAGTGGCCAATAAAAGGCTACGAAGAGTATTGATTGACAACGAGAGCTCGGCTGACATAATGTCATTACATGTATTTGATCGATTGGGTTTTAACCGTAAAGATATGAGAGGCATCCAAACTTCCCTGATAGGATTCGCTGGAGGAAAAGTTATTCCCGAAGGAGTAATTTCGTTATCAGTGACCTTGGGAGAAGGTTCCTTACAGACCACCAAGATGGTGAACTTTCTCGTAGTAGATCACCCGGGTGTTTATAACGCCATTCTTGGACGACCATCACTTTACGACTTCAAGCCCGTGATGGGTGTCTATCATCATGTCCTGAAATTTTCAACATCCGCAGGGATAGGAGAGGTTAGAGGTGAACAACAAACTTCTCGAGAATGCTACAACATGGGTTTCAAAGAGAAGGCACATAAGCTATGGATGATTCGTGGAGAACCTTCCGAGGGGATGGAAAGTTTGGATCCACGAGACCAAGAAAAAAGGGAGGCTGTAGCTCCAATAGAAGGGATGGATGACGTCCCTGTCTGTTTGAATAATTCGAAAAAGACAGTGAAGGTGGGTAAGAATCTTCCTCCACCAATCAAAGATAGGTTGATTGGTTTTCTTCGAGAGTACAGCGACGTCTTTGCATGGTCTCACGAAGACATGCCCGACATAGACCCGAGTATAGCTGTCCACCGCCTTAATGTCAACCCTCAAGCTCAACCCATTCGACAAAAGAGGAGGCACCAAGCCCCAGAGCGTTCAGAGGCGGTTGCCTTAGAAGTGGAAAAGCTCTTGACAAGTGGAATCATTCGAGAGGTAAATTACCCCGAATGGCTCTCTAATGTCATATTGGTGAAAAAAGCCAATGGGAAATGGCGTGTCTACATCGACTTCAAAGATTTGAATAAGCATTGTCCAAAAGATAGTTTTCCATTGCCTAGGATAGATCAACTAGTTGATGCCACAGCTGGTCACCAATTGCTAAGCTTCATGGATGCTTATTCTGGTTATAATCAGATTCCAATGTATTCAAGGGATGAAGAAAAAACAGCCTTCATCACTGATAGAGGGTTGTACTGTTATCGAATGATGCCTTTCGGACTGAAAAATGTTGGAGCAACTTATCAACGGTTAGTAAACTCCATGCTTGCTCCTCTCCTAGGAAAAACAATGGAAGTTTATGTGGATGATATGCTCACCAAGAGTATGGACGCTAGATCCCACGTAGATGACCTCCGAACAACTTTTGACATCCTCCGGAAACATAATATGAAGCTGAATGTCACCAAGTGTGCTTTTGGGGTATCCTTTAGGAAGTTCTTAGGATTCATTGTCACCCAAAGGGGGATAGAAGCCAATCCTGAGAAAATCCAAGCACTTATGCGGCTTAAGTCTCCCAAAACACCAAAGGATATACAAGTTCTCACTAGACGAGTGGCCGCCTTAAATCGTTTTATTTCTAGGGCGACCGACAAATGTCACCCTTTCTTTAAAGCGTTAAGGAAGTGCAAGCAGTTTGAATGGACAAATGAGTGTGAGAATGCTTTCCTACAGCTAAAAAAGTACTTAAGTTCTCCTCCTCTCCTCTCCAAACCAATTATGAGGGAACTGCTCTTTCTGTATCTAGCAGTCTCCGCATGTGCAGTCAGTGCAGCTCTTATCCGTGAAGATCAAGGAATCCAGAGGCCAGTCTATTATGTGAGTAAGGCCTTGACAAATGTCGAGGGAAGATAATCTCCTATGGAGAAGTTGGCTCTCGCCTTAGTTGTTGCTGCCCGAAAGCTTCGCCCGTATTTTCAAGCACATACTGTTATGGTCCCAACTGATCACCCTTTACGACAGATCCTCTATCGTCCAGAACTTTCTGAAAGACTTATCAAGTGGTCCATTGAGTTGGGAGAGTTTGACATACACTATGTTGCAAGACCATCTATCAAAGGACAAGCAGTCGCTGACTTCATTGCAGAATTTTCAAGTAGTAGAGATAAGGAGGATAAAGAGACCAGTACAGGGTCAAATGATCGACCAATGTCCATGGGAATCGATCCGCATAAGGCATGGGTCTTGTTCATAGATGGGTCATCTAACAAGATTGGTAGTGGAGCTGGCTTGATTCTGTCAACTCCGGATGGAGTAAAAGTGGCTGTGGCTCTACTTTTTAATTTTAAAGCCACCAATAATGTCGCAGAGTATGAAGCTCTCCTTGGAGGACTTATGCTGGCGGTTTCCCTGGGAGTAGAAGAGATTGTCATCCATAGCGATTCCCAACTTGTGGTTAACCAAATCCGCGGAGACTATCAGGCAAAAGGCTCTACCATGATGGCTTACTTGGATAGAGTTAAATCCTTTCTTCGCAGTTTTAAAGGTTTTGACATCATAAGAGTACCGAGGGTGGAGAATTCAAAGGCTGATAGCTTAGCCAGAATTGCTTCAGGGATAGACCCCCTTCTACCGACCGCCTCTCATATGGTCATTCTAGAATCTCCAAGTATATCAAAGCGTGAACTTTCGCCAGAAAAATCAATGACCATAAACGGTAGCCTATGTTGGATGGACCCTATCATAAAATTCTTAGAGACTGGGGAACTTCCAGCTAACCGAAATGAAGCGATCAAGGTAAGGGGGAGGGCCTCAAGGTACACTATGGTTAATGGTGTTCTCTACAAAAGAGGGTTCAACCTTCCTCTTTTAAATTGTCTTCGCCCAGAAGAAGCTGATTATGTTCTCAGAGAAATCCACGAAGGGATATATGGTAACCATTCTGGTGGTCGATCTCTAGATCATAAGTGTATCAGGCAAGGATACTATTGGCCAACCATGAAAAATGATGATAAGGCATTTTCAACTAGGTGCAACAGGTGCCAAAAATTTGCCAACATTCCAAGGAAAGCTCCTAAGAACATGACTCCAATAACGGCCCCATGGTCGTTCGCCCAATGGGGACTAGACCTTATTGGACCTCTTCCAATGGGTAAAGGTCAAGTTAAATATGCTGTTGTGGCAATTGATTACTTCACTAAGTGGGCAGAAGCTGAACCCCTCGCATCGATTACTGAAAAGAAGACCACATACTTTGTAAAGAAGTCAATTGTCTATAGGTTTGGTATCCCTCACACCATTAATACAGACAATGGCAAGCAATTCAACAACTCAAACTTCAGGAACTTCTTTAAGGAGTTGAACATCTCTTTATGCTTTTCCTCTCTAGCTCATCCTCAAGCAAACGGTCAGGTGGAGGCTGTTAACAAAACGATTAAACACCTCCTCAAGACCAAATTAGATCCTAGGAAAGGTGCATGGCCAGAAGAGCTTCCACGAGTGCTTTGGGCATACCGAACCACTATCCACACAGCAACAGGAGCAACCCCATACTCCTTAGCGTTTGGCTCAGAAGCAGTCGTACCTGTTGAAATTGGCCTTCCATCACCTCGTACTGAGGGATATGGTGAAGAGCTTAATCATAGAAGCCTTCAACTCAACCTGGATCTTCTTGAGGAGGAAAGGGATTGTTGACCCACGTATGGCAACCCAAGAGGGGGGGTGAATTGGGTTTTTATTTATCAAAACGGATTTAGAAAACTTTTCTTGACAGATCAAAATTATATAACTCTTTCTTTGAGAATGAAGGTGAAGAAGATGAAATTAGAATTTATCAAAGATGCAATCAAAAGAATAATAATGATGAACAATCACAAGTGCAAGTAAATGTAAAGAAGAAAGGGATAGAGAGAGTGCAAACTCAATTTACGTGGTTCGGCAAACCTTGCCTACGTCCACGGGCTCCTAGCTCCACGAGCTAAGCTTTACACTAAGTTGTAGAAATCTTTACAACTTGCTTGATGAACAACCTCACCAAGACTTTTTCTTCCAACTCTTGATAACACCACACCAAGAGTCCTTCTTGATGAACAACCTCACCAAGGCAACTTCCTTCAACCCTTGATAACACCACACCAAGAGTTCTTCTTGATGAACAACCTCACCAAGGCAACTTTCCTCACCTCTTGATAACACCACACCAAGAGTTCTTCTTGATGAACAACCTCACCAAGGCAACTTTCTTCAACTCTTGATAACACCACACCAAGAGTTCTTCTTGATGAACAACCTCACCAAGGCAACTTCTTCAACTCTTGATAACACCACACCAAGAGTTCTTCTTGATGAACAACCTCACCAAGGAAATATTTCTCTCAAGGATAACTTTTATCATTTACAATAAGATCTCACTCTCACCACAATACAAGAACAAAGATAATTGTTTATAACAAAATATAACTCTCCTCAAAGAGTAGATCAAAAATATAAAAGCTCTCTAAAAATAATATTTCTCTTATTTGTGGCTTGATGGATGTTCTTGAATGAATGGGAGAAGGGCTCCTTTTATAGGAAAATAGGATGAACTTAATCAAGTGAAGACACCAACTCCAAATTTTCTGCCCACTATAAAAATCGTAATCTTGTCTGTCATTTTTGTCAGTGTTTCGTTTGAAATTTGAAAATTTATAAAACATAAAAGATCTGTACATTTGAATAAGCTTTCCAACGCATCAAGAATCAAGTCATTTGGATATTTTTAGCTCAAGATATGGCCAAAAAACCATTCGGTGCTCATGTGACTTGATTTTTCTTCCTTGTGTCAGTCCACCGACTTGAATGGAATAAAAAAAAAAAAAACTTTTTGTTCTTTGGTTTTTTTTTTTCAGCCTTCCGTTTGAAATTTGAATTTCTTCAAAACATAAAAGATCTGCATATTTGAATAATATTTCCAAAAAATTAAGAATCAAAGCATTTGGATATCTCTATATTAAGATATGGCCAAAAAACCATTCGATGCTCATGTGAGTTGATTTTTCTTCTCTGTGTCAGTCCACCGAATTGTATGTCAATTATGCCGGCCTTCTGTTTGAAATTTGAATTTTTTCAAAACATATGAAATGTTCTTCATTAAGTCATCTTTCCAATGCAGTAAGAATCAAGTCATTTTGATTTTTCTAGCTCAAGATATGTCCAAAGGAGTATTCGGTGCTCATGTCAGCTGCTTCCATTTATCTTTCAACTTGCATGATGATTTGGACAACATTGCACTTGAAATTTGAATTTCATTAAAACATATGAAATGTTATAAATTGAGTAAGCTTTCCAAAGGATTAAGAATCACGTTATTTGGATATTTGTAGAGAAATATATGATTAATTGATTAAACATTGTTCATGTGTCACATTTCTTGAGTCAATCCTTGTTCTTAAACTTTGGTGCTTTTAACATGTAGTCTTCTCCTTAGCTTCAACACTTCATTTTAATAAGCCTCTTCTTGATTTTACAATTATTTCAATGATATTACTCTTGCACATTAATAAACATGTTAGTAAATCACAATGAATCAATGTGTATTGTTATCATCAAAAATTATCATGTAGCCTTAGGGCTAACAATCTCCCCCTTTTTGATGATGACAAACCATTGATTGCTTTAAAATAATATCTAAATCAAGAATGAAAATAAAATCAAGAATAAATAAAAATTTGGCACTTGTTATGAATATAAACAATCCAACCATTTCTCCCCCTTTTGTTATCATCAAAAAGATATAATCAAATTAATTACTCCCCCTAAATATATTCTCCCCCTTAACATATGCTACCATTCAAAAATTATCATATAAAAGCAAAATTAAGCATATCCAAAATGTCTAATTCTTTTCTAATTATGCAAAATCTATCTTGACTAAGGGGTTTATTTGTTGAAAAAAAAATTTTTGTTTAAAAAAGTTCTCACTTGTTTTTCAAATTGACAAGCATCACAAATCTTGTTATTTTCAAATTTTATTCTTGGAAAAACATCAACTAAATCATTTTTAGAAGTTTTTAAAATTTTGTCCATGCTAGCATGACCTTACCTTCTATGCTATAACCAAGTATCATGATTAACAATGAAACAATTTTTCACATGATTATTAACATCAATATCAATTGTATAATTTTTACCACATTTATTACCAATAAATAATGTCTTATCGTTACTAACATCCTTAACACATATCTATTGGGCTCAAAAGCAACAAAATATCCCTTATCACACAATTGACTAATGCTAATCAAATTATGTTTCAAACCATGAACAAGCAAAACATTTTCAATAATAGGTAAAGAAGGGTTACCAATATCACCATGTCCGATTACCCTTCTTTTGGCATTATCACCGAAGGTCACATATCCTCCTTTCTTCATTATTAATCTTGAGACTTTGGAGGCATCTCCGGTCATAAGCCTTGAGCATCCACTATCTAAGTACCACTTGTGTTTGCCACTCCTTTGTTTCTACAATCAATATTCAAAGAGAGACTTTTTGGTACCCAAATATTCTTGGGTCCTTGGGGGTTAGTTATGATACTTTTTGGAACCCATATTTGTTTCAAATTAGGATTTCTCTTAATATAGCAAGAATGCACTTTGTGTCCTTTTCTTCTACAATAAGTAAATGAATGATTAGGATTATTCCTAGAAGATGCATGAGCAAAATAATTTTTAAAATACTTTTGATTTTTATGAGTTTTATATCCTAAGCCTCTTTTATCAAAAACACACCTTTGGTTTTGTAACATAGAATTCAAATTTTTTGTGCTTTTGTAAAACTATCAACAATATTTCTTAAGTCATTATTTTCCTTTTTCAAAATAGCATTTTGTTTCTCCAATTTATCAAATCCTTTTGTTTTAAAATGTCATTTTCAGTTTTTAATAAATGTATTTGACTTTCCAAACTTTCAAAATCTTTTTGCTTTAAAATTTCATTTTCATTTTCTAAAGCTTCATTTATTTCCACCAATTCTTCTAATTGAGATAACATGATTTTTTACTTCCTTTTGAAAGCATTGATTTTTGAATTTTGTTTATCAACTTGCACATGTAAATTTTGGAATGCTTCAAGTAATTCATCATATGAAAGTTTAGGATCATAGTTTAGAACACTTACCTCATCTTCACTTAAAGCCATGAAGCACATGTTTGCCACTTCGTAATCTTCTTCTTCGGTGGAGCTAGCTTCACTATCATCCCAATTTGTGGCTTTCATTGCTTTGGATTTCTTGTTTTGACTCTTGAAGTAAGGACAAACCATCTTTACATGTCCCGGTTTCTTGCACTCATAGCAAATGACTTGATCATTTTTCTTATCTTGCTTTGAGCTTTGCCCTTTGTACTCCCTTCTAGAATTCTTCTTGAATCCTTGGTTTCTTCTAATCATCCTTTTTAGCTTTCTTGTGATGAATGCACGATCTTCATCATCTCCTTCATCGTCGGACTCATCATCTTCTTTTGTTGAAGATTTGAAAGCGATATTTTTCTTTTTCTTGAAATCTTCTTCATTATCCTTCAAAGTGATTTCATGAGTCATGAGAGAACCCATAAGTTCTTCTAATGGTAGTTTGGTGAGGTCCTTTGCTTCTTGAATTGCCGTCACCGTTGGCTCCCAAGATTTTGGTAGACACCTAAGAATCTTTCTCACCATTTCAACATTAGAATAAGATTTACCAAGAGATTTCAAACTATTAATAATATCCGTAAATCTAGTAAACATTTCAGAAATTGATTCATCTTGTTTCATTTTAAAAAGATCATAACTATGAACTAGCATACTAATTTTAGATTCTTTAACTTGATTAGTTCCTTCATGAGTTACTTCAAGTGTATGCAATATTTCTTGTGCCGTAGAACAAGTAGATATTCTATTAAACTCATTTCTATCTAAAGCACAATATAACACATTCATAGCTTTAGCATTCAAACTCAATTTCTTTTTATCATTTTCACTAAACTCTTTAGATTCTTTAAGTATGCATTCCCCATTTTCAATTTTGGTAGGAACAAAATGTCCTTCCAAAACAATAGACCATAAATCATAATCAAAAGATTTCAAGAAAATACTCATTCTAGTTTTCCAATAAGAGTACTCACTTCCATTAAAAAATGGAGGTCTAGAGATAGAAAATCCCTCAACATATGAAGTTGAATTAAAAGTTGCCATAGCTCAAAAATCGATTAAGATTTAAAAAAAAATTGAGCAACCTTGCTCTGATACCACTTGTTGACCCAAGTATGGCAACCCAAGAGGGGGGGTGAATTGGGTTTTTATTTATCAAAACGGATTTAGAAAACTTTTCTTGAAAGATCAAAATTAGTTCACTCTTTCTTTGAGAATAAAGGTAAAGAAGATGAAATTAGAATTTATCAAAGATGCAATCAAAAGAATAATAATGATGGATAATCACAAGTGCAAGTAAATGTAAAGAGGAAAAGGATAGAGAGAGTGCAAACTCAATTTACGTGGTTCGGCAAACCTTGCCTACGTCCACGGGATCCTAGCTTCACGAGCTAAGCTTTCAACTAAGTTGTAGAAATCTTTACAACTTGCTTGATGAACAACCTCACCAAGACTTTTCTTCCAACTCTTGATAACACCACACCAAGAGTTCTTCTTGATGAACAACCTCACCAAGGCAACTTCCTTCAACCCTTGATAACACCACACCAAGAGTTCTTCTTGATGAACAACCTCACCAAGGCAACTTCCTTCAACCTTGATAACACCACACCAAGAGTTCTTCTTGATGAACAACCTCACCAAGGCAACTTTCTTCAACTCTTGATAACACACAACAAGAGTTCTCTCAAGGATAACTATTATCCTTTACAATAATATCTCACTCTCACCACAATACAAGAACAAAGATAATTTTTACAACAAAAGTATAACTCTCTTCAAAGAGTAGATAAATAATATAAAAGCTCTCTAGACTTGATATTTCTCTTGCTTTTTGCTTGATAAAATGCTTCTCTTGCACTACTTGAATGCATGGGAGAATGGCTCCTTTTATAGGCAAATGAGATGAACTTAATCAAGTGAAGACACCATCTCCAAATTTTCTGCCCACCATAAAAACCGTAATCTTGTCTGCCATTTTTGTCAATGTTCCGTTTGAAATTTGAAAATCTGTAAAACATAAAAGATCTGCACATTTGAATAAGCTTTCCAACTCATCAAGAACCAAGTCATTTGGATATCTGTAGCTCAAGATATGGCCAAAACACCATTCGGTGCTCAAGTGACTTGATTTTTCTTCCATGTGTCTGTCCACTAACTTGAATGATAATTCTGTCAGCCTTCCATTTGAAATTTGAATTTCTTCAAAACATAAAAGATCTTCATATTTGAATAATATTTCCAAAAAATTAAGAATCAAAGCAATTGGATATCTCTATCTTAAGATATGGCCAAAACACCATTCGGTGCTCATGTGAGTTGATTTTTCTTCTTTGTGTCAGTCCACCGAATTGCATGTCAATTATGTCGGCCTTCTGTTTGAAATTTGAATTTTTTCAAAACATATGAAATGTTCTTCATTAAGTCATCTTTCCAATGCCGCAAGAATCAAGTCATTTTGATTTTTCTAGCTCAAGATATGTCCAAAGGAGTATTCGGTGCTCATGTCAGCTGCTTCCATTTGTCTTTCAACTTGCATGATGATTTGGACAACCTTGCACTTGAAATTTGAATTTCATTAAAACATATGAAATGTTATAAATTGAGTAAGCTTTCCAAAGGCTCAAGAATCACATCATTTGGATATTTGTAGAGATATATATGACCAATTGATTGAACATTGTTCATGTGTCACATTCCTTGAGTCAATCCTTGTTCTTAAACTTTGGTGCCTTTAACATGTAGTCTTCTCCTTAGCTTCAACACTTCATTTTAATAAGCCTCTTCTTGATTTTAAAATTATTTCAATGATCTTACTCTTGCACATAAATAAACATGTTAGTAAATCTCAATTAATCAATGTGTATTGTTATCATCAAAATTATCATGTAGCCTTAGGGCTAACACTTTCGACATTAAAAAAGTCTTTTACCCATTAGAGAATCCCAAATAAACGCACTTTAAATAGTCAAACATATTTAGTAGCTAGCTATAGAATTTTTTGGTTAAAAACAAATATCTTCAAGAATTTAATTAAACATCTTAATTTTGCTTCTTCTTCTTTGTTGAAAAAAGTAGAGTACAATACTCTAATTTAAGAGCCAATGAACAAACAAAATAAATTGTTTGTATTATAGCCATACCAAATCTCACTACAACACTTCTTTTAATTTGAAGAAGAACACCAAAATAAACACTCAAAAGGAAGAACTAATATTTTCTTTGATTCTAGAATTCTTGAATCCTTAGAATTCTTAGATATTTGGATACATAAAACTCAAACAAAGAGGGCTATTTATAGTTTACAAGAAGTAACCATAGCCACACAAAATTAAACCAAACCTACACCACACAAATGTAACTTACACCACATAAATAAGCTTTTAGTGCCCACTACACAAGTATAACTCAAACATTGAACACCCACTAACTCACACACCATAAATAAATATTTAACACACATCATAAATTAGACTTGGAGAAAGGAATGGGATGGGGTTGCTTTCTTAAAACTCCCCCTCAACACCAGCTCCCATTCTTTTTACTTCATTAAGTTGACGTCTAAAGTTTTCGAACTTGCTTGAACTCAAACTTTTTGTGAGCAAATCTGCAACTTGATCATCTGTCTTGATTTGCCTCAACTCAATTTCTTCTTGCAAAACCTTTTCTCTGATGAAGTGATAGTGCACTTCCACATGCTTAGTTCTAGCATGAAAAATTGGATTCTCTGCCAAACGAATTGCCGACTGATTATCACAATACAATGGAAGTGCATAATCAACTGTTTGATGTAGATCATTCATTAACTGTATTAACCATGTACTTTCTTGAGCTGCCATTGCTGCTGCTCGGTATTCTGCTTCTGTTGTTGACAAAGATACAGTTGGTTGTCTCTTACTACACCAAGAAATTACTCCTGATCCAAGAGTAAACACATATCCAGTAGTTGATCTACGAGTGTCATGATCTCCTGCATAGTCAGCATCACAATAGCCCACTAGCTTGCAATCTTCACCTTTCTTATACAAAAGACCATAATCAATTGTATCCTTCACATATCTCAATATTCGTCGAACTGCTTCCAAATGAGACTTCTTTAGATTTTCCATGTATCGACTCATTATACCAACTCCATAAGAAATGTCAGGCCAAGTTAAGGCTAAATAGATGAGGCTACCGACCAACTGTCGATACATTTTTCCATCTTCCAAATCTTTTCCCTCATGTGCACCCATCTTGGCATTTTGTTCCATTGGTGTCGAGATTGGCTTGCATTCAAGCATCCCAAACTTCTTCAACAAATCTCTGGAATATTTTTGTTGGGAAAGAAATATTCCTTCTTGTGAGCGATCAACCTCAAGAACAAGAAAGTGCTTGAGTTGTCCAAGTTCTTTCATCTGGAAACGGACTGACAGGTTCACCTTAGTTTGGTGAATTTCTATCTCATCATCCCCAGTAATGATTAGATTATCTACATATACCAACACCACAGCTAGCTTTCCTCCATTATTTTTGACAAATAAGCTGGGATCTGCAGGTGTTACTGAATAGCCACCTTTGGTAAGAAACTCAGCAATCTTACCATACCATGCCCTTGGTGCTTGTTTCAATCCATAGAGCGCCTTTCGCAGCTTACACACATATGTAGAATGATCTCGATTCTGAAAACCCATTGGTTGAATCATATGAATCTCTCAATCTAACTCCCCATGCAAAAAGGCATTTTTCACATCCATTTGCCATAAGTTCCAATCTTTGTTGGCTGCAAGTGCTAGCAGTGTTGACCCAGGTATGGCAACCCAAGAGGGGGGGTGAATTGGGTTTTTATTTATCAAAACGGATTTGTAAAACTTTTATTTGAAGATCAAAATTATTTAACTCTTTCTTTGAGAATAAAGGTGAAGAAGATGAAAATAGAATGCAATCAATAGAATAGCAATAAAGAACAATCATAAGTGCAAGTAAACATAAAGAGATAGGGATAGAGAGAGTGCAAACTCAATTTACGTGGTTCGGCAAACCTTGCCTAAGTCCACGGGCTCCTAGCTCCACGAGCTAAGCTTTCCACTAAGTTGTAGAAATCTTTACAACTTGCTTGATGAACAACCTCACCAAGACTTTTTCTTCAACTCTTGATAACACCACACCAAGAGTTCTTCTTGATGAACAACCTCACCAAGGCAACTTCCTTCAACCTTGATAACACACACCAAGAGTTCTTCTTGATGAACAACCTCACAAGGCAACTTCCTTCAACCCTTGATAACACCACACCAAGAGTTCTTCTTGATGAACAACCTCACCAAGGCAACTTCTTTAAACTCTTGATAACACCACACCAAGAGTTCTTCTTGATGAACAACCTCACCAAGGCAACTTCCTTCAACCCTTGATAACACCACACCAAGAGTTCTTCTTGATGAACAACCTCACCAAGGAAAGAGTTCTCTCAAGGATAACTTTTTATCCTTTACAAGAATATCTCACTCTCACCACAATACAAGAACAAGGATAATTTTTACAAAAAAAGTACAACTCTCTTCAAAGAGTAGATAAAGAATATAAAAGCTCTCTAGACTTGATATTTCTCTTGTTTTTTGCTTGATAGATGCTTCTCTTCTTCTTGCTGAATGCATGGGAGAATGGCTCCTTTTATGGGCAAATGGGATGAACTTAATCAAGTAAAGACACCAACTCCAAATTTTCTACCCACCATAAAAACCGTAACTTTGTCTATAATTTTTATCAATGTTCTGTTTGAAATTTGAAAATCTTCAAAACAGAAAAGATCTGAAAAATTGAATAAGCTTTCCAACGCATTAAGAACCAAGTCATTTGGATATTTGTAGCTTAAGATATGGTCAAAAAGCCATTCAGTGCTCATGTGACTTGATTTTTCTTCCATGTGTCAGTCCACCAACTTGCATGTGTATTATGTCGGCCTTCTGTTTGAAATTTGAATTTCTTCAAAGAATATGAAATTTTTTTCATTGAATTATCTTTCTAATGCCATAAGAATTAAGTCATTTGGATATCTCTAGCTCAAGATATGGATAAAATATCATTCGGTGCTCAAATGAGTTGATTTTTCTTGTGTGTCAATCCACCGAATTGCATGTCAATTATGTCGGCCTTTCATTTGAAATTTGAATTTCTTCAAAACATATAAAATGTGCCTCATTAAGTCCTCTTTCCAATGCCCAAGAATCAAGTCATTTTGATACTTCTAGCTCAAGATATGTCCAAAAGAGTATTCATTGCTCATGTCAGCTGCTTCCATTTGTCTTTCAACTTGCATGATGATTTGGACAACCTTACACTTGAAATTTGAATTTCTTTAAAACATATGAAATGTTATAAATTGAGTAAGCTTTCCAAAGGCTCAAGAATCACGTTATTTGGATATTTGTAGAGAAATATATGACCAATTGATTTAAAATTACTCATGTGTCACATTCCTTGAATCAAACCTTGTTCTTAAACTTTGGTGCCTTTAACATGTGGTCTTCTCCTTAGCTTCAACACTTCATTTTAATAAGCCTCTTCTTGATTTTACAATTATTTCAATGATCTTACTCTTACACATAAATAAACATGTTAGTAAATCTCAATTAATCAATGTGTATTGTTATCATCAAAATTATCATGTAGCCTTAGGGCTAACAAGCAGGACTCGTACAGTTGTAAGTTTTGCCACTGGACTAAACGTTTCATCATAATCTAGCCTATATTGTTGAGAGAGCCCTCGCGCAACCAATCTAGCCTTGTACCTTTCAATTGATCCATCTGGACGATGCTTTATCTTGTAAACCCATTTACAAGATATAGGTTTCACATCTCTTGGCTTTGGCACTAGATCCCATGTCTGATTCTTCAAAAGTCTCAGGCTCTTTTGGAATAATTTCTTCAGCTATGGCTGCATTGGCATATTTGGGATTTGTCTTTCGTAATCTTGTTGACCTTCTAGGTTGTGATTGTGGAATCGATTCTTCTACTTCACCAGGTCTATTATCTTGTCTATACACACCAGTTTGCCAAGGATTCTGAGCTATATCTTGATCGTCATCATTATTATATTATGGATCTTCATCTTTGTCTGAACTTGTTTGAATTTGGACAATATGCTCCATCATCTTTTGTTGTAACTTGTCTTCAAATTCTTTTGAATCTGATAACACCTCTTTTTTTGAGTACCACCAAGAAGATGTTTCATCAAATACTATATCTCGTGATGTATAACACCTTCCACTTATAGGATCACAACATTTCCACCCCTTTCTTTGGCTATCGTACCCCACAAAGATACATCTAATTGCTTTCTTATCAAACTTGCTACGTAAACGATCAGGAACAAATACATAGCATACACATCCAAATACTCGAAAGTAGCTAACCGTAGGTTTCATGTCCCACAATTTTTCAAAGGGTGATATAGATCCTAACCTTGGTTGAGGAAGCTTATTGATCACATGAGAAGAGGTTCTCATAGCTTCGGCCCAAAATCTTCCTGGTACATTCTTTGCATGTAGCATACTTCGACAAGTTTCTGCAAGATGTCGATTCTTTCTCTCAGCTACACCATTTTGTTGCGGTGTATTGGCACATGTATACTGATGACGTATTTGGCATTTTCGAAGGTATTGAGAAAACTCGTCTGAGCTATACTCTCCTCCATTATCTGTACGCAAGCAACGAATCTTCTTTCCCACTTCTCCTTCAACTATCTCTTTGAATTCTTTAAACTTTGAGAATGTGTCAGATTTTTCTTTCATAAAGAAAAACCACACATATCTGGAGAAATCATCAATGAACGTCACCATATACCGCATTCCACTAATTGATGATTGCTTAACGGGCCCAAACACATCAGAGTGAACTAACTTTAATGGTTCCTTTGATTTAAACTTCGATTCCTCGTATGGCAATTGATGTGCTTTGCCATACTGACATCCCGCACAAATCGTGTCTATTCTCACATCAAGCTTAGGAAGTCCCTTAAGCATCGATTTCTTTACCATCACATTTAGCTTAGAATAGCTAACATGACCCAATCGCATGTGCCATAAATCTGCTGTCTCATTTTTCCTTGTCTTGTCTATATATGCTAACTCTGCTGACATCACATACACAGACTCCAGTCGTCGTCCTTCCATTGTTGGCTTTTGTGATATGTCGAGGTCCTTGTACCCCTTTACATCTCGCGGACCGAACAAGACATAGTGACCTGATGATGTTAATTATGCCACTAAGAGCAAATTTTTCTTCATGCCAGGAACATGATAAACATCTTAGAGCATCACTTGACCAGAACTATATCGGGGTACAACTATCATCTTACCGATATGAGTGATCGGTAATCTTGAATTATCAGCTGTTACCACCACTCGATTTTCCTTGTATTCTATCAGGTTCTGTAATTTATGTTTATCACCTGTCATATGATTTGAGCAACCAGAATCAACGATCCAATCATTTCCATAATTGATCTGTTCATTTGTAACTGTCAAAGCTAATTCTTCCTCCTCCACTGCAAAGGACGCTTCAGCATCCCAACTATCTTCGCTGTTTTCCTTAGATTTGGAGCTAGCGGCATTACTCTCTACATGCTTTTTCTTAGACCAACAATCTTTCGCCATGTGACCCATATTTCCATAGTTGTAACACTTGCCATCGAACTTTCTAGTGTTACCGCGATTCTTTGAAGCTCCCCCTATATGAGAACCTCCATCTCTTTGATAACTTTTTGTCTTGTCACCATTAGATCTGCCTTTGGCATGCTGCTTGAAGTTACCTTTATTTTTGTTGGTGTAGAGTGCTTCCTCCTCTCCTTTCAAAGAAACTCCTCCCATTTGCTTAGCCATAGCTTCTTGACTGGTAAGCAAATTTTCAAATTCAACAAGTGATGGTTGTGTCGGCCATCCCTGTACTGCAGCAACAAAACCTCGATATTCAGGTCTTAAACCATGGATAATTATTCGTTTTATCCTAGCTTCCCCAATAGCAGCTGTGGAATCTAACTCTGAAATTTCGCGGCATATCGACTTCACCTTGTGAAAGTACTGGGCAATTGTCATGTCACGTTGCTTCATTGATAACAACTCATTTTCAAGAAGTTGTAATCTTGTATCATTCCTTTTTGAAAAAAGTGTAGCAAAAGTGTCCCATACTTCTTTTGGTGTCTTAGCATCTCGAATATGCTCCAACATTTCTTCTTCAACTGTGGTCTTTAAAGCAAACATTGCTTTGCCTGCTTTAATCTTCCATTTTCGCAAAATGCCATTTGTATCTTCTACTGTCGGTTGTGTAACTTCACTACCACCGACCACCTCCCAAAGATCTTGACCTTGTAGGTAGGACTCTAAACACGTTGCCCAAGTGTTGTAGTTTTGGTTATTGTTGAGCTTTTTAATTCCTCCAACTACTTGAAGGTCACCTATCGTGCCGGCAATACTTCAGATTTACCGAACAAGCTCTCTTTCAAACTTGCAAAGTAAACTTTTCACGACTCAAGATAACTGCACTGAAAACAGTTCACGTATCCGTATACGTACTCTACTGTTGGATAACAACCCAGATGGTAGTAAATGCCTATACGATTTAATATACACCAGGAAAGCTTCCAGGAAAAACTGGAGGGGTCACAAACGGTCCCACTTAAAAACCAGTTTCCTTAGACTTTTATAGTCCTTTTGACAAAGCTTTCCTAGACATGCATACAATCATATAAGTAACCACTCACTAACCCAAGCTAGGTTCCTCCAACAATACTGTGTACGCTTTAACACCAAAGCTCTGATACCAAATGTTGAACAAACTAGAGTACAATACTCTAATTTAAGAGCCAATGAACAAACAAAATAAATTGTTTGTATTATAGCCACACCAAATCTCACTACAACACTTCTTTTAATTTGAAGAAGAAGAACACCAAAATAAACACTCAAAAGGAAGAACTAATATTTTCTTTGATTCTAGGATTCTTGAATCCTTAGAATTCTTAGATACTTGGATACATAAAACTCAAACAAAGAGGGCTATTTATAGTTTACAAGAAGTAACCATAGCCACACAAAATCAAACCAAACCTACACCACACAAATGTAACTTACACCTCATAAATAAGCTTTTAGTGCCCACTACACAAGTATAACTCAAACATTGAACACCCACTAACTCACACAACATAAATAAATATTTAACACACATCATAAATTAGACTTGGAGAAAGGAATGGGATGGGGTTGCTTTCTTAATATTCTTCTTCTCCTTCAAAATTCTTGATCAATGTTCAAAAGGTTTTAATTTTAAGTTCAATTTGTACTATGCCCACCAAGAGGGCATGCAAAACCTTAGACAATTAGCAGAATTTAAAATGTGATAAATTATTTATCGCTCCAAATAACAATACTAGGGTTTTGATTTCATTACCAGTGAAAGTTCACTATCTAATTCAATCAATGATGGCACATTTATAATATTCTTGGCAAGACCAGGGAACTTGTGAGCTCGCTAATAAGATTACGAGTAGAGAAACTTGTGAGCCACATAGAATCAGTTGATTCTAAGCTACTAATAATCAAATAAAGTGTTTAGAAGGAAATGTGAGTTTGTTAAGAAATCAAATTGTAAGACATTTTTAGAAAGTGCATTTTTTAAATATAAATTAAATATTTTAAATAAGTTTTAACTAAAATAGGACTTACTACGAGATTTTGTTGCGGTTTCAAAAAATTATTCAAGCAGTAATCGTAGTGTAGGATTAAATAGACCCAAAGAAATTTCAGATATATTACCTATTGGTCTCATTGAATCCTTTTATTTACCTTATTTCATCGTTAAAATTGGATAACAACGAATAAATTTGTATGTGGAATAAAATAAGGGAGAAAGATAAAAAGGTTATTCTAATTGGAACAAAATGCAAGATGGAAAAAATTAATTTGAATTCCTTTAACAAATTTGAAGGCAAAAAATGAATTTGGTCATGAGGGTTATTTCAACTTAATGTCGTCATTATAATTTTAGTACCGTTGCAGATGCTTCGAAAAGATTAAAAAATAATAAACTGATTAAAAATGAAGATTGTTGCCCAATCCATTATAATTAATTAGTATCTCATTAAAAAGGACTCAAATCAAACCTTAAAATGCAATATCGATCGATGGAAAAGATTAACAATGTGGATTGTGGAGGGATAAATGAGAGTATAGTTTCTATTTAGTATTCTTAAAATCTTATTTTTATTTTCTTAACCCGAAATTCATCAATAAACAAGAAGCAGAAATGAATAAGCTGCTTTTATGTAGCACTTCCCACTCTTTGCTCTTCATTTTCCCCCTATTTCTTTGCCCTTTGATGTTCTCTCTACAACCTGCAGCGAACCAGACAACAACCATGATCAGTCTTTCCCGGCTTATCAATAATACAGCGTTAGGATGTGACGGAACCAAGGAGCCAAACCCATGTTTGTGGAAAGGAGTGACATGCAACGATTCCTTGGTGATAACGAAGCTAGCGTTATCTGGGTTTGATCTCTCTAACTCTTCCTTTTTTTCTTTTTTTTGCCTCTTGTTTGCCAGCTTCTTTCTTTTGTAGTTCCTTGATGTCTCCAACAACCTCTTGAAATCGATTCCGGATAAGTTCATGGCAAGTTGTGGAGGGATCGATGGGCTGAAGTTGTTGAATTTTAGTAATAATTCGCTGAGTGGTTCTTTGCCTAGTTTTACTGGTTTTGTTGGATTAGACTCCTTGTATTTTTTTTTAACAATACGTTGTGTGGGCACATTAGTTTACGATAACATGAGTTGGTTAGCATAAAAAATTTGAAGCTTAGTCACAAACTTTTTAATTGGTCTGTTCCTTCCAACCTTGGAAAATCCAAAGCTTTGGAGCACCTTGAGCTTTCCTTTAATTCATTCCATGGCGAAATACCAGAAGCCCAAGCGGATTATGAGAATTTGAAACATATTGATCTTAATGTCAATAAGCTTTCCGGTTCTATTCTGAATAGAAATGGAGAACTTGCCAAGTTGGAAGTTCTAATTCTATCTTCCAATAATTTAATTGGTGAAATTCCAAAAGAACATTCGACCATATCAAGCGCTGTTAAGTTTTGTAGCAGATCAAAACAATTTTAATGGTGAAATTACTGATGGGCTCACAAGATATATGAAGAACTTAGATCTTAATTATAATAAGTTCAGAGGGTAGATTCCACTAGACCTTTTGTCCCATCCAAATTTGCAGACTCTGGATTTATCTTATAATATGCTTGAGGGCTCAATAGCGGGCAACATTCTTCAAGCTTGGTGAGAGTGCGATTAGGAAGCAATTCGCCTAATGGTATGATCCCTTCTTCAAACTCGGCAACTCTTCAGAAATTGACTTCATTGGAGCTGGACAACAATAACCTTACCGCAGAGATACCTGAGCAACTGTGTGATTGCCAAAATTTGATGCCGTTGAACTTGGCTCAAAATAAACAGATGGTTCGCTGCCAGTACAATTGGGAAATCTTGGCAATCTTCAAGTTATGAAGCTTCAACACAACAATCTGAGTGGAGAAATCCCTATTCAAATTGGACAACTACAGGTGTTGTCCGACTTAAACATCTGTTGGAATTCCCTGTCTGGATCAATACCCCCTTCCATTTCAAACTTGCCAAAGCTTATGAACTTGGACTTAGATCACAACAATCTCAGTGGTTCCATACCGGACTCTATAAGGAACATGAGTTCTTTGTTACACGTCCAACTTGGAGAAAATCAACTAAGAAGGAGAATTCCGTCAATGCCACTGGAACTGATTGCTTTGTATCTGGGCAGCAACCTATTTGAAGGATCTATTCCAGACACTTTTTCTTGGCTGACCAGATTAGAAGTTTTGGATCTCTAAAACAACAAATTCCGTGGTAAGATCACTGAATTTTTTACTCGAATGATAATGCTGACACAGTTGATTCTTTCTAACAATCAGCTGTCAGGAATTGTTCCCAAGCTTAATCCATGGGTGTCACTTGACATTAGTGGAAATCGAAATCTCAAACCAACAAAGAGGGGGAAATCCTTAGCTGCTCCTACTGTTATTACTCTTGCAGCTGGACTTCTTTTTCCTTTATTTTATTTTCTTTTCTTTTCTTTTTTTTTTTTTTAAGAAGAAACTTTCAATCATGACATTGTATTTAAAATGCAATTAACCAAAAAAAAAAAAAAAAAGAGTAAAAGAACCAGATACGCTATTTAGTCCCAGCATAAGGCCTGTAAGAGGCTCGTGCACCTACATTGTACATTACGTTTTTAACAGGCATTAAAACCTCCAAAGAAGTTTGAATTCAAGAACTGCTAAGGCTAGTGGCAATAACGATAACAATCAATAGAATGATCAAAAGCAGAAGAGTCAACCCCATGCACATCCACTTACTACTACTCCTCTGGTAGTCCTTTACAGTCCTCAGCTCTTTGGTACCGTCTTTCACATAGGGCTCAATATCATCCTTTGCTTACCCTGTGCCTACCCCATTACAGCCATGTCCAAGAAAATCTAGCGCAGCTCCAACAAGATCTCTCAATCTCTTTGGTTGATCATGCCCATACTGCATCTTCACCACTGTCTCTAAAACTTTCACCCTCCCATGCTCTTGTACTGCACGTTTCCTGAACTCCTCTTCTCCATTGTCATCAAAAACGATCTTCTCTATAACCTCCTCATTTTGGTACTCTCCAGTCACAGTAAAGTACCGTTTTTCCAACTGTTTCTTTATACTCAATCATCATCTTCTACCTTAACCCTTGAAAATCCATCATAAGCTCCTTCAACTTCTTCCTCAAGCCATTCATGACTGCAATCCTACTCCTGTACGTTGAGGTCCCTTCTTTGCAGCCAGAGAGACACTTGTTAGCAGTGTTGGTGCTAACGTGTGACACTCTTGCATGTGCCATGCAAATGAGAATTTTTTACAAACTTGTGATAAGAATATTGTGTTATATTGTTTCTTACTTTACTGTTTCTAGAAGTATGATTTAGGAAGTACTTGAATCATGATGAACATCTCTTTAAATTAGGATATTATTGATTTATCATAGTTAAATTAGGAGTATATTTATTTATGTCCTATTCCATTTAGGAGATTGCTTATATCACGTCCTAAATTATTATCCTTTATCTCAATTGAGTTTGATTAAGATTCTACAGGATTTTAGAGATGGCACAATCAGATATCACCATATATATAACGTTATTTTATGACTTATATAGAGGTGTGTATGTCACGGCATTCTAAGAATTAGAGGAGAGCTTCAATGCAAAAAAGGGAATGCTACTTTAATTTTGTTTTATGAGTGTTTTATTCATGTATGAGAAATTGTCATCGTGCATGAATTTTAATTAGGACTATCTGAGTTAAAGAACTTGCAAGTTGAGTATTTATGTAATTCAATGTCAGACATCGTGGTTATGTTTTACTTAATAGTGTGTTGTTAAGTTGTCAACGACAGAAAGTGGACAGTGTCACTAGAGTTTAAGATCTTGGCAAGATTTTATTTTACAAAGATTAGGTCAGTGTGTGAGAGTAAGTCAGTATTGTAAACGATCATAAAGATTGTACAAACAAGAACTTAGTGAACTGCAACTCTAAAGCTGTCTGTGGATGTAGGTTTTATAACCGAACCACGTAAAATCTTCCTGTGCCATTTTACTTTACAGTTAATTGTTATATTACACATAACTTCGTACTTCCAGATCTCACAATTGGTGTAAAGAAAGATCATATTGATTTGGAGTAATGAAGTTTATTCGTAATGGAGGATTCGGAACACAACTGCCTATTGTTGATAATGGTAATTATTCATATTGGAAAGTAAGAATGATGACGTACATCAAATCTCTTGATGATAGGGTATGGACTAGTGTGCTTAAAGGATGGACACCACCATTAAGATTGAAGGCTTTTGGCGATTCAGAACCCAAACCTGACGACGAATGAACTGTTTAAGAATACCGATGTTCAAGCTGGACTCAAAGGCTCTTAATGCGATTTTTGCTGCTGTGGACTTAAATAACTTTGGACAGATTTCAAGGTGCAAGGTGACTAAAGAAGCTTGGGACATTCTTGAGGTAAAACATGAAGGTACTACTTCTGCTAAAAGATGATGAGATTAAATTCACAATTTCAGAACTTGATGATGTATGAGGATGATTCAATTTCTGATTTTTATTCGAAGTTGTGTCACATCACTAATTCTGCATATATGCCTAGCAAAACTTTTACTGATGCAGAAGTTGTTAGCAAAATAATTAGATCTATCCCTGATCAATTTTAGTCTAAAATCTCAACCATCGAGGAAGTTAAAAGCACTAATGAGATGAGGGTTGATGAACTGATTGGCATTCTCTAAAACTTTGAGATTCATCATAGTACTAGGAAGCAAAAAGGAAAGAACATTATATTTAATGTTAAAACTGAAAAATATGATAATGAAAGTAATGATGAGCTTGATGAAAGTGATTCAAAATAGATTGCTTTTTCTAACAAAAAATTATGTAAAGTTCATGAAAAAGAATTACAGGGAAAAGAATCAAAGAAAGCCATCAAACTCAAATGAAGACAAGTTCAGGAAATTCAACAAGGAGAATGACAAGAAGAAATCAAAGTAACCTGATAAGAAAGGACAGATTCAGTGCTATGAATGTTCTGGTTATGGGCATATTCAATCTGAATGTGCTAATCTCTAAAAGAAGAACAAAGGCCTAACATCTACTTAGAGTGATGATTCAGAAACTGATTCAGAAGATCAAGAATGCATGAGTAACTTTGTAGCCTTTACAGCATCTGCAGTTTATGAAAAGGAAAGCTGTTATGTCCATCATAACAGAACAATGCAGAACTGATGATGAAAATTCAGATGTAGAAAATGATCTAGAATACTATGAAGAGCTGCAAGAAACTTACAATGCACTCTATGGTGAATGGCTGAGTCAGAAAGAAGAAATCAAATTTTTGAAGAAGGAGATTGACGTACTGAAATGTGAAAAATCTTATGCTGAAAACTGCATCATAGAACTAGAGCTTGCTTTGACAGACAAAATAACACATATTGAGAAAATTATAGCAGAACTGGTTGAGAGTAGAAGATGTGTTGATCAACTCTGAATTGGGTCAACAAAGCTTGATCAGGTCTTGAGTCTTGGAAGAGACAATTCCAACAAATATGGTTTGGGGTATTCAGAAGATAATGTTACATCCACATCAACAACAGTGTTTGTAAAAGCTTCCACATCAGGTAAAAATTTTGAACCTAACTTAAAAGCGTCAAGTCCTAGTTCAAAAAGAAATGAAGCATTTGTTTCCCCTCTAAGCTCTTTTAAATCCAGTCTTGAAAAGGTAAGGAAATTCATTCCAACATGTTATTTTTGCAGTGTCAAATAGACCTAGGTGTTTTAAATTGTTGAATCTTTCGCATAAAAGGTCAAAACAATTCAAGTTGTTACCAAAAGCACAAATGCAGTGAGTTAAGAAAGAGAAGACAATCTGCAATGATACTTTTACTGCACTTAAGCATTCTTCTAACGATTTGTGGTATTTTGACAGTGGTTGTTCTAGGCACATGAATGAAAATAAATAGTTTTTGAAAGATTTTGAATCATGCAGGGAAGGAAATGTCACTTATGGTGAAGGAGCAAAGAGTAAGATCATTGGCAAAGGCATTTTGAATGTCAAAGGCCTACCCGAATTTTAAAATATCTTGCCGATTGAAGGTTTGAAAGCTAATCTAATTAGTGCTAGTCAAATATGTGATGACAAGTATGTGGTTAATTTCACACAAAACAAATGTATGGTTTTAGACAATCTTAGTAAATGCATTTTAGAAGGAAATAGGTCTTCGGATAACTGTTATTTGGTGAAAATTGCATTTCATGCTAGGATCTCAGATTTAGAATTGTGGCATCAAAAATTAAGACACTTAAATTATAAAGATTTAGTTAAATTAACTAAGTTAGGTGCTATAAGAGGAGTTTTAAAACTTGATGACAAAATCAATGGAATTTGTGGACCATACCAATTGGGAAAACAAATTAGAAGTGCACACAAATCAATTCGACATCTTAGCATATCCAACATACTTGATTTGCTTCACATGGATCTTATGGATCCTATGCAAATTGAAAACATTTCTGGTAAGAGATACATATTTGTTTGCATGGATGACTTCTCTAGATATACTTGGGTTGATTTTATTAAAAAAAAAAATCTGACACTTTTGAAGCTTTCAGGAAAATGAACAAAATAGGAACATTGACCGGATAGTGAGAATAAGGAGTGATCATTGCAAGAAGTTTGAAAATGTTAACTATGCTGGCTTTTGCAAATATCATAAAATTGAACATGAATTTTCAGCTCCTAAAACTTTTGAACAGAATGACATTATGGAAAGAGAAAACAGAACTCTTCAAGAGACAGCTAGAGTGATACTTAATAGTAAGAAGTTGACCAAAAGGCTATGGATTAAAGCAATAAGCACTGCTTGTTATATTTAATTCAAATAGAGTTTTTCTAAGACGTGGTACTAGCCAGACACCTTATAAAATTTTGAAAGGAAGAAAACCTAATTTGAAATATTTTCATGTTTCTGGATGCAGGTGTTACATATTAAATGACATAGAGCAGTTAGAAAAATTAGATTCGAAAAGTGATCAAGGAGTTTTTGTAGGATATGCATAGAACAACAAAGTTTCTTAAGTCTATAATCTTCGAACTGAGTCAATCATGGAATCTACAAACTAGTATTTGATGACTTCGATGATTATGCAAAGTACTAACATGAAGAAAGCATAACTACCTTCACAAAGAATGCAGAAAGATCAGTACCGGATAGCAATAACAGCAAAAAAGATTCAGTTATGAAAGAGGAAACAACTGTTGTTACGTCAAACACAACAACAACATCTGACAACACAGATCTGAACAAAAATTCAATAAGAAATGAAGATGAAAGAAAAAATTCACCCACTTGGATACAAAAGGCACATCCAACCAACTCAATTATTGGAACCCTAGATGGAATGATGAAAACTAGGAGTAAGGTAAGAAATCAGGTAAGATTTGCATGTCATGTTTCATTAGTTAAACCAAAAAATGTGAAAGAAGCCTTAAAAGAATATGTTCGGATCCAGGCTATATAAGATGAACTTAATCAGTTTAAAAGGAATGAAGTATGGGAGCTAGTTCCTAGGCATGAAAATGCAAATGTCATTAGAACTAAATGGATATTCAAAAATAAAACTGATGAAAGTAGTCAAGTAGTAAGAAATAAAGTTAGGCTAGTAGCACAAGGTTGCACACAAGTAGAAGGCATAGACTTTGATGAAACCTTTGCACCAGTAGCTAGACTTGAGTCAATCAGATTACTACTTGCAATTGCTTGTTTACTTGATTTTAAATTATATCAAATGGACGTTAAAACAAGGCTTTTGTTGAACAGCCTAAAGGATTTGAAGATCCTAAGCATCCTGATTTTGTGTGAAAATTGCATAAAGCTTTGTATGGGTTGAAACAAGCTCCTAGAGCTTGGTATGAAAGGTTGATAAACTTTTTGATTAAGCGAGGTTATAGTAGAGGCAGTAATGATAAGACTTTGTTTATCAAAAATGCATCTAGCTATTTTATTGTTGCTCAAGTATATGTAGATGACATTATGTTTAGATCACCTAACAAAAGCAAAACTGATGAGTTTGTTAAGTTGATACGGGAAGAGTTTGAGATGAGCGTGGTAGGAGAATTAAATTTCTTTCGTGAATTGCAGGTTAAATAAATGAATGATGGGATATTCATATCTCAATCAAAATATGCCAGAGACAGAAATAACAATCCTCTATCTCTATCTATACTGATCTTTACTCCAAAGATCTTCTTAGTACAACCATAATCTTTCATCTCAAATTCTTTGTTCAGTTATACTTTTAGTTTTCGGATTTCTTCTATACTTCTCGATACAATCAACATGTCATCAACATACAACAACAAGAAAATCCCAACTCTATTTTTCAACCATTTCACATATACGCAACTATCATTTTTACTTCTAGCATACCCATATTTGATCATGAAGTCATCAAACTTCAAATACCATTGCCTTAATGACTGTTTAAGGCCATACAAGGATTTTTTCAACAAACACACCTTGTCTTCACTTCCTACTTTCACAAAACCCTTTGGTTATGCCATCACAATCCTCTCCTCCAAATTACCATGAAGGAATGCGGTTTTGGCCCATTTGCTCTAACTTTATATCAAACTGGTTTACTAGAGCCAGTAGTGCTCTAATTGACATGTGTTTTATGACTGGAAAGAAAACCTTATTAAAATCAATGCCCTCCTTTTGCGTAAATCCTTTTGCCACCACCCTAGCCTTGTACCTAGGCTTTCCTTTACCACGGGCATCTTCTTTTCATTTGAAAACCTATTTGCAACCTACTACCTTCTGAGTAGTGTTATTAACCAAAATCCAGGTATGATTCTTATTCAAAAAATCCATTTCTTCCATCATTGCCTATTGCCAATGATTCCTATCTTTACAAGCCATCGCTTCCTTATAACTTTTAGGCTCATTACCATCAATCTCCTCCAATATTGACAACGCAAAAGCTATAAGATCAGCATATCTATACCTCACTGATGGTGTCACTATCTTTCTAGCACGATCTCTTGCTAGTTGATAGTTTCTTAAGTCATCAGACTCATCAAGGACTTCCTCAATCCCATCATGTTCATCCGTTTCACTAGCCCTTCCTTTTGAGAATCTTTAGCCTTATGAAGCTCCACCTTAGTCCCAACATTATCTGCATCCATAGCAACATCACTAGGTGTTGACTAAAATAGAACTCTGATTCTCTAAACGTTACATCTCTACTTGTGAAACACTTCGAGACATTCGACTCTTGCCACCATAATCTGTACCCCTTCACACTTTCTAGATAGCCGATAAACATGCATTTCCTTGTCCTTGGCTCTAGCATATCTTGTTTGATATATGCATATGCCACACAAACAAACACCCTTAAATGACTATAGCTCAGAGGTGAACCTGTCCACACTTCTTCAAGCGTCTTGAAACCAATAGTTACTGATGAACACTTATTAATCAAGTATACTGCTATGTTTACTGTTTCTCCCCAAAATTTTTTGGGCAACCCGGTGCTCAACAACATATATCTCACCTTTCAAGAAGCATTCTATTCATCCTTTTAGCCAAGCCATTTTGTTACAGTGCACCAGGTATTGTTTTGTGCCTCGCTACTCCCTCATTGTTACAAAAGCGGTTAAACTCTTAATTCAAGAACTCCAAACCATTATCGATTCTAAGTTTCCGAACTTTTCTACTCGTTTGGACTTCAACCATCTTTTTCCAATGCTTAAATTTTTGGAATGCCTCGTTCTTAGTCTTAAAGATGTACACCCATACCTTTCTTGAGTAGTCATCAATAATGGACATAAAATACCTTCCTTCATCTAAAGTTGCATGCTTAGATGGACCCCATAGATCTCAATGGATATAACTGAGAGTTTTTTTCATTGTATAAGATGAGGAAGCAAATTTTACCCTAGTCGATTTACCAAGAACACAATGCTCACAAAACTCCAATTTTTCCAACTTATCGCCACACAATAGTTCCTGCTTCTACAACTCTTGAAGCCTCTTTTCACTGACATGACCAAGTCTTTTATACCACAAGTAGGCTTTATCATCTATGCTTGATACCGAGCCTGCTTTTCCAGTTATAGTGCTGCCTTAGAGAATATACAAACCATTTTTCCTTATACTTTTCATTAGCATCAAGGATCCTTTTGTAACTTTCAAGGTGCCATTCTCCTCTTTGTAATTGCAGCCATTGGAATCCAGCGTACTGTGTGAAATCAAATTTCACTTTAACTTTGGAATGTGTCTCACAGCCGTCAAAACTCTTTCCATGCCATCATGAGTTTTTATTCGAATTGTCCCTATGCCTATCACATTACAAGCTTTGTTGTCACCCAACAAACTTTTCCGCCGTCAATCTTCTCATAAGACTCAAACCAGTTTCTATTTGACGTCATGTGGAACGAACAACCGAAATCCAAAACCCATTGCTTGTCTGAGTTTTTTGTAGTCATGACTAGCACGTCTGAACTCTCATATCCATCTTCTACAATTGCAGCATTACCCTTTTTCAGTTCTTTTCCTTTTTTGTTCTTCTTTCTTTTGGGACAAAGCCTCCTAACATGTCCTTCTTCGTGATTGTAGAAGCATTTTACAGTTTTCTTTCCCTTTAAATTTGACCTTGAGTGTGACTTGCCCTTATAATCACGTTTGTCACTCTTACCTTTAACATGCGGCCCTTCACCTGAGTGTTCACCCAACTCATTCTTCCTTTGGAGATCTTTTGAATTCATCACACCAATTAGATCATCAAGTTACAATGTCTCCCTACGATGCTTCAAAATATATACAAACATCTCATATGATTTTGGAGAGAATGTAACAGCACCAAAGCTTTATCCTAATCATCATATTCTATTTGTATATTTTCTAGGTCTAGGCACAGTTTGTTAAATTCATTAATATGGTCTTGCAAGTTCTTATCCTCAACCATTTTGAAAGCAAAGAATTTTGCCTTTAAATACAACCAACTCGACAAATTTTTCGTCATATAAGGGCTTTCAAGCTCTAACCATACCTTAGCCATAGTTTTCATCTGAGAGACTTGTCTCAACACCTTGTCGCTCAAGTAGAGAATTAACATGTTGTAGGCCCTTTTATGATATCGCTCCTCTTTTCAATGCTGTAGCTATTCGGCATCTTGCTTTCGCCCCCAATAGCTTCATCTAATCTGAAGTTGCCTAACAAGGCCAACCTTTTAATCCTCGAAATAGCGAAGTCACCACTGCCATTAAGCTTCTCAATTTCATACTTGCTAGTTGATGTAGCCATCATAGGAATTTATTCAAACACCTCTCATACTATGCAACTACGAGTAAGGACTTTTTATCGAACACCTGTTGTGCTAAGAACTTCTGGCCATCAAAGACCCCAAATAGCCGTAACTAGGCTCTGATACCAATTTGTTGTGAAGAAGAGTAGCACACACACTCACAAGTAGCTTATCGCGGAATTAATCTAGGAGATTAAGCACACACTCAAGCAAAGTAAAACAAAGAAAACAGAAGAACACGAGGATTTATACTGGTTCAGATCATAATATGTGATCCTACGTTCAGTTGCTTGTGATGATCAATCCATTATAATGAAAAATAAAGAGGTACAAGACTGTTTATAGGGACAACTAGAAGAAATTTAGCCTCTCACACTCCAAGAAGGCTCTTAATCTCTCTAAACCCTAACCCTTTTTCTTGTCTCTCTTTTTCTACTCTCTAGGAACTTGTTTTCCACTGAAAATATGTCCCTTATTTATAGTCCAAGGCTTATAGGCCAATTACCTACGTAACAAGAAATCCTATTTAGACTAGGAAACAAACCTGCACTCCTGCACAACATTACTCACACGTCTGCGCAAACTCTCTGCCCAAAAAATCCCCAAACCTAGAATCCGTACTCTTGCTCCAAATGATCCGTGCGGGAGCGCCAATTTCACGTCAAATTATCCGCACGGGAGTGCCAACCTTCTGTGTTCGCATGTTTGATATTGCGACTGACACGGATTTGGCATGAAGCTCACCATTTTTCTACCTGCACTGCACAAATTGAGCCACAAACTTCACAGCTGAAGATTTCATTTCCATATCAAGGTCAGGACCCGCTTCAAGATCCTTCATAGTCTCCTTCAAGTCAACATAACTCATGAAAGATTTTGTCGTCAGATCATTCATTTTGAAGTTTTGAAACCTGTCCACTTACCTTTTTCAAGCAAACGAAGTAGTGAACCAGAGAAATGAAAGCAGATGGATCAATGGATTTGATGAGAAACAACCCGTACGGTGGGTTTGAAACATGATTTTCTCTCAAATGACACCGCTGGAGTTACTGTTCATTTCGCCGGTTTTGCGAGTTACACTTTGAGATTCACACATATTGTAGAATACGCTAATCAAACTTTCCTTCTTGAGCCTTTTGAGATTTCGAACGGAAAACGTTCAAATCTACAGAAAAAGGGTATCGGTTTTCACTATTCACGGCGGCAGAGTGGCGAGTGAATAGTCACCGCCAGCGTGGTTAGCTTCATCTCGGCCCGTTCTGCAAATCTTTCTTCAGCATCGAAATCTGTTTCGACCGTCTTCAGCCCCGTCCACGGAGTTTTTAATCTACTATTTACCGCTGCTTTTCTGTTCGACGGAGAGTGGGTCGTCACCTCCGATACCAAAGTGTAGATCAAGAGGCGTCGATCAGGTTTCCCTTCTGTAGTATCGTCAGATTCCCAGTATTTCTCCCTGAAATCGCATTTATATTTTCGGAGGTACTATTCCTGACGGCGGCAGTACTGTTCTTCCGGAAATACTATTCATCGATTCTTCCAGGTTGCTCCTCAGCCTATTACATGCATATTTGCTTCTTGACTGACACCCAAATTTCTTATGGATAATCAAATCCAAGGAGCGACATCAACAGAAACTATTCACTGGTTCTTTTTTCATGCCCGTTTTGGTGACCGGTATGCACACCCTATATCGCAATTTCACATTATCTTCTTTAATTTGTTCTTAAACTGTTGTGAACTTGCTTTTCTGCATGCACCTGGTTATTTGGATTGTTGGTTGGATACTTTGGTTGAATTGACTGATTTGGAGATATTTGGTTGAATTGATTGTTGGTTGGTATTTTGGAGTTTTGGAGTTAATTTTTGTTTATTGCTTCCGGTTGAGGTTACCCACTATTTTCACCACACATTTTCTAGCCTACACTACACCATCCCTACTATGGCCACCTCCGCCCCTAACAAACAGAACCAGACCCAACACCCGCCTCGTGCCACTCAAACACACCCACCTGCCCGAAACACCACCCTCAAACAACCCTTACCCAAACCACCCGTTCTTGGGCTGATAGGGTTCGGGTTACTGAGGCCAGCACTAGATTTTGCCTTGACTCGATAGCCCGGAAGGACCCGGGTTCAATCCTTGAGCTCCCTGATGAGCTGGTTGATGATGCCGGGGCTGATTGGTTGCGCTGTATCGTGGGTTTTTTTCCTGGGTATATTATGCCTTTTCATGCTGCACGTTCCATTGCGATGCGTGCATGGCAGTCTAGTGGTTTAGAGGATGTCCGCTCTACTGGGACGGGATTCTTGATTTTCAGATTTAGAACAGTGGAGGAGGTTCAGGATATTTTAGAGAGAGGACCCTGGATGTTTGGTGGGAAGCACATCATTCTTCAACAATGGAATCCTCATTTCTCTTTTGATCAAAGCAGGATTTCCAGGATTCCAGTCTGGATTCGGTTATATGGACTACCATTTCCATTGTGGTCAACCAAAGCACTCAGTTCTATTTCTAGTATGGTTGGTCGACCTTTATCATGTGACAGGATGACTTATGAGCACACTAGGTTATCCTATGCTAGAGTCTGTGTTGAGATAGATGCGGAGCATGCTCCAGTGCAAGACTTTGAGATCCGGTGTAAGCTTTCTTCTGAACCGATCAAGATCAGGGTAGAATATGAATGGAAGCCAAAACGATGTCCCAAGTGTTGTTTGTTTGGCCATACTTGTCCGATACCTGTTGCAACTTCTGCTCGTACAGAGGCTGAGGCGTCAGTTACTACTACAGCCCTCATCTTGAGAGATAAGGGGAAGACTGCTGACCCTGTTGTTGCAGCAGCTGTTCATATTGAGCCTGGCCAAGATCAGCTTAGTGCTGAAGATATAACCCCAGCTCTAAAAGACAAGGGTAAAGGTATTGTTACTGACTCCACACCAGCTGGACCTCTTGCACTATTGACTTCAAATCCAGTAACTACCGGGGCAGATTCGATGGAAAGGATCTTTACTAAACTAGGCCAGATTGCTACCCATGGTTCGAGTTTTGAGTCAGATTCTGATCCCGAATCACTATCTCCTATTGAGACTCACCAGGATCAAATTCTGAAGTGCCCTGATAGCCCTGTAGCTACTTTACCTGATTCTTCAAGGATTGCTCCTCCAAAGAAGGGTAAAAAGGTCCAGAGTAAAAAGGGTGGCAATGGGGGCAAAGGAGGCGTGCGCCCCAAATGATTTCTTTTTTCAGTCATGAGTTATTTCCAGTTTCCTATGGTAGGAAGTTGGAATATTAGAGGCCTTAATGGCTTCTCTTCGCAGCGGGCAATTAAAAATTGGATTTCTAAGTATTCTTAAGGTTTGATTGGTCTCTTAGAGACTAAGGTTGATCAGCGACATCTTGCTTCAGTGGTTTCGGGTATTTGTCCTTCTTGGAAGTTTTTATCCAATGCCACTGAGTCAATTGCTTGCAGAGTTTTGGTGTGTTGAGATCCTACATTGTATAGGTTGAGTGATCTGCAGCTTTCTTCACAGTGGATTGTTTGTCGGGCTACCAGATTATCTGATGGGGTTTCTTTTGGTTTGCTATTTGTTTATGGTTCTAATGATCCAGGTGTCCGTCGACAGTTATGGGACTGTATCAGAGCTCAGTCCAGGGATTTTGGTGACTTACCTTGGTTGGCATTGGGTGATTTTAATGCGATTTTACGCTCGTCGGATAGAGTTGGAGGGGATCAGGCTTGGCGTGGTTATATGGCTGATTTTGGTCAGTGTATACATGATGCAGCATTGATCAGAGTTCCATCTCTTGGACTCCGGTATACTTGGCATAATGGGCAGCATGGAGAGGGTACTATTCTCCGGACTCTTGATTGGAGTTTCGGTAGCGCTTCTTGGTTCTTGACTTGGCCAAACACAACTTCTGAGATTCTTCCACGGGATGTTTCTGATCACAGTGCTTTGGTCATAAGGTTTGGAGATCAACGTAGGCAGACCTCCAGTCCTTTTAAATTTTTAAACTTTTGGGCTGACCGAGAGGATTTTTTGGAGATTGTTCAGAAAGTATGGTCTAAGCTTGTGGACGGGGATCCTTTGTTTCGAGTTACGCAGAAATTGGGGTTGTTGAAACAGGAGTTTAAGACTTTGCATGCCAAAGCCTCTAGTCACATCTCTAGTAGGGTCAGTGAGGTTAGGGCTCAGTGGGCAGCAGCTCAGGCTGCTCTGGATGAGAGCCCTTCTTCCCCACAGTGTATTTTGGCTGAGAGGGATTTTGCTAAGCAGTATTTTCAGTTGTGCAGGGATGAAGAGGCTTTCTTTCGGCAGAGGTCTAGGATCCAATGGCTCTCTCAGGGGGATCAGAATACTAAATTCTTTCACAAGTCTCTGATCCATAGACAAGTCAGGAATCGGATTCGTCAGCTTGAGGATGAGGTTGGCACCATTGTTACAGATAGAGGCGACTTAGGTCATCTAGCTGTGAGGTATTTCCAGAAATTGCTTACAGCTCCTCCTCGCCCTTCTCTTGTAGATGCTTCTCGATTTTTCTCTGGCAGAGTTTCTACGGAGATGCTGGCTTCTTTAGTGTGCCCTATTACTGATAATGAGATCAGGTCAGCTTTATTCTCGATTCCCGATGATAAAGCTCCAGGACCGGATGGGTACACTTCTCTGTTCTTTAAACGGGCTTGGGACATTATTAGTGCTGAGTTTATGGCTGCGGTGCGCTACTTCTTTGCGACTTGTCGGATGCCGAAGTGTGTTAATGCCACTCGGATTGCCTTGGTCCCCAAGGTAGAGACTCCTCGGACTATGAGTGACTTTCGATCAATCTCATGTTGTAACGTTCTTTACAAGTGCATCTCTAAAGTGATTGTAAACCGATTCAAAGCAGTGTTACCTAATGTAGTTAGGAGTTCGCAGTCAGCTTTTGTCCCAGGTTGGAGGATCTCTGATGCCATTCTATTGACACAAGAGCTTATGCATAATTACCACCTTGGGCATTCGCCTCCCCGGTGCGCGTTAAAGGTGGATATTCGCAAAGCTTTTGATACTGTCAGTTGGGATTTCATCATTTTGGGATTAAGGACGATTGGTATCCCAGAGTGTATGGTCCGATGGATTGCGACATGCATGTCTTCTGCTCACTTCTCGGTCGCTTTAAATGGAGAGCTTTATGGTTTCTTTCCCACTTCTAGAGGTGTTCGACAGGGTGATCCGTTGTCGCCATACCTTTTTGTGTTGGCCATGGAGGGTTTGAGTGGTATTGTTCAGGAGGCTTCTCAGCGGCCTGGATTTCGATACCATTGGAGATGCCAGCAGATTTCTCTTACTCATCTTTGTTTTGCAGATGATCTGATGGTTTTTTGCAGGGCAGATGTGGGCTCTGTTAGGGTAGTTCATGATGCTTTGCAGGAGTTTACAGAGTTCTCTGGTTTAGCTACGAATTCGGCCAAGAGTCATGTCTTCTTATCTGGAGTCAATGATGAGGATCGTACAGTGTTACAGTCCATCTTGGGTTTTCAAGTGGGGAGTTTGCCAATCCGATATTTGGGGGTGCCACTGATTAGTACCAGATTACGCCTTTAAGACTGTGTTCCTTTGATAGAGCTGATTCTCTCGAGGGTCAGATTGTGGACATCTGCTGTGCTGACTTATGCTGGCCGTCTCCAGTTGATTAAGTCGGTACTATTTTCCATCCAGGTCTATTGGTCATCTATGTTTATTTTACCGGCAGCTGTGGTACGGAAGATCGAGGGTATTCTGGCTGCTTTCCTGTGGAAAGGAACCTCTTTGTCTCATTTTGGGGCCAAAGTAGCTTGGGATTCGGTTTGCTATCCATTGAAAGAAGGGGGTTTAGGAATCAAGCGAGTGAAGGAGTGGAATCGTGCTGCTATTTTGAAGCATGTTTGGAGACTTCTTTCTGACAAGTCTTCCACATGGTCTTTTTGGGTTCATAAGGTACTCCTTCAGGGTCGCTCGTTTTGGCAGGTTCGGGTTACTTCTGGAGCCTCCTGGTCTTGGAGGAAGATTTTACAGAGTCGGGATTGGTGCAGGGGTAAATTTGTCTCTTCTATTGGAGATGGGCGTGATACCTCACTTTGGCAGGATTACTGGTTGCCGCAGGGGCGTCTTTGTGATTTGTTTTCATTCAGGACTCTTTCATCTACAGGTCTTCCCTCAGATGCAAAGGTCTCAGCTATCATTCAGGATGGAGATTGGGCTTTTCCTGAAGGTGGACCGGACCTCAGACGGGTTTGGGACTCTATCCGCATCCGACCTATGATGGGGACTCTTGACCATATTGTTTGGAAGGGTCACACCTCTGGTATTTTCTCTATTGCCTCAGCGTGGGAATTATTACGGAGTAGACGCTCGGTAAACTCCTTTCATCATCTTCTGTGGTTCCCTGGCCATATTCCAAGGCACTCCTTTATACTTTGGCTTGCCTCATTGGGCCGTCTTCGTACTATGGATCGACTACGAAGTCATGGCATGTTATCTTCTTCAGGCTGTGTTCTCTGTGCTTCAGCAAATGAGACGCACGAGCATCTTTTCTTCAGCTGTCCTTTCTCGTCTTCTGTATGGGGGGAGATTTCAGCTAAGACTCTTATTGTTTGGCCATCTTCTGGTTGGCTCTCTCTACTTCATTGGGCTTCTCTTCATCTTCAAGGCAGAAAGAATTTTGGGCATATCCTTGCACGTTTGGTTTTCTCTGCTACAGTTTATTTTCTATGGTATGAGAGGAATGATCGTGTATATCAGCAGCGACATCGGACTCGTCGTCAGGTGATTAATGAGATTTTTGCATTGGTCCGCTCTTGGCTTCTTACCATTGAGGCCAAGTATGTGATCACTGCTCAGCTTCGTGCTATATGGGGCCTTCGTTATTAGTTGGTTTTTTGAGTTTTGTTTTGTTTAATTGGGCACATGCGCCCTTTTGTTGCATTGTCTTGGGAATGTTAGCTTTGTTGCGGTCGTTATTGGGCCTACGCACCTTTTCTTTTTTGTTTGGGCCTTTTGGCTCCATATCTCGCTTTTTGTTTGAGGCCTTTAGGTTTCGTTTTTCTTCCTTTTGGACTTGTGAGTACTAAGTACTCTTCTTGGGGTATGCCCCTCGTATTTTGTACAATCTTTTTTCTTTTTATGTAAATAGTAATTTTTCCAAAAAAAAAAAGAAATGAAAGCAGATGTAGCTTAGAAGCAGAGTGGAAGGTCAGCAACAACAATATCAGAGCTAGACTTCTTGCTGCTGGGATTGTCTCAATCATTGTTCTATCAATTTCAAGACGTTGCTACTTGCCTTGGATTATCAAAAGCAATTATTTGACAGCAAATGAAATGCACAAATCAGATATCTCCTTCACCAAAGCCATGGAAACAGTGGTTTATTAAGAAACTTAACAAGAGAGGCATGATATTCCAGTTAGACAGCCATGATAATTAAATGCGAGCAAGAGCTCTTAAAGATCTTAGGGAAGCTGAGCCATTCAAATGTCATGACCCCATTGCATATGCATTGACTAAGAATGGTGTTTATCTCCAAAAGACACTTTTGGATGCTCTTTACAGCAAGTTCGTGACTGCATCTTTGGAAAGCAACCTGAGTTGCTCAAGGTCTCCACTTGTTAGTTGTTATTTATTATAGTCCCCCCTTTGAACTTTACCCGTATTACAAAATACATGCAACATATCTAATGTACCACGTGGTGATACTAATATAATTTCAATATAACTATTAACTAATATATATATGTGTGCATGTGCGTGTGTTTTTTTTGATAATTTAAAATTTATAGTTCATTTTATTTTAAAATTTAAAGTAAAGTAAGGGATAATAAATGAATACTATTTTAAAATTATTAAATTACAAATAATGTGAATTTATACATGTCATCATGTTATAACATGTTCCATGAACTTTTTCAATGTTTCAATATTTTTAATTGATTTCAAGATTTGTTATGTTTGGATAATATTATCAAATAATCTGACATGACCTAGTTATTTATTTTCTGGGACAACATTTAAATGGATATTTAGTGTTTTGAGCCAGCCCAAATAATTATGTGGATGAGGAATTGATTGAGCCCAATGACTTTAATTGCAAGAGATCTATTGAATCCAGTCCATATTGAAACTAAAGATCTAGTTCAGCCCATTAAAGATTCCAATTGATTAAATTAATTTGAAATGTTCTGGCTGCTCAATTCAATTGCAGCCACGTGTGTAAAATTTAGGCCATGCAACCAAGATGCACCTTTGCTAATGGCACCAGTTGGCTATTATTTCATGTTGTTGGCATGTTAAACACCTAGCGACTATTTTTTTTATTGTGATAAAATCGCTTCGTAGGAAAGGGGAGAGCTACTTCTTAACTGACTTTGTCTCTAAATCGGGAACAACCAGCAAAAATTCAGGGAGAGGAAGATAATTTGAGAGTGGAAGTATAACATTAGAAAGAAAAAAGAGAAAGGGAAGAAAAAGCCGAGTGATCAAGGGAATGATGGAAGCGTGAAGCCACGCCTGGTAGGATTGGGCAAGAATTACAGAGCAGCAAGAGTTTTGTACTAATGAGACTAAATTGAGACTTAAAAAGAGGATCAACCAATTGAGTTCATGCACCTAATTGGTGAGCGGATAATTTTGTATCATTAATTAATATATGAAAATTAGTATACAGATTGTGATGATGTTTTACTAGTTGCATGTGTTGTTAATTGCTCATTCAGAATTTTTAATTTGCCAAATTAGATTTGATTGCGGTGGAAATGATTTTAGAAGTCAAATTTAGAATTCACTTGAATATTATGAGATTTCGTAAGTTGTATATTTCCACTTAAATGTATTGGTTCGATATTTGATTTTGTAAGTCGAATGCATTTTGTATTAGTTTGTTATCGTTATTAATTCCAAAGATTGATATCATTTCAAGTTAACAACCATTCTATAGAGAAAGAAAAGAGGTGGATAGTGTTTAATTGGATAAATGCTTATAGAAAAATGTCATGATATTTTATTAAAATAAATTACTTTAATTGCATTACTAAGCATGTTTATGTGATATGTTTATGGATTTTAGTAAATTGCATTTAGAATTGTGTCAGGTAATCATCAATTCTAAAGTGATTTCATTGAATGGAAATTGGTATTAAGTTAAATGATATAGTGAAGTGGTTTTCAAACCACATTACAAAGTAAACATCCCCAATGGTATAATATTTGCTCTAAGCATGCATATGATAGTGGTTGCTATATCTGTCGGGTGTTGATCTTGTTCCACCAGGTATGTTCTTGGGTGTTGATGTTGTTCTATCAGTGTACACCTGGATGATGATATTGCTCTACTAGGTACAATGGATTATGGTATTGCATTACTTGGGTGTTGATTTTATTCCAATAGGTATAATAGATTATAGCATTACGCTACCTAAGTATTAATGTTGTTCTACCAAGTACAGTAGACTATGGTATTTACATTACGTAGGTATTGGTATGGTTCTACCAGCTTTGACCAATGAATCCCCTAGGTACTAGTTTCGATGTGGTTTTCTAAAATGAAGGACATTGTGTTAAATGAGAATTACTTATTTCATTGAAATCATATTAATATGATTTGATATCAGTTTGACATTTCATTATTTGGATAGTATATATTGTACACAAGTGAAGCTTTTATGGTCTAAGATTTAGTATTTAAATGTTTTTAGAAGATATATTATACTCGAAAATTGAATTCATTAAATGTGTGTAGATATTTTATTTTTAAAAGCTGATATCCTCTCACTCAGCTTTTAGCTCACCCTATACATATTTCCTTTTTTCACTGGGTGGTTACAGGTCTTTTTGCAAAGTAATCTCTTGTATTTTAAGGATGGCCACATAATGTATAAAATGGCATATTGGAAGCATTCATTCATATGAACATATAGTATTTAGAGAATGTATATAGTATATAGTTCACAATAGTGGCTAAATATATACTTTTATAAATTTAGATTGCATTAATATCTTATACTATGAACATTTGAGCGTCTGTTGATGCATTTAAACTGTTATCTTTTTATCATTGTGATTAAGACGGGATAGGGACAAGGATTTCGGGAGAGGTCCAAATTGAATTGAAATTTTTTAAAGAGATGTAAATGTATTGTGGCTTAGACAAACATTGAGAAGCAAAAGAATTACTTGGAAATTTTTTTATTGAGATAGAGATTTGTAAATATCTATAATTAGAGTTTTCATTGATTCAAATGTTTCATTAGAGTGGCACAACAGATGTATCGAAATTATTAGTATGTAGGACTTGCTTTATTACCACTTCATAAAAGCACCTAGGATTTTATGAAGAGTGATAATTGGAGTGATTCATATCATGATCATAATAATCTATACATCATAAAACCTTAGAGCTCAAAATAACATGGTCAAGAAAAATCCAATCCTAAAAGGTTTTAGAAAACAAGAATTCACAACTAAGATTTTATAAAATGAAAATTTTTGTATTTTCATTGTCATAAAAATATTATGATTGCTATTTTATTGTTGAATTTATAGTACCCAAAATTGAAATTAAATTTTAAAAAAGAAAAATATGAAGTATTTGTATCCATTTCTTAAATGTGTAGAGGAAGATTATTCATTTCATAAAACTTGAAGTGACAAATTGTCAATTATTTTAATCTTATTATTAAAGCAATCTTGATCCTATTAAAAATATGTGCAATATTATTATTTTTGAAATAATAATATATATTATTCCTTCTAAAGTATTATTTCAAATCTTACCTTAAGTAATATAATATTTATTAAATAGAGTTGAAATAATAAAATAAATGATGTGATGATATCACATCAATTAATATATTTAAAATAGTTAAACAATTTGAAATAATTTTTCTAAAAGTTGTGTCACCCTAAAAATATTTAAACAGTTTTGTTGCAAGCCATTATATCTTATGTTTTGGCAAAGTCAAAAGAGGAATTTGATTTCGCACCTATTGGTGTCAAAAACATGACACTTAACCATGTGTTATTTAGATAATTATTTTGGCCAACTTGTAATTAAAACAAGATGTTATATTGTTTCTTATTTTACTGATTCTAGAAGTATGATTAGGAAGTATTTGATTTTTATTGATTATATCTTTTAGATTATGACATTATTATTGTATCCTAGCTCAATTAGAAGTATATTTATTTATGTCCTATTGTGTTTGAGAGATTATCTATATCACTTCCTATATTATTGATATTTATCATATTCTTATCAATTGAGTTTAATTGAGATTCTACAGGATATAGTGAGAAAGGGTAACCGCGATTCACACTATATAATGTTATTTAACATAAACTTATATGGGTGTGAGTATATGTGTAGGTTATGGCATTTCAAGAAATCGAGCAGAGCTTCAATGCAAAAATTGAAATGCTATTTTGATTATATTCTATAAGAGTTTTGTGTGAGGTTGTGATTGAGTTTTGTATTTGTCTTACTTGAATTAGTATGCACTCGAGAGAACTTGCGAGTTGAGTGTTTATGTAATTCAGTATTAGACATTGTTGTTACAGTTTACTTAACATTGTGTTATTAAATTGTCAACGATAGAGAGTGGACAGTGTCACTAGTACTTAAGATCTTAGGTGGATTTTGTTTTATAAAGATTAGGTAAGTGTGTGAAAGTGAGTCAACATTATAAACACACCTAAAGATTATACAAACAAAAACTTAGTGAATTGCAACTTTAAGTTGTCCGTGGATGTAGTTTTTATAACCGAACCACGTAAAATCATTCTATGCCACTTTACTTTACAGTTTATTATTATATTACGTATAACTACTTCATACTTCGAGATCTTACAATTGGTATCAGAGCAGGTTTACTGACATACAAGTGAAAAAAGATCACATCGATTTAGAGGCATGGAGTTTGTACGAAATGGAGGATCTGGAGCACATCCTCCTATCCTTGATGATAGTAATTATTCATACACTATAAGAAAAAAGCTCATATTTGGCGGTCAAAGGCCGCCACGTAAGTATATATTTGGCGGTCAACAAAGTGACACCTATAATCAATTTGACGATCGCTCAAAACACCAAATATGTTCGCAAGCATACATCTCACATAAAAGAGTCAAGTATAGTTATGCATAGTCAAGTACAAAACTAGCCATATTTGTCACTTTTATAGTCAAATTTAGTTGCTTATAATGGTAACTTTTTTGAATTGCAACAATTTGACACTTTTTGCATGATAAATATAGCTCGATAAATAATAATTTTTTTTAATTGTAAACATTTGGTGCTTTTTGCTTGGCAAATATGGTGATATGTGCATATTTAGCAGTTAAGGACTAATAATTATAGCTTTTTAATTCTTTATAACGGTAATATTTTTGAATTTGACAATATTCATCACTTTCTGAATGGTAAGCATGAAATGATCTGCTGTATATAATAGTAATTTTTTTAATATTCACAATATTTGGCAGTTTTTACGATAATTATGTTTATACATATTTGGCATTTTATGACCGCCTAATATTGTAGCAAGAGCTAAAAAATATATAATACTTGGCTTATATGTATCCGCCAAGTATTTTATATATATATATATATATATATATATATATATATATTATATGTTCTATGTATTTGTAAAAACAAGCATGTCAAATTTTTTAAAGAACATAATTCATTGAAATTAAACTCCCAAAACATATTAATCAACAAACAAATTAACCAAGCAGAAACACACATACTTGCAAAATCAATCATACAAGAAAACCAATTGCCCATGTCATACTCCTACAACACTTCAGCAACTTCACACCAACTGCTTCACAATGTAATCCATGCCTCCATCCGTCTACAAAATCAAATGATGCTCTCAAATCAAAACATTCAAATTAAGCACCACGTGCACATGAACTAAAACATTCAAAGCACTTCACCAGCAACTAAGTCATTATATAAAGCAAATAAAACAGCACATCACTAGCAATAACTTGAGCTCCACTTGAATCAAACTAAGTCATTACATAAAGCCACTAAAACAACACAACACCAATGCATATGTATCAACTAAACAAATTAACACTTCACCACCACTATACTGTCTTCAATCAGGTTAAGAAATTCACCAACACTAGCCTTAAAGCAACCAATTTAGTTAGACTAAGAAATGATATATAACAATTAAAACAATTTACAACTCCAGCACATATCTATCAACTAAAGAAATTAACAATTCACAAGCATCATATTGTCTTCAATTAGATTTAGAAATAATATATATCACATGAACATAATTGTCAATTGCAACATCCAACCAATTAAATGGACATTTAATTGATGCAGAGCGAATACATACCTAGAAACTGGAAACTCAACTAGCTAGAAATTTTTTGAGTGAATCAATTGCTTACTATAAATCATGATCTTGTCCACTGCTCATTCAAGCATACCTACTTTCAAAGCGTACAAAGACATATTGATTTAACAAGAACTTTCAAACACAAAAATGAATGATCAAACAAATCTGTTAGTAATAAACCATGCATTGTAAAAAGGCACATTCAGCTATACTAATATATATGTAAGGAGAGTACTCCAAAAACTTTACAATAATAGTTTCTAGATTCATTCACAAAAAAGCCCTAAAAGATTAATCATGTTAAATGGTTCCTATCCATCTATTTTCAAATTGTTCTTTTCATCATGTAATACTTGAACCACAAAAATCAACAAATCCATTAGCATCTAATTCAGCTTGATCATGTGCGTGAGCAAGCTATATATTAAAAATATTGAGCTTAATGCGAGGAAAAGCACCGTGCAGAAACAAAACAAATTCAGATCGACTTGAAGCACCATAATTTAGAGTAAGCTTTTAGCATTTATGGTGGAGAAAGAAGGGCTACAAGACTAAATATACTAAATACTTTGAAAAATAAATAAATATTTGTACCACATAGATCAAATTAATTGACATTTTGTAACTAGGTATCTTTTAATACTTACAATAATACCATTCGTCGAGATAATTTTTCAATAAATGCAGGCATGGGCCAGTCCAGTAGTTTTGATCAATTCCCTAATTTAAAAAAAAAATTCAAGCTGTTTATTAAATCCAAATGCCTCACAATGATGAATTTATACGTAAAATATAAATATCAAGGTCATTTATACAATTAAAAAAATGGAGACACAAATAGGAAATCCATACAGAAATCTGAGATACTACAAAGTCACAAGTTCTTCTAGAATCACTCCTCTTTCGTTTAGTGCATACACTCTCCTCAAAAATAAAATAAAATGACAAAAAATTAATTAGACTGCATTAGCTACAAGAAATAATTTTGCATATTATACCCTTTGATGAGAACTTATTCAAAGAAAAATTGCAAGGGTAAAAATTTACATTAAAACATTGAAAATATGACAAGAATGAAATTATTTTTTGGCAGATGTGATGAATCACAATATGAACTTCTCATGTAAAAGATACCAATTACTCAGTAATAATGCCTCTCTATCTATCTTCATATAAAACCCTCTATTATACAAGGCAACATACGGACAAACAAATATCCAGATGGGAACGTATTGGGTACTACACCATAAGCACCCGGTTTTATATAATATGAATCTCACTAAAGTACATATTTAAAATACATTTCTATAGTTGGGATTTCATCTATCGTCATATAAGGCTAGTTAAGCCACAGCTTCTTAAGAAGGTGTACTAATTGAAAAGGAAAGTAGTGGGATGGGACAGAATTTCAAATGTTGTTAGCAATTCTAGGCCTTGTACTTAATAAATCCTTAGATTGCCAAGAAACATAGAATTGTAACTAAAATAAAATGATTAAGCAAGCTAAACCTGTTCACACTCAGGATAAAAAAATTTCTAAAACATTAATAAAGCTATCCATAACTTTGGTTATAATCCTACAATTATATCTGGTTCTAGAAAATCCTATATCCATTTCATGAACAAACAGTCCGTCCACGGTTAATGCCTTTGATAATACATGAGTATTCTTCCCATATAAAGAGAAGATCAAATTTAAATCATGCAACACAAGCAAACATCATAAAGACAAGAGCAGCTATTTTCAGAGTTTGTATAGCTCTTTCCGTAGCTTAGCTTATTTAATGAAATCTTGGTTGTCCATTGTACATTGTACATAACAAAATGTTCCCCATAGTTTGTCAACAAAAATAGGAAATTTTGACCAATAAGATTTAACTTTCTCTTTGTCAAGGCTGAATAGTTTAACAGGTAAGAAACTTCTAAAATACCTTGTATCAATAATCAATTACAAGAAGCAAACACAGACGTAACATTAAACGCAGCACAAAGAACATATACATTTAAAAATGAATACATAAATAAGTAAGCAAATAAAAGAGGTAACTTAAAATTTTCCCAGTCCTTCATGCTAACTAGCCAAACCACTTTCGTCTAATCAACTAATTGTGATGTTTTAACTAATGAATCTTGAAAATAGAGGACACAAAGAAATGCTCTAAGCGACATCATCTTCTCACATTTTAGTTGTAACTAAATGGAAAGATATTGTCTATTTCATGATAATTAACTAAGTTATCAAGCAAATTTTCAAAATTTAACAAACAAAACATAGAAATTTATGAACCAAATTCAACAATAAAATAAATGGAAAATGAATAAAGTGGCAGATGTCTCACGCAAATCCAAAAACTGTATAATTGCAAGGCAAGGAACTTCAGCAGGCAATTTAATTCAACTACGTGGCTATAGTTTTTGTCCATGGCAACTTAATCAACTTAAATTTTGTGACTGTTTCAAAACAAAAAGAGGCTTTTAGAATTGAGGGAATAATTAGAAAGTGGGACTAACCAACTTATTTTCATGAGTAATTTTTATAGATAAAATATCATTAAGGTAATTGTTCATACCTTCTATAGTCAGTCCTTCTTGACAAGCCCTTCCAAATATAAAGAGTCATCTCAATGCAGAGGAGACTGTTGCTTGTTAATTGTCAATGGTCTTCAAATTAAGCCAAATGAAAAGTGCAATATTGCCAAGGGCATGATCTGAATGTGTTGTCTCTGACTGCTAGGGTAAGGAGGGGACCAAAACACGACCAAAAAAAAAAAATTTAAAAAGCGAAAATCTCTAATCATTTCTAGTTAAGTACCTAACAAAGCAACAATGTATATAACCCATGAAAAAGAAAATAATAAACAAATAAAAATGGAGAAGTGGTAAAGTGCACATCCTACCGTTCCCACTATAGCTTCAGCCTTAAAAAAAAAAAAAAAAAAAAGAAACCTAAACCTTCATGAATATTAAGTGACAAGGGTAGGGAGGAAAACATTGGCAGAAGCAGTTATAAAGTTTGGATTAATTTCGTGGGAAAAAACCTTAAAAAAAGAAAACCAATTTGTTTTTAACTTTCGATTCTTGATTATATGTATCACATGCAAAATAATATCTCACTTGACTCAACGACTGTTAATTTGTTTTTAACTTTTACCTTGTTTTCCTCTTCTAGAACTCCACTTTCATTGTCGTTCAAATCCAAAAAGATCTAATTAAAACTATGACTTACTGACAACATAGTCATTGTTTTTAACCTAATATTTCAACGTAAAATGTTGGCATTTAATTTTCTCAATTCTTAGGTAGGTTTATGAAAAAGACGAAGAAGAAAGGATAGTGGGTGTTCTAAAACTTTGGAGGGTTTACAAATTATGAAACTTTCGTTAATTTTTTTTAATTTTTAGTTTTAGGAATAAATGTTAAATTAAAAAAAATACTATTGAGTAGAATTGTGGGTGCATGCGTATATACATAAGTTGATTGATTGTCTTCACATATATAATAGGGATTTGTGGGGTGTCATAATATTCTTTTCCAAGATATAAGTTATGATAATAACAACAATTAATTTTGTCATCATATATATATAGCCAAAGCTGAATCTCTTATTCTCTGAAAGAAAGAAGAAGAGTACATCGATGAAGGGTTGGAAAAGCCTTTAGAGCATTCAAATCTTTCTGTGAAAAGATTCAACTTTCAAGACAAAGTGGGCATAAGACACATAACTAGCAGCCAACTTAATTGGGACCATATATGCATAATGGTAGCTAGAAGTACAGATCAAGAGAAGTAGAATGTTATGAAAGCTAGAGGCCAAGTCTTATCATGAAAAGGGAAATCAGTGGTGGGAGCGGCAAAAAGAGTAATTATAACTAGATCTACTCTGTTTATATGGATTGCCAATTTTCATATAAAAATCCAACATCAAATATTTCTTTTCTAAGTTTCGATTTTGACTACTTCATTAAGTTGCAAAATGGATTTGTTCAGAAGTAAGGAGGGTCTTGTTTAATGTTGAAATATAAAATTCTTTTTGGTAATTTTGGACTAATTAAGAAAGGTCTTTCTGGTAGCCTAATTATATATATATATATATATTTCTAAACTTGATTACATACATATAGAATATCCAATATAGTACATTTTGATTATTTTAATTCTAAAGAAACTTGCCTAGTCTATATATCCTTAATTAATATATTTATTACCTCCTTCTTTTTGTTGGATTACGTAAAGATAATTTTAATATCAACAAAAAACAGTTAAAGACATACAAATATAGAAGTCTGTTAGTAATAAATATATAATATATTCAGTTATTTTTTATATATCTGTGAATAATTAGTTAACTAAAAATATAAAAAAAGAATAATCCGAATATCAACCACGCATGAAAAGAAAACATAATTTTTATGAGTAGAATAGTTAAAGAAAGTTACCTCCATTGAGCCATAAGAGCACAGGTTTGTGTTCAGGCTTACTAGTGGCCTTGAAAAACCAATAAAACGGTGCTCTTCCATGAGTTTTGTTCACTGTAACATAACCTGCATATTGCTTGAACTTCACCGGAGGTTACCTTGGAAGTCGAATCACTCTGTCTGCTTCTTGTTCAGCCAAAACATCTTCACTCACCTCATAACCATGGCCAGCTTCGGCACCCACTTCAGCTAACCCCAAACTTAGAAGAAGGAGAAGAAGAATATTTAAAGAGAATGCAAGTTGCAAAGCCATCATTAATTGAATTCTCCCGCTTGTTGTTTTCTCTTACTCTTGCTATCAAACAATACAAGGCAGGCAGGCAGGCTATAGCTATATACAGATGTGCATATTTATATATATGTGTGTGTGTGTGTGGTTTACATAGTGACAAATAAGAATCATGTGTGACATTGCTGTTGGCTAGAGTGTATTAATAAATATTCATATCTTTAACTTATAGGAAATCGTTAAAAAAGAAAAATAAAAATGAGGTTTGATCAATTGTTGAATTATATAATATTATTTGAATTTGAATATGGAAGTTCGCTGAAGATATATATGTTGCTTTGGTTGGAAATAAAGGGGAAATATTTGATCCTGAGTAAGTGGGGATGAATCTGATCTTTTTGATATGAAAAGTGGTTTGAGAAATAAAAGTAAAATTGTGTTTTGGATTTAACAATAATGAGTTAATTGCTTAGCATTCAAACTGTTGAACCGTGAAGATATAACCCATTATCTATTGCCACGACATTCCTTCCTATTATGACTTTCAACTGATCATTGTGTTTGCCAAAAAGTCTCCAATTAATATAACATAATAATAACATACACCCGAATAAATTATTATTATTACCGAATTTACAAGACAAACACAACAAATTAAGCAAACACAAGTGACGATTTATTCAAATGAAGTAAATGTGAAGCAGGAACCTTTGCAAACACAAGTGAATGATGATTTGGTCAAATTAACCAAACAAATTAAGTAAATATAAAGCATGAACCTTTACAAACACAGGTCACTGGCGATTCATTCAAATTGAGCAAACAAATTCAGTAAATGTAAAGCATAAACCTTTAATTAGACGTGGACCATTATTTCCAGGTTGAAGATTTACCTTAAGCTAACAGCTTAAGTGAGGACATGGAGCTGAGTCGCGACGGAAGAGGGTGGAGTCGTGGAGGGTAGCTACAACAAAGGATGTCCAGGACTTGGAGGAGAGCCACAAGTAAAGAGGGTAGAGCCACTAGTAGAAAAATAGGATACAGCAACAAATGCACGTTGCGAAAGCCCTTTTTTGGCAACGTGCGCTCCATGCACGTTGCAAAAAATGATTTTCAGCAACATGCAATATATGCACGTTGCTGAAAGACTCTATCGCAACGTGCATATGCTGCACGTTGCGAAAAGTGCTGAATTTAGCAACGTGCACATGCTGCACGTTGTGAAAAGTTTTGCTATTATGAATTTATTTTTTAATTAAATATTGAAATCAAGAAAATATAATTTTTATAGTAGTAACTAAAAAAAAGTCTTCTTAAATTATTAAAAGATAATTAAAATTACTTTGAATTTTAAATGTAATGGAAAATTATTTTAAATGTTATGGAAAATTACACTAATTGAGTAATTTCATATTTTGAAATTAAATAAAATTAAAAATATAAGAATATTAATTAAATAATATAATTTTATGTTTAAGTATAAAATTTAAAAATTTTAACAATATTTAAATAAAAAGAAAATATTATTTTCTATATAAAATAATGAATTTTTAAATATAAATTTGTTAATGTAGAAATTGTAAAAATATATTAAATTATTTTACAATGAAATCAAATCACATCATATATTTTTTTTTTGTAAAATTAAGAAAGTAAAATATCAAATTAAATTTTATTTTGAAATAATATAACTAGTACAAGGAAGAAAAGGACAAACTTATCCTAAACTTTTTTATCAATAAAAAGGGACAACTATTTATAATACAAAAATTACTAAAACTGCGTCGTTTTGATAAGTTTTTTTTTTTATAAAGAAAGAGTCAAAACGGCGTCGTTTTGGATAAAAATAGGACTAAAAAAATATTAGGACTTAAATGATATTATTAGGGACGATTGTGACACGCTTGGATATATTAGGATATCCTGAAAATTTTTCTAACCTATATAAAAATATTGATATAAAAGTCAAACCCACCTACTTATTTTATTTGTCATTATTTATCTTTATTCAATTATATATTTATCGTATTTTTTAAAATAACGACAAGTATGTGAATTTTAAAATTTTTACAAAACTATAATAATTTCATTTATTTATTTAAATAAATATTAAGAAATTAAGATAATAGGATAAATATTTTATTTTAATAATGTAACTTTACGGTTAAACGTGGATATATTATAATTAAAATCTTTTGCTAACAAATTATAACTAGTAAAAAAGTTAAATAATATCATTTTACGATTGAATATAGATATATTAAAATTTAAAATCTAATTGTACAAATTATAACTAATAAAAAATTAAATTAGTTAATATGTTCAAAAGAGAAGTGGAACGACGTCATTTTGGTGGATTTAAAGGTGGTCAAGTTAATCTAAGTGACCCTAAGCGGCCAAACCTAAATTTAACCCAAATTTGCGTCTCCTTCAGCAGCTCCAGGCACTTCTCCACCACTCCACGACTCCGCTCCTCCACCATCGCGACATCGATGTTCCTCCTCCAAATTAAATCTCTTAGCTAGTTGCTCTGTCATTTTGAAACCTAATTATAGATCTCTCAATCTATGTCTTCTCCTTTCCTCGTTACTTCGTTCTTCCCTTCTTGTCGAACCCTCGCCTCATGCCCAACTCTCAAATATTTCTCTCCTTCTTGATAGCGTTCTTCCTACTTGACAATGGTCTTTATTTGGCTGCGATTTGAATGAGCAAGTGGTGGTAGTTGGATTGTTCTGACAATGGTGGGCAACACTTGCTTCGATTTTGAAATGGAAAGGCATTGTTTCGGTGCCATGCAATGGGGCCCTTGGTTTGAATGTGATTAATTAATTAATCATTGCCAAAGTTGCAAAAGTGGAGGTAATTGTTTGATTTAATTAATTAGTACAATATTTCTTCTTAATTAATTAATTGGTTTAGTTTTAAAAGTTATCGCCTCTAGCTTTCAATATTACCATCGCCAAAGTCGAAAAACTGGAGGTGATTGTTTGGGTTTCTGATTTAAATTTTGTTTTTTCGAGAATTTGAATTGTAATTGATAATTAATTGTTCTCTTTGGTGTTTGTTTGGTTATTGAGAAAACTAAAGAAATGAAAAATTGAATCAATGTCGAGGTCATAAATTACTGAAATCACTAAATTGAACTGATAATTTTTGTTGTGTGGAAGAGATAATTTTACTCTTAGAATTCGAGTTCTTGTTTTGCGACAACAATAGCAATGTGGCGTTGATTGTCCTTTATCTATGTGTTCAATTGCAAATTTTATTTTGTAGCTACTAATTGTTTCTATTATTTGTAAGTCATTTTTAGTTGATTTGTTATCTAATTTATTTATTTGTTTGAGTAGCTTCCCTTTGTAAGTATTGTGAGTCCATTATTGTCCAAATTGATAGGCTTGATTTGGTTTTGGAAAACCAAGATGCTGATGTAGGTAAGAGTTCGAAATACGAAGTAGTGAGAGATTCCCAAGGGAATTTTGTATATATATAATGCTAATTAAATTGCAGATTTTCAAAACATGCATGCCATTAAACAACTTTCTCGTGACTCATGAGTATAGGAAACCTTAATTTTTTTAGCTATTTAAAAAAAAAGAAGCAAAATTGTTACAATTGGTATTGGCGGAGCAGACCACCAGGTACAACACTTAAATCTTCTTATTACACTTGAGTATTCAATATATGTGGGACTTGAACAATGCTAAATTTTTACTATAAGTGGGAATTATATGCGTTTGTCAAAGATCTCTCTCTCTGTTTTTTTTTTTAATGGTTTGCTAGAATTCATGTGGATGTCTATGTGAACTCTTTTTTTGACTTGTATGTCATTATTACGATTTGGTATTGTTAATGGGGCTTGACTGGATGCAATGTGCTTATCTCATTTGTTTGTTGCCTTTGTCATTAAAGTTTCAAAGTTTAGGTAAGTGATATGTTTGCAGTTAAAAATCTGTGTTGCTAGAGACAGTACTAGTGTTTATTCAACTTTCATGGTCTCTTTTCTTGCTTTGAACTACAATTTGTAGTTTGCATTTTTCATCGTTTTAAATAGATATTGCTCTCTTAATGTCAAAGAAAACTTTTCCATTGCAATTTCTTGTTAAATATGATAATTTCCTTTGATGGTTAATTTTTATTTTTGAGCAAGGCTTTTCCTGATTAATTTTATCCTTTGAATGTTGCTATATGGGTGGTTGTTTTGTATTATGCTTTTATAACAATTTTTTTGAAAATGGTCGGTCATTGTTACTTTTTTTTTCCTGTTTTGAATAAATGATACAGGTCATAAAAATATACAAGAAGCGCAGGATGGGAATAAAACAAGAAATAATATTTTGTTGATCTACTTTTGAATGGCTAGGACTTACATATTAATTTTGACTTTGGATTTTATAAACCAAGCATCCAAAAGATCTATGATGTATGTGAGGTCTTTGATATATGTTGTACCTAGAGCATGAGAGTTGTATGGTAAACTTTTCGTATATGTAATTTGTGTAACTTTGATACATGCTAGTTAAGATGTACTTCATCACTATATATTAATGAAATATGATGAATGAAATCTTTTTCTTGAAATAGTTTAAATATCATTTAATAATTGTAAAACATTCAGAATAATTGTTATAATAGTGACATGCTACAAAATCATATTATAGTAGCATTTGTATAATGTTATGAGAACCCAGTTACCAACTTCAAATAGATGCTATAGAAACAAAAATAATTTGGATTCATTACCAACTTCAAATAGATTGTTTTAATTTAATTTTTAAAAAAATTATAACAGTTTTTACTTAAACACAAATGTTATGTTATTTTAAAATAAAATTTTATTTGAGATTTTTAATTCCTTAATTATTATAAAAATTTTAACTAATGTGATTTTCATCGCTTTGAAATGATAAAATAACTTTATTTATTTCATGTAATTTTCACATTTAAAATTTTACTTTTTTATAATCCAATATTTCAAATTTATTTTTTTCATATTAACAATAATATTGTCTTTTATTCCAAGTTTTTAAATATTATTTTTTTAATTTTTTATTAAAAACAAAATTATAATATTTAATTATTATTTTGATATTTTTAACTTCTTCATTTTATTGAAATTTAAAATATTGTATTCACATATTTGAAAGAGAAGATGAAAAGTTAGAGGAAAATTTGAGAGGGAAAGGGAAAAGATTATATATTCACATACTGGTCACGCTTTTATAGAAATGTGATAAATATGTAATCGAATAAAGACAAAAAATGATAAATAAGATGAATAGACAGGTTTGGCTTTCAGACTAGTTTTATATTTCTCATTTTAAAAAAAAACCACCAAATAAAAAAATTCCAAAGTGACAAATATGAACAAAATTTGTGCAGTGATATTGGAAAGTGAGAATGATGATGTATGTCAAATCTCTTGATGACAAGACATGGATCAATGTGCTTAAAGGATGGACACCATCGACAATATTGAATGCTTTTAGAGAATCAGAACCTAAACCTGACGAGGAATGGACTGATGAGGAATACAAGCATTCTAGCTGGAATTCAAAGGCTCATCATGCAATTTTTGCTACTGTGGCTTTAAATAACTTTGGATAGATCTCACAAAGTGGCTAAAGAAGCTTGGGACATTCTTAGGTAAAGCATGAAGGTATTGTTCGTGTTAAGAGATCTAAATTAATGAGATTGAGTTAATAATTTGAGAAATTGATGATGCATGAAAATATGTCAATTTCTGATTTTTATTCTAAGTTGTGTGACATCATCAACTTTTCATATATGCTTGGTAAGACTTTTACTGATGCAAAAATTATTAATAAGATTATTAGGTCTATTCCTGATAAATTTCAACCAAAAATTTCTGTCATTGAAGAAGTGAAAAACACTAATAAGATGAGGGTTGATGAACTGATTGGTATTCTTCAAAACTTTGAGATTAATCATAGTGCTAGGAAGTAAAAAGGAAAGAGCATTACATTCAATGTTAAAACTGAAAAATCGAATGATAAAAGTGCTAATAAGTTCGATGAAACTAATTCAAAACAAATTGCTTTTCTAACAAAAAATTATGTCAAGTTCATGAAAACGAATTTCAGGAAAAAGAATCAAGGAAAGACATCAAACTCAAGTGAAGACAAGTTAAGAAAATTCAACAAGGAAAATGACAAGAAGAAATCAAAACAGAATGACAAGAAATGACAGATTCAGTGCTATGAGTGTTTTGGTTATGGGCATATTAAATCTGAATGTGTTAATCTCAAAAAGAAGAATAAAGGCTTGATAGCTACTTAGAGTGATGATTCAGAAATAGATTCAAAAGATCAAGAATGCATGTGCAATTTTGTTGCATTTACAGCATCTGCAACTGATGAAGGGAAAGCTATTATGTCCAGTACAATAGAATAGTGCAGAATTGATGATGAACGTTCAGATGCAGAAGATGATCTAGAATGCTATGAGAGCTGCAAGAAACTTACAATGCACTTTTTGGTGAATGGCTAAGTCAGAAAAAAGAAATCAAAACCTTGAAGAAGGAGATTGAAGTGTTGAAATGTGAAAAATCTTATGCTCAAAACTGCATCTCAGAACTTGAGCTTGCTTTGACAGACAAAATAGCACATATTGAGAAAATTACAATAGAACTAGTTGAGAGTAGAAGATGTGTTGATCAACTCAGAATTGGGTCAGCAAAACTTGACAGGTCTTGAGTCTTGGAAAGGATAATTCCAACAAACATGGCTTGGGGTATTCAAAAGGTAATGCTATATCCTCATCAGTAATGGTGTTTGTGAAAGCTTCAACATTAGGTAAAAATTCTGAATCTAGCTCAAAAGGTCAAGTCCTGGTTCAAAAAGCAATGAAGTGTTTGTTTCCCCTTTAAGCTCTTTTAAATCCAGTCTTGAAAAGGTAAAGAATTTTATTCCAACAGGTTATTTTTATGGTGTCAAAGGGCATATTAGACCTAGGTGTTTTAAATTGTTGAATCTTTTGCATAAGAGATCAAAATAGTTCAAGCAGCCACACAAGACACAACTGCAGTGGGTTAGGAAAAAGAGCACAATCTGCAGTGTTGCTTTTACTACACTCAAACATTCTTCTAACAAAGGCGTACCCAAACTTCAAAATGTTTTGTTGGTTGAAGGTTTGAAAGCTAATTTAATAAGTGTTAGTAAGATATGTGAAGTTAAGTAAGTTGTTAATTTCACATAAGACAAATGCATGGTTTTAGACAATGTTGGCAAATGCATTTTAGAAGGAAATAAATCTTTGGATAATTGTTATTTGGTAAGAAATGCATTCCATGCTAGGATCTCAGACTTAGAATTGTGGCATAAAAAATTAGGACACTTAAATTACAAAAACTTGGTTAAATTAACTAAGTTAGGAGCTCTTAAAAGTGTTCCTAAACTAATGACAAAATCAATGAAATTTGTGGATCATATCAATTGGGAAAATAAATTAGAGGTGTACATAAATCTGTCTCACATCTTAGCACATCCAAAATACTTGATTTACTTCACATAGATCTTATGGGTCCCATGTAGATTGAAAGCATTTTTGGTAAGAGATACATATTTGTTTATGTGGATGATTTCTCTAGATATACTTAGGTTGATTTTATTAAAGAAAAATATGACACTTTTGAAGCTTTCAGGGATCTTTGTGTTAAGCTTGAAAATGAGCAAAATAAGAACATTGGTAAGATAGTCAAAATAAGGAGTGATCATGGCAAGGAGTTTGAAAATGTTAACTATGCTGATTTTTGCAAATATCATGGAATCGAACATGAATTTTTAGCTCCCAAAACACTTGAGCAGAATGACATTGTGGAAAGGACAAACAGGACAGTTCAAGAGATGGCTAGAGTGATGCTCAATAGCAAAAGTTGACCAAAAGACTATGGGCTGAAGTAATAACTACTGCTTGTTACATTTCTAATAGTCTTTCTAAGACCTGGCACCAACCAAACTCCTTATGAGATTTTAAAAGAAAGAAAACCTAACTTGAAATATTTTCATATTTTTGGATGTAGGTGTTCTTAAATGATAGAAAGTAGTTAGGGAAATCTAATCCAAAAAGTGATGGAATCTTTGTGGGATATGCACAGAACAACAAAGCTTTTCGAGTCTATAATAGAATCTACAGATATAGTATTTGATGATCTAGATAATTATGCAAAGTATTCTCATGAAGAAAGCATAACCACATTCACATAGGATTTAGAAATTCCACTATTAGATAGCAATAGCAGCAAAGAAAAGTCTATTATGAAAGAGGAAACAACTACTGCTACGTTAGACACAACAACTATATCTGACGACAGAGATTTGGATAGAAACTCAATCAGAAATAGAGACGAAAAAAAGATCCATACGAAAGGCACGTCCAACCAGCTTAATCATTGGAAGACTAGATGGAATGATGAAGACTGGGGGCAAGGTAAGAAATCATGTAAGACTTGCATGTTACATTTCATTATTTAAGCCAAATAATGTGAAAGAAGCTTTAAAAGAGGATGTTTGCATTCAGGCTATGCAGGGTAAACTTAATCAATTTAAAAGGAATAAAGTATGAGAATTAGTTCCTAGGCCACAAAATGCAAATGTCATTGGAACTAAATAGATATTTAAAAATAAAACTGATGAAAGTGGTCAAGTAGTAACAAATAAAGCTAGACTAGTAACACAAGGTTACACAAAAGTAAAAGGCATAGACTTTGATAAAACCTTTGCACTAGTAGCTAGACTTGAGTCAATCAGATTACTACTTGCAATTGCTTGCTTGCTTGATTTTAAATTTAATCAAATGGATGTTAAAACAATATTTTTAAATGGCTATCTCAATGAAGAGGCTTTTGTTGAATAGTCTAAAGGATTTGAAGATCTTAAAGACCCTGATTTTGTGTATAAGTTGTACAAACCTTTGTATGGCTTGAAATAAGATCCTAGAGCTTGGTATAAAATGTTGATAGACTTTTTGATTATGAGAGGCTATAATAGAGATAGCAATGATAAGACTTTGTTTATCAAACACGCATCAGGTTATTTTGTTGTTGCTCAAGTTTATGTGGATGACATTATTTTTGGATCAACTAACAAAAATAAAACTGATGAGTTTGTTAAGTTGATGTAGGAAGAGTTTGAGATAAGCATGGTAGGAGAATTAAATTTGTTTCTTGCATTGCAGGTTAAACAGATGAATGATAGGATATTCATATCTTAATCAAAATATGCTAGAAACATTGTAAAGAAATCTAAAATTCATAATAAAAAACCAATGAGAACTCCTATCTATACTAGCCTGAAACTTTCAAAGATAATATAGGAAAAGAGGTTGACGCAAGTTTGTATGGAAGCGTTATTGGCAGTTTGTTATATCTAACAACAAACAGACCAGATTTGTGTTTCAGTGTAAGACTTTGTGTAAAATTTCAAGCAAATCCCAATGAATCACACCCGGTAGCAGTTAAATGAATCATTAGGTATGTAAATGGAACCTATGACTATGAGATATGGTTTTCTAAATATGCAAATACTTGTCTTGCAGGGTTTAGTGATGACGATTAGGTAGGGAATGCAAATGACAGGAAGAGCGCATCAGGAGGATGTTTTTATCTTGGTGCCAATTTAGTTTCTTGGCACAGCAAAAAGCTGAATTCTATTTCTTTGTCTGCAGCAGAAGCAGAATACATTGCAGCAGGAAGTTTTTGTACACAACTAATTTGGATGAAGCAAATGCTAAGTGATTATGGTATTGAACAAAAACCTATAACTATGTTTTGTGATAATACTAATGCTATAAACATTTCCAAAAATCCAGTTCAACATTCTAAAACAAAACACATTAACATTAGATACCATTTTATAAGGGAGCTTGTAGAATTAAAGGTGATACATATTGAACACATCTCCACTAAAAAACAATTGGTTGACTTGTTTACCAAGATATTGGATGCAACAAGATTTGAGAATCTAAGAAAGGCCATAGACATATGTTAGTTTTTTGAACAAGCATTGTTTTCTGTTATATTAATTATATCTATAATATCATATTTTCTTCTAATCAAGTATGTATCAGTTGTAATCATTGTTGTATTTTATTTAGATACTGATTAAAAATGAAAAATGTCGAGAGGGCTACTAATATATGATGTGCGAAAGCCATAATTGAGAGTAACCTTAGGGTATCTAAGAAATATATTGAGGTTACCTTTATATTGTGTGAAAGCTACCATGTTTAACCCATAATTCATTGAGATTAATTTTTATAAATATGTCAAAATGTTATTTTTGACATCTCAATTGAATGAAAAATAAAGGTAAACTGCTTTCATATGATAATTATAAACAGCTATGTAATATGCTTCCTTAGAATGATTCATATGATGTTCAGATATTATTGTTATGTGAACTATAATTTTTTTCTATTATGGTTTTTATATCATACAATACTGTCTAAGCCTAACTAAAATTTGACTTTATTATGTGTCCATGTGTCAATGTGCCATGTCAGCCTTATTGGATTAGAGGGGAGAGACTTCAATGGCGGTAATCCTAACTCTATTAAAATTCCTCTTATTTTAATGAAAATCAAATTTTTTAATTTATCTCATTAAGGATATTAATGAGCTTGTTTTGGAAAAAAATTAAAATTTGAAATTTTATTGGAAACCAAATTGGATTAAAACTCAGTTTCTTTCCAAGTATATCACAAACTCAATTAGGGCTATTTTGATCTTCCCGAAGTTAGTTAGCATTCAGTCTTCTACTTTCTCTCTTGTCTCGTATAACTCTCTATTTCATAAACCCTTGCTCAACTCAAATCTCATCAATGGCTTCTCCGACTAAATCTGAAAAATCGACCAAAGACACAACTTCATCAAGTAGTACTGATCACACTATTCATGATAGTTTGCAGTGACCAGAGTCACAAAAGCGACATGTCGAGATCTCAATTGATCTTGCAATGAGTGATGATGAATCAATCCCTGTTGGGCGAATAAAGGACAAAGCCGAGCCCAAGTTTAACAAATTTGTCATAGTGGAAGTGAAGAACAATTTCTTGAAATATAACTAAAAAAGGAAGCTATAGATAGGACGACCAGTGAAGGTCTCTGACTTCAGTAGATATGGTTTGGGTGAGCTTCTCGATTCCATCTACTGGACAAGAATGATAAACAATTTTCTGCCTCCTATCAAGACTTTGATTCAAGAATTTTATGCCAATTAATATACCTGAGTCCATCGATGATCCGAAAAGTTTTTATTATCACAAGGTATATTATAGATGAAAGTCGATAAAATTCTCTCCCAATGTAATAAATACTTTTTTGATATATCTATTAGGAGTATGCATTCAGTTGATGAAAATTTTGATATGCAGATTGTGCTTAAAGAGTTAACAAGTCGTGATGATCTGGTTTGGGATCTAAAAGAAGGAATAAATCAACGATATCTTACTAAGAAGTATAGAGTTTTGCATAAAATTGCTCATTTTGACTGGTTTCCCTCATCTCATCAAAGTCAAGTAAGAGAAGATAGAATGAAATTCTTGTTCTGTTTGAGCGCAAACAAACTGATTAATTTAGGCTTGTGGATATATAGAATGATTGTTCAGATTACACTATATAAGTCAGATTATCATTCGCTTGTGTTTCGTTGTTTGATTCAAGGAATTTTGGCACAAAATGGTGTTCTTATAAGCCCAAAAGAAATCTCTGAAATTTTGTCTAAGCCTATCACTAAGGTTTTTTTGACCATATTGCATGATAAAACTGATTTGCCACCTTTTAAACCGAGATAAAAAGGGTTAGAAACAATCCCATGAGTAATGTGGAGGAACATTTAGCTTTGATAAAGGCTTCTTTAGTGGATATTGTGTAGGATATTAAGGAAATCAAGGCGAAGCAATTTGTATTGGAAAGGAAACTTGAAGGAAAAGAAGTTACAGAAGATCAACGTCCTAAGCAATCTAAGGATATCTTAGAGGAACAATCAGAGGAACAAGTTGAATAGACTGCTATTAGAATAGACAAGACAACATAAAAAAAGAAGAAGAGAAAATATGTTAAGCAAAAATCTAAGGGCACTGACTGAAAAGACAAAAAAAAGGTGAAACTTGGCAAGACAAAATCTGCCAAGATACAAGCTATTGAAGAGGAATTTCTTGATGAATTACTTCCAGAGAAGCCATCTCATGATTCACAACCTAATGCACCATTACATGAAGAAGCTGAGAAAGTAGAACCAACACCATCTGTTTCTACACCACAACATTCACCACCACATGATGCAGATCACCCACATAGCCCAACTCCAGAGTTAGTGCAGCTAGCAGAGGAGATTCCATCAGCACTTGCAGCTAGATCCCTTATAGAGATGTCACACAATACTGAAACTAGTATTAAGAAACTTGACATCACTACAAGAAAAAAGTTAATATTTGACTGTTTTTAACTGTCAAATATGATAATATTTGACGGTTATTACGTGTCGTATATGTCACCGTCAAATATGATAATAGTTGACCCTTGGTCAAACAGTCAAATATTAACTATAACATATTTGACTCTTACGAAATAGTCAAGTTTTATACCTTTGAAATTCAATTTTTAGCATTACTTGACGGTTTGCGGAATAAATATTTGACATAAACCGTCAAATATGCCAAAAGTAACGGTCAAAATTTTTAAATTATTGTTGTAACCGTCAAATATTCTAAACGTAACGGTTAAAATTTTTACATATTTGATTGTTTTTAACCGTCAAGTATGTCAACATAGTTATATTTGACTCTTTTTCGACAGACAAATATTGTTGTAAATAAAATTATTAATACTTGACCGTTTGGATACTGTCAAGTATGACAAAATTTTTACATATTTGATTGTTTTTAACCGTCAAGTATGTTAGCATAGTAATATTTGACTCTTTTCCGACAGACAAATATTATTTATAAATAAAATTCTTAATACTTGACCGTTTGGATACTGTCAAGTATGACAAAATTTTTTTGCTTATATTTGACTCTTTTTTGGCAGACAAATATTTGTGGTCATATTTGACAGTCAAATATTTGACTGTTTGTTAATGTCAAATATTACAAAATTTTTAACTCATATTTGACTGTTTATTAAATGATACTGTCAAATAAATATCACATATTCGTTTAACCCATATTTGACGGTTTATTATTGTCAAGTTTTTAGGAATGGTATTTAATATTACATATTCGTTTGGCCCATATTTGAACCGTCAAGTACGAATATATATATATATATATATATATATATATATATATATATATATATATTTTATAAATATTTTTCAAAAAAATTATTTATATTATATATTCTTTCTTGAAAACATAATACAAATAGAATTAGTTGAATGATTAAAACACTATTATTGAACTCGATTCTATTTGTTTACAGTTGATAGACATCAATTTCATAAATTTAATTAACTAGAACAAAAAAAAAAAGTGTCTAGGCTAAAACCTTGTAACCCAGATAAGACTTGCTCAATTTCTTCCTTCCGATCATTGAGATACTTCAATTGCTCCTCATACTTCCCAATGAGTAAGCCATATTTACATATACCATCACTAATTTCCTTAAAAAAACCAAAAAAAAAAAAAAAGAAACAGTTCAATACATGGAAATCTCTGATATCAATTTCCAAATACAATAATACACATTTGGCAAACAACAACTTAGAGAGGCAGTGATGTTGACTACCACTAATGGAGAAAAGTGAGAGTCTAGTATGTTGCGGTATAAGAATTTTTGAACTAGACAAACTAACCAAGGTTAAATAGAAAGTTTTGACAAGGAATTATTGCAAATTAGATTTATTTATCAACGGGCTTTCTATTTGCAGAAGTATATTATAACCACCAATTAAATGGCATAACATGCAAATAGTTCAAACAACAAAAAACAACAGCAAAGCATACAAACCCCTGATACAACTCTCAGCTCCCTTTTTTCAGTTTCAAACTCGTGCTTGAAAACCACTTCACGATCATATAAAACTGAGAGTGATACTGCAAGGGGGGAAAAGATGAAATGAGATCCCATTTACGTTCATTAAATTGAGATTTGTTAAATTGACATAATCGCTTAGAAGTGCCAATGCCTTAGAAAAGCAATTGAGCAAGAGAAACAATTAAAGTGACACACAATGTTCCAAGCAGCAAATCAAAGAAAATTAAAATGAAAAAAGAGAAAAGAATGTACTCACAGGATCGCAATCATTCTTAATACCACAATTGACAATGCCAACTCCTAGTAGTGCTCCGGCAATTACATGATTGTCACTGCTGTGGAAATACTTATCAATTTGGGCAAGCCCAGAATCTACATCCCATTGTAAAATCATGCCCTATTACAAGAAATATCGATCAGAATCTTATACAGAAATTGATAAAATAACAAATAAGAAGAGTATGAAAAGTTCTTCATACCAAACTAGCTGCAACACTCATCTTCCTGTGTTCTTTATTTTTAAAAAGCCAGTTTCTTGAAGAGCTACCACTTGAAGCATGTAATGGAACTGTCATTAACTTATCCTACAACATAAAATAGAAACTGATATCAATAAAATGCAAGCCCATACACTATTTTGCACTAATAAATTTCAAACATCATAACTGACCAAAACCTACATTTACAAATGCATTCACAAATGTAGCAGCCAAGTTCTGCCTGGCAGAATCAACACTTGCCCCAACACTAGCCCGCCCATCAAGCAAGTGTGCCTGACAAGATTCAAGAAAATATTTTGAAAGAAATACTTCAACTTTAATTATAAATGGTCCACATGAGGTGTAGCTCAAATATCTATAGGCAACCAGCATACACCGCAACCAAATCACTTTATGCTAGAAATATGAACTAAATTATGGACACATTGTAAAAAGACATTTCAACAAGTTTTTCACCAATCAGAGATTATAAAATTGCATAAACCAGTATACCGCTAGTAACCAAAGCATCTAAAATTGAAACTGTTGAGCAAAAAAAGGCTCACAATGCAGCAAATCATATAAACTTTCTAGTTTACCTAAGAAAAACCTCATTGGAAAGATCTTTATTTATGCACAATTTTTTGTCAATCCTCCCATAATAGAAGAATAATCAGTACCATCATATCTGACTCTAACAGCAAGTCCAACTACAATGACTATTCACTGCACTAATTTTCATTATAAAAATAAACTTTTAATACTTTTACCTGCAGAACACTTTGCGTGGCACAATCCTGGCCCAGTGGCTTCATGCAAATGTCAGTCAGAGATATCATAGAACCAGAATAATTTGCACGAAGTCCATCAATCTGTTAAGATTAATACAAATTGCATAAATTTAATCACATTTGTTAAGGGGGGAAAAAACGCAAAAGTTCTACCAATTTCAATTTAAAATGCTAAGAATGCATAGTGTCTCACACATTAATCCAACTTGAGGCAGTTAATTTTGATAATACCTTCTTTTGAACTTCGAAAAGTAACTTAATATTATTCTCGGTCACAATACTAGGTAACTACCCGTGTGTAGTATCTGCAACTGTTGCCAATATAAGCTGGAAATATAGATACCATTAGCTTTTTTGACAACTAAAACAATTCCTGAATCATGCTATGATAAAAGCTTTGTATCAGTTTCAACTGTGTGGAGTTCTGCCAGTATATTATGACAAAGAAGAAAGTTATACATCTAGATACTGGTTTAAGCACAAAATGCATATTCCAAAAAGCAAAGCTCACCAAACCATGTAAATAGTACTATGTCAAACATTAGAACCTTAACAACTCCATATAATCCAAGTTTACCCGCTATCCTTAATAAATTGCCCCATTTTCTAACAAAAAATATGGGTATAGCAAGAAACTAGATAAGGCAACAAAAGAAATATTAAGAAAAATAATAATAATAAGTGCAATGCTGTAGAACCTGTTCAATTATGTAAAAAGGGGCTAGATGGCTGTCAAAAAATTGTTTCTCTTCTGCAGCTTTACTCCCAGGGCCCACCCATAGCTGAAACAGTACCCATGTCAAAGTTGACAGACATTTAGGCAAAAAGAAAGAAAAGTCAAAGAGTTAAATAATTGACAGTATATTACATCTGACAGTCAGAACTTAGCACATAAGATTCCTTAATGACTTCTAAGAAACTAAGATCCTTTATAAACATATCACTCCATGTATTTCTTTTTTGGTCAAATTCCCAAAATGCAGATAATTTTTTATTTACTCATTTCGATCAGTTCATCAAAGGTTTTCAGCCATTTCCAAATGTTTTCCCCAAATCATAATATTTGTGCAATGCATATTAGTGTCTATTTAAATATTTTATAATTCATTCAAGTTTTCCACTTCTTTCTTTATCAAATATAATTCAATTTGTAATAAGAAAATCATCACCCAAAGTGGCATCAATTGGTGGACCTTAGTGCAAATGTTCCAACTGATTGCCACAATGAAAACCAATATCATGTGGAGTGTTGCCTGAGAAGCCATAGAGCAATGACAAAATTCAGATGTTTGCACTTGTATGGCCACAGAACTTGCCATAGACCAGCCAACAAACAACATGGCATTATTATCACAAGATCTGAAACTGCCCTATTGCATAAGTTCCACAAACTACATGTTTTATGCTACAATGACACAGTTACTTCAAGCATACTTAAACTAAAATGATTGTAACCAAGTTCATCTTTATGCTCAGTCCTATAGAGTATCAAAAAGTATCTCCGGCATAACATGCCAAAAGTTTACTGATCAAGAGGCAGAATCATGTGTAAACTAAAATAACAGCAGCATACTGAAGCACAATTGACAATGGTGAAATATCAAATAGGGATCCCAAATAAGACAATGACAAGCAAAAAGTGGCATACTATCATATACGACATATAAAGCTATTAGTGTAAAATAATACCTTTTCAGGCCGTGTTTCCACCTTGAAACGGATTAGACCTAAACAAAGTAGAAGAACTATAGCCAGAGACACACTCAACAAGAGAGTTGGATTTCTAGCAACCCACGTCCCATATTTCCTGAATATAATTATGTTGCTGCAAAGTCAGATATCATTCTACTTTAAAAAATGTAAGCAATAATTGCATAGGCAGTAGGGACCTGTAGAAAGTTGACATGTATCCTTGCACAATTGAAAGTTGAACTGTGTTTCTAGTTTGAGGAGCATCTTCAAGCATCTGATTTCCCAAAAAAAAGAAATTTAGTAGGTGACTAAACAACAGAAAAAATTCATTTAAAAAAAATTTGAAGTTAGCTATAAAATGTTTACAACGAAAAGAATAAATAGAACTCCTTAGGAATGTTAGCTATAAAATTTGAAGAAAGATGTATCGATGATGGAGATAATTTAACGTAAACCAAGTATTGAAGAAGACTTAGGAGATCTACCCAATGCTAGTTCACACAAATTCAAAGTTGCAGAAATTAATATATTTATGGGGAAGATGCAACATTAACCAAAAGAAATTTTGAAGATTCAAGTAAATTTCAAAAAGAAAATGGAAGTTAAATGCAAATCTTTTTAAAGTTTTTGATATAGTGAAGTCTTTGATACAAAACAACTACAAATCCTACCATAAGGTTACCTCCCTCCATATATATATAATTTTTTACAAAACAAAGTTACACTTACTTCTCCACTGTCATAGTAGTCCATGTAGAATCTGTTGACATGAACCTCAGTGTTGAATGCATCAGTCGGAGTAGATAGAAACCCCGATGGGCCTAAAACATCACCCATAACAAAATTAAGTCCCTGTGGCACTGTAACTGACCCTCTGAAGCTCCCAGTTGCACTTAGAGTTCCACCTACCATTATTAGGAGCATTGCAAGATGCACCCCAATAGGAGCAAATCGACCAACCAGACCTTTAAAGGCATATAAAGATGGTCCTTTCAGGAATACCTATATTCATCAAAACCAAGACTATAATCACAATTTTTTTTTTCTTATGAAAAACAGCACCAAACCATTACTAAACAGATACAAAAGCTGATTTATAAACAATTTTTGAAAAAAAAGAAGAAGAAGAAGAAGAAAAATATAGGATATAACATGATTAACATTTTAAATGATAAAAGAAGGATGAACTAGTAAAGGATAACCTCATATCCAGCATCCATCAGAATAACACCTAAGTCTTGAACAGATGCTCTGGGCAAGGTGTCTGAAAACTCTTACTTCCGGATTGCCTCAGCTGAATGCAAAAAGTTCCATCTGCAAATATTAAAATAGTTCTGTTCAGCAAAGGCTTCTCCAAGTCACTCCTGACTGAAGATTACATAATTATGGCTTCTCCAAGGGTCTATCGGCCAATTCCCAGAACCTTCCAACTAATAGAGAAAGTAAAAGATCTTTAGAGACAATCTGAAAATTTAAATCAATGTTTTAGGAAACAACCAACAAATAGAGAACCATGCCTGAATCATAACTTCCAATGGCTGAATGCAAGCAGGTGTCATCTTATTTAGTTTTGAAGCATGAAGTTTTTCTTTAGGCAGTGGATGAGGTTTTGGAGGGAACACAGATGTGAACCTGAAAGCTGTAAAAATGATAAGCATACATAAATATCATTGGCCACGAAGGTTAAGCATTCAAGAAGACTAAGAAATATAAATCCAAGTCAAAACTCTACTTTATCAGAGTTTTTAATGCTAAGAAAATTTACCAGAGTCCAATGGTTGTACACTAGAAATCCTCAAGGGGATATCTTCGATAAGACGCAAGCGCTTTGATAAAACTTCGAATGCCTCAAGCAAACTTCCAGAATATGATACATGATCTGAGACCAAATAAAAATATTTTTTTAAGCTTTAAATGATTCCTAGGTGAGAAAAAGAAGAACACCACCCAAAGAAGAAAATAACAAAAATTAGTGGTAGTCTATGGTCCATAGAATCACCTTTAGCACCATGAAGCAGTGAAAAATCAAGTTGATCAACTATTTGCACAACATTTTCTTTTGATAGACAAAGATGTCGCAGAAGCACATGCTCAATAATGCGTTTTAAAATTAGATGTCTAATTTCCAAATAATCTAAAATTTTCTCATTCCACTTCAAATATTTTTTTGATTGCCTCAATTCTTGACAAAAGATGTTAAAAATTTAAGATCAGAGTGATTTGTTAAAATATCAAAATCACAATTGGTTTCAATTAATTATATTTCTCATTGTGCCTTAATTAAGACCAGTATGAATTAGTTTACCATTGGTTCCTGAGTATTGTTGTAATCTTTCCTTCTGGAAGGAAGGGAAAAAAAAAGGAGATAATCTCAAGGAAGTATGCGACTATTTCTAAGACACATGAGGAGATCCACAAGGCACGTCAAGATGATCTATTACAGCACATGAAGAAAGAAAGGGAGTATTTTTACTTGTAAAAGTGGATCCGTTGAAGACTTAAATTTCACAAGGATATCCTCCATGAAAATCAACCAGCCAATGGTGTAGTAAAAAGTTGTTATGTTGCAAGAGCATCTATATTCTTCCAAAAAAGGAAAATGCTCTCTCTGAAATGAGAAATTCATACAGAGGGATTTAGTTTTAAACAAATACATTAAACTAAAGAGTAATGAATGACTGAAATAATGTTACAGATGGAATTACAGTGTGATTTGCAACTATGAACTTGATGGTATCCAACTTCAAAAGCAGCTTTCCAGTCATATACTGAAAAAAAAGAAATACAGTAGTCATACAAACTAAAAACTATCAAGTGGATTATGTGAAGTTTATAAAACAAAACTGAAGGGCGGCTCCAATATTTCCAGAAACTGAGGTCATAATACTAACCCAGATGCCAGCTCCAAGAACAAACTTAATGTATGATCAATAACCTCCTCACTCTGAAATTAGGAAAAAATTTAGATATTAGTAGAATTCCCAGAATAATATGATGAAGCAGAAAGCAAAAATAAAAGCAATCACCTCAGTGTAACACTTGAGGTTTGTAGCAATCTTCTCCACAATTACATTCAGTAGTAGAAGATGATCATGAAGTCCAAGAAGCTCAGATAACCGGGCATAAAGCTGCTGCAACAGAGAGAGAGCCTCAAAGGATATGCAGACACATAAAGAAAAAAGGCATTGAAGAACATAGAGAAACTTAATTACCTTGGAGGAATGCATAGCTTGATCTCCCACATAAGACTTTCTGAAATGCTGAAAGAAGGTGAGAATTGCCCGATCAAGTCTTCGCTTACTCAATTCACGATACCTCTGACAATGAAAAGAAAATTAAGTGAATATTGCAAAAGCTGAATCCAACAAGTTCATATAATCTAAACACAATTCTTCCTACGATATACCTGGCTATGTCGGCCACTATCAGTGACATTTATCACTTGCAAAACACGAGCTGAAAGTTCTGCATCAAGAACTTCTTGTGATTCCATGCTGCACAGACAAACGTAATTAAATATAAACACCATTAAAAAATCTTTTGGCTTCTAGAAAATGATGTAGTTCACCTGTAATAGCTATACAAAGTTCAAGGCACTAATGTAATTCAAGATGCAGAATTAAATTAAAGCTTGATACAGTTAGAGGTCAATCTTTCGGACATGCTTAAAAGTTATGAACACCAGTCAACCTGCCAAGATTGTAAGGACTTTAGAGTAAACTCAGCTACTAATCGTATCCAATCACTATAGCCTTCCACATTCACAAGCTCTGACAACTGCATCACAAAATTTAAATTCAATAAATGTCAGCAGTCATGTTCAATGATCAGAGAGAAGTAACTAAAACCTGAATACAACACAGATTTATTATTTCTAGCTAAAAGACAAAATAAAATTACAAGTTTGGCATCTCCAAATTGAGATAGCATAAAAAAATCACTTATCAATTTGCAATTTTATAACATTTAAATCACCATACAAAATGATGCACACTCAAGTATCTGTGAAGCATAATAAAAATTCAAATTCATGGCCTAGAATTGCAGCCAACAAATCTGTCCACAACAATTTCCTCAATTGCACACTACAAAACAACAGGAAGGTCTTACTCTAATTTGATTAGCTAAAACGAAAAGGTGCAGAGTTTTTTTCCCCCTTTTTTGGTGATAACCAAGAAATCCCCTTCTAATCCACTTAGCAAACTTGAGTCAAATTTAGGGCTTCTGCTCAATCCTACAATCTTGACGAAGCAAGAAGCTTATGGCTTTTTGCCAACGAGGCAGTAGGTGAAGAACCAACCTCCATGCATTTTGTCACAGAAGACTTATATTTGGGTTAATATCTTAAAGTATGAATCTATTAAGAGAAACTAACATAACCAAGATCTATTCGGCTATATGCATGCACCGAGAAATGCTTAATGTATTTACAAAGCCAAAAAAGTATTTGTTGTAGTTAAACAACTGTATGTGCACTCAAGTTATCCATTGCATTACAACAACAGATGAAAAAGAAAGAAATTAATGTCAAAAGTCCATCCAATAATTACCTGATAATTCACTCTGAAACGACCAAGAAGGCGACAATACTCATGGTAATTATCATGATCAGCAAGACCTGAGTCCCAGACAGGGAGGGGATTGCATGCAACCGACTAAAAGAAAAAAAAATTAAGTAAAGCAAACAAAATAAATCTTACAAGAGATTAAAACTAAACTCGTAACATGGATGCCTATTTATGTATGGACGAATTATCGAAACTTCAATGCATCACCTTCCACGATCAGGACATTCATTCATAATCGATTTACTACAAAGCATTTCATTAATTAGACATGATAAATCATATATTCTAACAAATCTCAACTAGGAAGCAGATTCAACAGTGGAACAGATTCCAAGCCAGAACAATTTGCCAAGTATATAATATTTATGCTTGAACTTCTTTGTCTATAACTTAACACATTCAGACTAAATAGATCAATTGCCATTGAAATCAATCCCAACTTTATAATCCTTCTGATCCAGGAAGCAATATGATGACAATCAGTTCAATTTTCCAAATTATCCCCACTAAAACCCCACTACCACCAGCAATAAATATAAAGCAAACTGTCTTGTATGCTCCAATTACAGAAAAGATAAATTCCACACATTAATGACAAATCAATTGCGCATAGAACTAATCAGCACAAAAACAAGTATCAAAGCAAAATCATAATATGTTTGGTCTGAACGTCCACAATAAGAACGAAAACTTAGCGACTGCCTTTTATTACCCAATACAGCAAAATTAGCAAAGGGACATCCTCCAGCATAAACCAAGTATTGTTATATCAATTAGGACGGTGAAAAGACAATGGAAAGAGAAAAAGTCTAAAACAAAGAAGAATGGAAGTAATGAGCAAAATTTACCTTGCCCAGTCTGAAGAATGTCCTTTGTTCCTGTCATCAAGTGGGCCAAAAACTTAGAACGAGCAGCATCATTTGTAAATAAAGAACGCCTTACAGAAGCTAGTCGAACCAAGTACTCCAATGCCTGGAAAGAAATTTAAGCAACAACAGATGGGAAAGAAAGAAATTCATATGGTAAAATAAAAACAAAAATCGTAAATTAAAAACGTGATTGCCTTCAGAAATTGAAAATAATTTTACCTGATTATCGAGGCATTCAAAAATGGAGCCAAGTTTATGAGACCGTAGGATCTCGAGGAAATCGACCAACGGCTGAGATTCAAGACACAATCTTTTGCTGGCGGGTGATTGATCATCCTCGTCTTCCGCCTCATTAACTGGTTTTTCACCTTTCTCTGCCTCCTCCCTCGACAATCTCGCTGTTGACAAGCTCTGCACATCACTACCACTCTCTCTCTCCTTACTACTCCTCTCCTCCTCACCACCTTTCGACTCAGCCACCGATTCTACTAGCTCGCCCGAGTTCCTCTCTGTTTCCTTCGCCGCACTACCACAGCTCCCGTTAAAAGAATCCTCTCCCACCGGTTTGTTTTCAACCGGTTCGTCAGAAGCAGGTACGACCACCAGCTGTTTCTCCGCATCCGTGGCTCTCGGATCTATAAAATTGGACTCGTTTACTGACCGATTTTCGCGATCAGATTCATCACCAGTAACCGATTTATTCGTTAATGGTTTGCTGTCGTCTTCTTCGGTTCTCTCTAGATCTGATATTCCGGTTTTGTTTCTCCGACTCTCTGTCAAACTCTGCTCTCTCTCCTCCGTTAATTCCTTCACCTTCAATTGCAAAGACCTGGGAGAGAATCACGTGAGTCACATGAGATTATAACAATTAAAAATCGGTAATGGAGAAACCAGTGCAGACCGATCGACCTGAGTGATGGATTGAGGAAGAGATACCGGCGAATAGGGAGCAAGGGAGATGAGGGATTGAGCTGCTAAGAGTCGATTGAAAAAGAGAAAGATTGATTGAGTGAGGGAGATAAGGGATTCGAGCGAGGGAGATAAGGAAAAAGCGAGGGAACGACGGAAAGAGCGGAGGGAAATCGATTTAGGGCAAAAGAAAGAGAGGGAATGAAAACATATATATATATATATATATAGGATGGCAAATTCGTAAATAAAATGAAAATTAATAGTGTCAAATATAAGCAAAAATTATGTTGACTTTTTTTTTAGTATTTCATATTTTACGGTTTTACAAAAAATAGTCAAATATGTAAAAACTAATGTGTCAAGTATTTTAAAATTTCTTGTAGTGCATGGCCATCTGCAAGATTATGTCGAAGGTCACTACTTCTTCCTCAGACACAATAGGACAATAGGCCACTCCAGTAGCTTCTGAGCAACCTACTCCATCCACCACAGGCAAAAGGTTCAAGAGTAAGGGTTGTAGGACCAAGAAAAGGCTTGGGAGTTCCTCTTCATCTCTTGTTCACAAATATGCCAGATTTCGTTGATTTGATCTCAGTTCATGTTTTGATGTTTTTTACTGAACTTGTTATGAAACCAAGGGGGAGAAGAGGTTTTTGATTTTTGTTTGTGTTTGTGTTTGTTTTACCCTGAACTAATCTTTACTTGAATTCAGAGGAAGTAAGTAATAGGGAGTCTTTATATTTGATTTGCTTTATGACTTATACTCTGATTTGTTTCTTTATAGGAACTACTTTGTTTTGTGTTTTTACCTACATATTTGAATTGTTTATTTCTTTGTCTGCCGCATTTTATTTAGCCCTCATTGTTTTAATGTATATAACTTTGCTTGCACGGTATTTGATAGGTTTATCCAATTAGCTCTGACTTGTTTTGTAGGTCATTTACATTCAGTCATCTTTTTGTTATGACTTATTCTGTTATGTGTTTTATAACTGAAAAGTTATTATTTCTTTTGGTATGGCATTTGCTGTTATGTGTGGTATGATTGCTTTCGGTTGTTTAGACTTATCTTTATATACTAATCATTGTTCAGAAATAGTTTGATGTTTTCATCACAAGTTCCCAAAAAGGAGGAGATTGTTGGTATAAAAAACGTGACACTTAAGACGTCTTATGCACATGATTATTTTCGCCAACTTGTAATAGATGTTATATTATTTCTTATTTTACTGATTTTAGAAGTATGATTTAGGAAGTATTTGATTTTTATTGAATATCTCTTTTAGATTAGGATATTATTATAGTATCCTAGTTCAATTAAAAGTATATTTATTTATGTCCTATTGTGTTTAAAAGATTATCTATATCATTTCCTATATTATTGATCTTTATCATATTCTTACCAATTGAATTTGATTAAGATTCTACATGATATTAGTGAGAAAGGGCAACCGAGATTCACACTATGTAATGTTATTTAACATAAACTTATATGGGTGTGTGTACGTGTGTCGGTTACAGCATTTCAAGAAATTGAGGAGAGCTTCAACGCAAAAATTGAAATTCTATTTTGATTATATTCTATGAGAGTTTTTGTGTGAGGTTGTGATTAAGTTTTGTATTTTTCTAACTTGAATTAGTATACATTCGAGAGAACTTGCAAGCTAAGTGTTTATGTAATTCAGCATCAAACATCGTTGTTACAATTTACTTAACTGTGTGTTATTAAGTTGTCAGTGATAGAGAGTGGCCAATCTCACTAGAGTTTAAAATCTTACAGGAATTTTTTTTTACAAATATTAGGTCAATGTGTGAGAGTGAGTTAGCACTATAAACGCACATAAAGATAATACAAATAAGAACTTAGTGAATTGTAACTTTAAACTGTCCATAAATGTAGGTTTTACAACTGAAGCACATAAAATCCTTCTGTGCCACTTTACTTTACAGTTTACTGTCATATTACGTATAACTATTTCATACTTCTAGATCTCACACCCCTCTTTCTATATTGATTATAAGTTCGACTTGAACTTAAATTGTGATTATTAGTAAAAATATCAATCAACACCACAACATTTCTCTCGGATTTGTCTAAGTCCACAACATTTCTCATCATCTCAAGCATTAAACTAATTTGAGAAAATTGAGAACTTGGGTTGCTAAAGGTTCTTCACTTATTGGAGATGAGAAGATAGCACATTGTTGATAGTTTTTCTAATTTTGAGATTATTATCAAGTAATGTTTGTTGCTAAAGTCTGTAAGTATACGATATCGTACGAGTAACACAAATATGAGTCCAGATATCGTTCCACAAGGACTGTTGTTACAAGTACTGAAATTGTATTACCCTTTATATATATGTATATTTTTTAGAATTATTAAAGCGAATTGGGTTGTAGTGAAATTGAATAAAACTTGAATAATAACACTATGCACACTCATAGAAATTATAGAGAAGGAATATTATAATTAAAAGTGTAGGGATCCGATTTTATCAGAATTAATTTGTTAAGTTACTCTAGTTTAATTAACTGATGTTTATTCCTATTGTTGCCAGTTGAGTTCACTAAATTGATTATTATTCTTTCTCAAGCAATAATATTGTACATTAGTATATTAGAACCACATCTTTGTCTTATCTAATTCACTATTAATACTTATTAAGCAAAAGAAATCATATAAGATTGCACATATCACATTCATATCTCTATCTCACATTATTTATGGCAAAATAATTAAGGACTTATATGGACATCACTTCTTAGTCTCAATCCACATCTCAATTCATGCAAAAATTGGCTAGAAAATCACCAGCATTAAGCATATAATTAAATTGCTCAACAGTATTGGAGTAAACATCAATAAACTAAAATCAAGAGCAATTAAACGTCAAAATACGGCTACATTTAAACCCTAGAAAAGGAAAATAAATTCATATTACAAAACAAATACAAATCTAAACATCTTTTTAAACATAAGCAAAGAGAAGGATAGAAAAAAACTAGCTATTGAAGTTGACTCTTGATGATGAATTGTTTCTATCCCGTTCCAGCGGTCAATTTCTTTCGCCTCTCCTTTCCAAGAATTTTCTCCAAATTCCGAATGAATTTCTAAATTAATTCTCTCCTCTTTCTTCCCAATCCCAGCCAAAAAGAGAGAAAACATGCTCAATGCAAAGCCATTGGATTCCATAAGAAAGTATTATATAATTTTTTTCAATTATGCATGTGGACTAGCTTTAATTGATTCCCCTAAGGGTCAACCCAGTTATTACTTGGCCGACAACAATTCAAAAGGGAAGGAAAGTTCAATGATCAAAGTAAGTCATCAACCCTACTCTTTCCTTTCTAGCTCATTTTCACCGCAAGACAATAGAAATTGCCCTTCCACCTAAGACACAACATTGGAGAACTTTGTCTTTGTTCGATTGGGGTAAAATCCTAAAAATCCTTTAGGTAACAAATTTATAGAAATTGAGATAGAATTTATCCTCTAAACATAAAAATACGGATAGAAAACTCAAGCAAAAAAGTGTAAACAATGTCTGAGAATTAGACTTATCAATGTTACAATTATAACTACTCACAGAGACTCATCCATCTAAATTTATATGACATTATTACTTAATAATCACATCATTAACCTTAATTTTGCCATATTCATTTTTAAATTTATGTCTTTGCTCATTTTATGGCACTTTAATTTTCATGATAAGTTTGTATAAAAGAACGATGAGCTCTACTGCTCTTACAAACTATCTATACAAACTCACTTATACAAACTTATGTAACATATTGAACGAATGACACATCATCCACATTAATTTATCTAATTAAAAATTGAAATTCAGTTGTCCAATTAAATCATGACATATCATCTTGCATAAGACAATTTGTAGAATAATATTACTCAAAAACTATATAAGAGTAATTAGAGTAATATTGTTCTCATTATCAAGGTTGAGAGAGAGAGAAAAAATACTTATATTTTTTTCACGTACTTCGTATTGTGCTATAATTTGAATTTGGATATGTAAAACAAGTTTCAGAAACTCATGAACTTCTTACCTGACATTTTCTAAAAGTCATAAAAGCACCCTTACGAATGATTTTGTGAAGTCATTGTCGTAAAGGTAAAATGGTTTGACAGAATTCGTTGATAGGGGTTTCAAGTCATTCATTTTACAATTTTTTCTTTCTCCAGCAACGTTTTTATTAACTTTTAAAATGATCAAGGAGAAAACTAATGATTTTATGAAATTTATTTTCATTTGAGTTCAACTTATAAAAAAAAATATTGTTTGGCATAAATGAAAGATTAAGTAAGGCCAAAAGAGTGCAAAGCTAGTTTTTTTTTTGGTAGAAAATCTTATTTTATATATATATATATATATATATATATATATAGATGATGTGATAACTTCGTATGATATAAGACTCTAATTTTGAATGTATTTTGTTTATTTATGTGTTTTGTTTATTTTGTAAGTAACAGTGGAACTCCACCGACCTAAGGCCTAAAAAAATATGAATAATTATATATATATATAACGAACCCATAGAATTATTTTTATACAACCAGATGTGTTATTATTTCATTAGATATAGGGTTATTACCTCATTTATTATTATTTTCTTATCTATTATTCTATTTTATCCACCCAATGATGATTTGTCGTATCAAATTTTATAGATTTGATTGTTAGGTCAATTATATATATGGAACTACTAAAAGAATATGAGTAATGCCACACCTACAACTCATTTACAACCAACTTTTCTTACAATCTAAGTTGATAAAATATTATTGGATAACTAAAAAATGAAAATAAATGATAAACATGCACCAAAGAAAAAGAAAAAGTTAGAGTTTAGAAAATCTAAATAGAAACATAAAAGAACATATTTTGATGTTATTTTATTTCTCAAAACAGCCTCACTTATATTTTAAAATTTAAATTCTACTCTATACAGCCCTTAAGTACCACATATATACCTATTAATTAAATATAAATATTAAAATTTTTTATATATTAATAATTAATAAAAATTAGAGACCAAGTAGACCATTCTGTTTTTACATCTAATTAAATTTCTCTCCTTAAATCCTTATCTCTATAAACAACTTGGTAACAAAGGTATTTTCAGTAGTGGTTCTTGAAACATGTCTCAGCAAAGTGATGATTTCCAATATTATACTGATACTTTTATACAAACTCTTAGAGAATTGTCTTATTTATCCATTTCTTTCTGGTGATGATAGATTTACTTCCTCATCTTACTTATGGCAAAACTTTTACTTTTCTTCCTTCTCCCATCCTTGTTTGTAGGCAGGCTAATGTTTGCCTGATCCAAAAAGCTTCCCTCAAACCAAAAGGTCTCCAACAAAAATCCACATATTGAGCATACTTATTACATGATGTACGACAACGGCTAGGTAATCATGCCAGAAAAGAATTGCCCACAAAGTACTAAATTGCACATCTCTTCTTCATTATAATTATCCCAAACATAATTTGATTCTTTGTGGCGTAAGTATATCAGAAATGATAAACATACGGCAAAGAAAAAGAAAATTTTAGGGTTTAAAAAATCTAAATAAATACGTAAAAGAACATATTTCAAAGTTATTTCATTTTAATAAAACGATAGACATACATAATTGATATCCTCTACTCTTTGTCAAAAAGCACTACAAGAAATATAACTTTTTACAACATTGGTTTACAGCATTTTTCAATAAAAGGTTGTAAAAAATCAACCGGCCAACACCTTTGCCCCTCTTTACAGCGTGTGCATGCTACGTATATACAAATAAAAATATTTTTACAACGTTAAAATAAAAAATGTTGTGACGTGTTAGACCTAATACAACGTAAAACTTTGCGTTTTAGGGAGAACCATAGTAAAAAAAATTTTCTCATTCGCGGGTCGTCTAATATTATTCCCGCTTACCTTTTCACTCAAATCCCTTGCCCGACTCCCTTTCTCTCATTTTATTTTAACCTAGCCACTTTGCTCCTCTTCCTCTTAGCAAATTTCATAATTTGCTGCTGATCGCCTCTTACTCGGCTCCGACGTTGCCAACATCTCCCTTTCGGTTGACGAAGATCAAGTTGAAGCTGTTATTAGACGTAAATATTGCGAGATCGGCATTACTTGTTCGACTTCCTCTCCTCTGCCTCTTCCCCTGCCAACGCCTCAAGTTATGTTTTTTAATTATTTCATTTTTTTAATAATTATCAGTTGTTTTGTTTGGTTAGCGAGAAAGTGAGTGAAAATGAGAAGGAATGGAAATTAGTTTTTCTGTTTGGCTGCTAAGAAAATGAGACTGAAAATAGGCATTTTATTACCATTTGCAACCTTATGGGTTTAAGACTAACGGGATGCTCAAGGGTTGTTGTGGAGGTCAATATCTTGGAGTAGATTGAATCTTGCTTTGTGGAGATCAACCTCTACTACTCTTTGATTCGGTTTGCATTTTCCTTGATTATATTTTGGTTTTTTTGTTTCTATTTTTTGGTTTTCTGGTTTCCTGTAAGTTTATGGGTTTTTTGCTTTTTTTTTCATGGGTTTTTTATCCATGCATGTTTTGGTTTTCTAATTCATGTAGATATTCAAATAAAGTTTCTGTATTACTAATTAGATTGCGGAGAAAATCTGGGGGAAAAATGATGAGGAACTGAGAAAGAGATTTTGCAAAATTTATTAATTGTTTGTTTAGCCAGCCTGTGAGAAAGAAAGGAATTAGCAGGATTAATGCAATGCACATGCTCGATGAAATGTTTCATTGAAACATTGTCTGTTAATTATCAGAGACTTGCAGTTATTGGCTACATGAGAAAGGTTCTATTAATAAACTGGATACATATCTATTTATATTCATATTCAAAATTAGAGGTTTTAGGCATCCTAGTTCGGGAAAAAGCAACAAAATCTAGCTAATTTGGTTATTGTTTTCCATGTGGCTGCACGATTAGAAGGAAAGTTGCTGGTGAATTGTCTAAAATCTGACTAATTTGGTTATATATTTGACTATATATATTTGTAAAACTTTACAATATAAATACAATATATGAAAGAATTTTGATTATGACATCCTCCTCTCATTTCATCTTTAAATGAATTTTCATGTTTGAACAGATTGCACGTCAACTTGAGATAGTGAATAACATAAAGGAGCCTCTCAAATTGTTCTTTAACAAGGTAAAGTTTAGCCTTCTTTTCACTTATATTCAAGATCTAAATCAATGACTCTAAATCCCAACTCTCTTACCTAATAAAAAATATAGAGAAACAAAAAATGAAAAATGAAATGCCATTAGCTTGCCTCTAGACTAACTTGGTGGAACTTTTTTCTATTTTTCACTGTTAGATTTTAGCTCTACTTTCCATGTCAATTAAATAAAATGTTCTTTGTTTGATTGTCAGAGTTGGGAGAAGATTGTGGGCTGTTTTAGTCTTGGACAAGGATTGATCCCAGCAAGTTTTAAAGTTAGAACTGTGCCTCTTGCTGGAAGCGGTGGAGCCTTTGAAGAAGTTCTAGATCCTGATCTTGGTAAATCAACCATTGGTCGTGTTGCCCCAGTTGATTTTGTATACGGAAGAATAGAGATAATTCTGTTATTTTGGAGGACTTCTTACAATATAGAACCCAAAGATGGTGCAAATGAAGTTATTTTCAAGAATTAAAATGCTTAGTTTCGGTACTTCAACTCTTGTGATTTCTATGCAAGTTTTTCCCCCCTCCCCCCTCACTTCTTCCCTAGTTATTATGTCCATTCTATTTGGATGCTTAATTGTTCTTTGAATATTATAAACAAGATATTTGAGGTTGTGAATTTATAAATATCTTAGAGGTGATATTGAATATATGTGATTGTGAATTGGAGCTATGATTTAGTGTTGACTCGGCTGCATGTTGTTTTGAACTGTTCTTGGTAGGTTTCTATCGAGAACAGCAACCATTTTTTTTTTTAAAAAAAATACTATACATTTCACAGCATTTAAAAAATGTTGTAAAGTCTTACTTATAGCATTTAAAAATCGCTATAAATTTTATTTGCAGCGTTTAAAAAAAGCTGTGAAGTCTTACTCACAACGTTTAAAAAGCGTTGTAAAAAAAAATCTTTACAACATTTTAAAAACGTTGTAATAGACTAGAGATCTTTTACAGCTTCGCCGATAACAACGCGAGACAAAACGCTGTAAAATCACGTTTACAACATTTTTTGAACGCTGTAAAAGGCTAGATTTCTTCTAGTGAAGATGGCTGCTCTATATCATTTTCTGCTCTATCATCTTCTGCCATACAAGACAGGGTAGACCTGCTTTGATGCCTCTTGACAAAGCAGATTGAAGGATAAAAGAAGACTAACATGTAGGCTTCTTAACAGGAAAATACTCTCAAATTTTTTGATGATAAAAGACTGATTGACAAGCCTAGAGTTCTAAGTCCCTTTATATAAGATGAAATGAAAAGACCAAAAAACCCTAAAAGTATTAAAATATTAATTTCTAACCCCTATTGATATAATAATAAAAAATAACTAAAAAAAGTAGCTCAAATATAACTCAAATATAGGATGAAAATGACACAAAAATAAACAAATAAAATTTAGCATAAATAAGTTGAGCCTGCGAGAATCATGCCATATCAATTATACTAATCATAATGTATACTAAAGAGAGAAATAAAATCATACCATCACCTCTGCTCAATCACAAAAGATTAAACTAATACTATCCTCAACCTTAATGCCATCAATAAAAGTTTTTAATTTGTAAAAATTAAAAATGATCCTCATTATTGCCAGTAGTTTTCACTGTAGAGATGACGCGAACTTTTGCTACTTTAATAACTATATTCCATTATTACAGTCTTTGCTTCTCTAACCAACAATTTATTAGCCTTTTTTAGTTTTCACTGAATCTACCACTTCGTTAATCAACCACAGAGCTTTTATTGAATGTTGATCTTACGAGTGCGGTATCAAGAGGATATAACACCAATTCAATAGTTGTATCCCTCCCCAACTCCACGATTGCAGTAGAGAAATTATGTTACAAAGCAGAAGTTTACATTATTATATATCAATTGAGAAAAAATTTGGACAAGATGAGATAGATTCCTTAATTGAAATAAAGGGAGCTGCCGAAGTTTTAAACGGATACCATTCGCTCCAATTACTATAGTGTTCTTCAAAAAATAATAGAGAAATTTCCCAAGGTACATCACAAAGAGTCGCTTTTGTTTATAAAGCTGGTTCCACAAATCAAACGAAACCTTATACTTGTAATTCCTCTTAATGTTGTTTTTTGAGTTAAAGATGCCTATGGCAAGAAGAGTGCATGAGAAGCTAGATGGTTGGCTAAGAAAACGGACAACACGATCTAAAATGGAAGCCACAGGAAAGGTGTTAAAAATTCTCTTTCTTTAACGTTGAAAGCCCTTTTCACAGTAGTGTGTACAAAGTTTAAAAGAACATGTTTGCTTATGTGTCAGCTTTGAATTTAACAACTGACAAAAAAATATATATTATATAGTTAAGGACTTATTGCTCTAAGAATTTTTCCAAAAGTTCTTGTGAAGTTACCACTTCACAAGCAGGATATCCCCTCCCTTATTATAGTTCTCGAAATGCAATCCTAAACACCGACCTAAGCTTCTAGTTTTAGGATCGAACTTTTGTGTTGAAGCAAAAGTTTGATACGTGATACCGGAGCAGCTGCTATGCTCTCTATAATGGTAATCACAACATCAATGTTCTTGGCAAGTGTAGCTGATGAGGGAAAGATATATGCTTTGTTGCTTCGGATATAATGTTTGACAATATTGAACAGATAATATTTGTTTGTTTTTTTGTTTTTTTGTTTTGTTTTTACTATTCTTCATTTCCTTCTTGCATGTAATGAATCAAGTACCCAAAATGAAAAAAATCAAAACTCTAGTGTCATATGTGTTTCATGCCAAAGAAAACAAACCTATAGAAACAACTACAACTTGCAGTACATCACATATCCATTGAATTTCTCGCTCAAATGAATGTTACCAATCCTAGTCAACATTCACATTCATTATGTACAAATCATTCTTAGAAAACCTAAATTTTCCTGGAAAATTTGCTCCAGCTTTTTTGGAATTGAGGATATGATATATAACATACAAGATTTACTCCTTTATAAGATTAGGTATAGCATACAACAGAGATAACATTTTGTTATGATCCACATCAACTAAGTATGGGATTAGTTGGTGGTGTTGCTAGGATCCCACATTGACTAAGTATGGGATTAGTTGATGGCTTATAAGCCTATGGGCACCCTCCCCTTACAAGCCGGTTTTTAAGGGTGAGTTCTACCCATGGGTTTGTAACAATTGGTATCAGAGCTAGCCCACGCGAGGCCCACGTTGCGGAGGGGGCGACCTGGGAAAGGGCGACCTGGAAAGGCCAGAGTGGGTCACCCAGAGTGGGCCGTCGTGGACGTCGGTGTCGGAAGCGTGGTGGTATGTTACGATCCACATCAACTAAGTATGGGATTAGTTGGTGGTGTTGCTAGGATCCCACATTGACTAAGTATGGGATTAGTTGATGGCTTATAAGCCTATGGGCACCCTCCCCTTACAAGCCGGTTTTTAAGGGTGAGTTCTACCCATGGGTTTGTAACACATTTACTCGTTTATAAGATTATTTAATAATCTAAACAGTAATCAAAACAACAAAAAGGGACAACAAATTTTCTTTGAATTTTTAAGAAAATGTAAGTAGATTTAATACTATGTCTTAGATTAATGTAATTTTGAGAATTTATGAAACATAAAAAAAAATGAAGAAAAAAAGAACTATATCGGAGCAATACCTTGAATGGCTATGCTTATGCTTGAAGCACACCTAGTGGTTATAAGAAAAAGAGGAGAGAGATCGAGCAAACAACCGTGTTTGAAGAAAGTTTATGTTAGTGAGCAAACACAGGATTCAAGAATGTAGGTAGGTATCTTTACAAGCAAATTGAATGTAGTTTAATTAGAAATTCAAGGTACCTTGAATGGCTAATGGCTATGCCGCAAATGGCAAAAAACAAAAGAGCAAACATATAATCTGTTCTATTATTTTGAGAATCAAACCAAGATGCAAAAAATTAAGCAAATAGGAGTCAGGAAAATATGTAACTAGAAATGATATTATGTAATTTTGATGAATCTTGATTCATCGGGAAAAAGCGATCATTTGAACAAAAGATCTACACAAAAGTAATAAAAGAGCTAAAGAAAGATTATGTATAGAAAGTTGAATCAGTTTGGAAGACAAAATCCTTCTCTAATTTAATCTCCACAACCTTCCCCATACAATTTTAGCATGGTTTTAACATTTAAATTAAAAAATGTATAGAAATAGATGAATAAATTATGAATAAAAGTTAGATTGATAATTTTAACAATTTGTTGTGTGAATATTGTGTTTTCTAGACTAAAAGTTGAAGACGGGTCTATTTCAAGATTTGACAATTTGAAAAGAGTTATATAGTTAGATGATTAGAAAATCAAAAATTGTTGAATTGTCAGACAATTGTCAAATTTCTGTCAAATCATTGAACTCCATCATCAAATTATCGAAATTTCGTCAAACTAAAATTCCATAGTTAAGAGGTTGCACTGTAGAAGCTTCTAACGTTTTCACAGAATTTTTTTACGCTCTTCTAGAGCTTTTTTTTTTTGGTTTTGTTTTTCATGGTTTTTCACTAATTTCTACACATCTTTGAATGCACATATAGGGTTTGTATTCAATTTGTTCTCTTTTACGGTGGTAGCTTGAAATGCAAGCTAATTGTAGTTATATGTATATTGGTGGAGAGGAAATGTCATTATTGATACCTAGAGAGATATCTTTCTCGAACTTTACCATTTGTATTTTCTAAATTCGCTTTAGATGACTATCGATCAAAGATAAGATTGAGTGCTTAACTTCCCTTTAAAACTTCCAGTTTGATTTTCCTTCCTTTCTATGATGTTTAAACTGTTATAAGCTGTGTTTTTTTTTTCGAAGACGCATTTGTTTAGCCATTGAGAGAGTTCGTGACACGGTTATGGAGTTAGTTTTGAGTGTGTATTAGAGAAAGTTAATGCAAAAGAGGCATTATGGGAACTGTGGACGCCATCTGTAAAAAGTATTTTAGACATGGGCTACTTGTTAATAGCCATAAATTGGGGGCTAGTATGGAAATTTTCCCTTAAATCCAAAACATAACCAAAGAAGTCAGAGATAAATTTAAAACAGAAAAAAAAAATTCACAAACAGATTATTAGGATTAGTTAAAAAGGTTCACGCCTCTTTTGTTACTCCTAATCCTAATAGAATTGGAATTCCAACTGGTTGATGAAGGTAAAATTGTAATAAGATATCCCTTCATGCCCATTGCTTTCTGGTTGGCATGTCACTCTGCTTTTTATAACGAATTGTGAGGGAAGCATAATCCTTGTAGTTTTTTTCTGAATACTTGAGATTCTTCTACTTATATCTCCAGTATGAATTTTAAGAAAGAAATTAAGCAGGGGAATTGATGCTCGCGTAATCAACTTCATTATGCTATATATATTGTTTGGCAATGAAGGTGTTATGCCCTTGACTTAATATTATGTTTTAGGCTGAGTTAACGCAAAGAAAAAACGGCAATTTGCGACAGGCCGAATCATCATCTTCAACTAAATGCTAACTATTAAGATCGTTTCAGTGATGTTTTATAAATATAATTGTCAAGCTAGCCAAGAAAGTACAGGACAACGTACTTACCTCACTTCACAGCCAGTAACCCCTAAATTCAAATAAATACTACTCTTCCCAATTTTTAACATCCCAAATGATGTATAATTAATTAATAATTGTCAAGTAATGTGTGTGTTGATATAATGAATAATGTAATAGATTTAGATTAATACTATATTCTTTGGAATAATTTAGGATAAAGTTTTCAGATATGTAGTACGTATTACTCCAGAGAAATTAGTTTTATTAAAGAGTGCCATCTCTCATCAAATTTGGGATGAGAATAAGCTGATCACGAAGCTTATCTAGCTTATCTATGAATACAATAACTGATAACAAATTAATTAATCTTAGAAATATTAGAACTCCAAAACTTCAAGAGTTACGAATAATTAGAGAATAACAAGAAAAAGTAACATACTCCTTATTTCAATATTAATTACACACACGCGAACACTGCAAGCTATCTATTATCTATATCTATATCTTTATCTAGATATATGTGTGTCTGTGTGTATGTCGATGAGTGTGTGTTTTCAAGTAGAAACCTTTACTAACAGCATAGTTAACTACATCTTCCAGTTCCGTGTCCAAGTCGATGAATACAACCTTATTGTGGTCTGCATGGTGTACTCTTAGGTAATTAAGTACAATATTGTATGTACATATGTGTGTGTCTCTCTATATATATGCATGTATATGTATGCATGTATGTTTGCCGACGAGTGTGTGTTTTTAATTAGAAACCTTTACTAACAGCATAGTTAACTACATCTTCCAGTTCCGTGTCCAAGTCGATGAATTCATCCGTATTGTGGTCTGCATGGTGAAGCGAACGATATGCTCGAAAACCAGGGATTATTGAATCCAGATCTTTATAAGCTTTCTTCAGCTCTGCGCGGCTGAGCTTCCCGTCACCGTTGGCGTCATGTTGCTTGAAAACATCCCTCAATCGCTGTTTGGTATTCTCCAACTTCAACTGTGCCTCTGGATCTAAAACTTTTGGACCATTAGCACGCATGTTGTCACCAGGGACGTCAAGAGTGGGTAGGTATATTTAGGCTTATGATAGAAGGAGAGTGGTAGAGCATGGAATTTATTGAGTTAATTTGAGATACACTGTTGACTGTACACACCTTTAATTATTTTACATATATTTTCTTTGTTTTACTTTAATTTTCTTGGTTTGGAAAACTGTACATGTTATTTGTCCGAACCTTCAATTCATTGAAACTAAGAGAAGAGAACATTGGAGATTCCTATATCACTGCAAGCTTGTAAAATACATGCTTGTTAACTAATAATTAAATTAAATTATGATGAAAATATCATAATATTTTGGAATTGTAATCCTCAATAACTAATATATTGGTCTTATTATTCTTATTGTAAAATTGATCTAAGGATATTTGTGTAATAAAATTTTTAACAAAAATATATAGCAGATGCCAATTGATAATTTTATTGAATCTTTTTATATAGCATATGTTGGATATGTTATCATCTCTGTTAGATAAACATGAATAAAGTTGATCCTGGAATAAAATAAGGTAAAAAGAAAATGTTATGATTCTAGTTGGAATAGGAGCAAAATTGGGCAAATCCTTTTAACAATTTTAAAGATGAATTTCTTGGTAAGGGTGATGTCATCCCAACGACGTCATTTTAATTTTAGTATTGTTGCAGTGTTGTAGATGCTTAGAAAAGATGCAAAAATAATCAAATTGATCAACAGCGAATGCCATTGCGTGTGGGAATCGATGTTTTGAAAAGAAGCAAAAATAATCAAACGGATCAAAGGCGAAGACCGTTATGCATGGGAATAGATGTTTTGACATATAATTCTAATATAAAATGAGTGATATTATTCTTATAAACTCAAACCGACTCATATAAATTAATGTAATATTATTACATAATCACCACATCACTTATCTTAATTAATATTATTTATTATTAGTATTTATTTATCAAATCACATCAAGTCATATCAATTTGTATAAAAATATTGAATAATACTGTACCTATAACTCATTTACAATCAGCTCTTTTTATAATTTAAATTGACAAAATCCTAATATTTTCCGTGTCATCTATCGTAGCTTTTCTTTATTCATTTTTGTTTTTAACTCCTTGTGAATTTATGATAACTCGGATTGTAAAGAGTTGATTGTAGATATACCAGTACTCTTAAAAATTTGTAAAATTAGCATTAGATGCTCATATAAAATTAACAACAATGCTATATTTATATAACCCAAAACGACAGTTTTAAGTGATAAAATTTTATTAGAAATGTTACTTGTCTTATTAATTTTTGCTTTTTCATTTTTTAATAAATTTTTATCATATGGAATGTCACATCAGATTGTAGACTTTTGGTTATATTTTAGCTATAAGTCTAGTACTACTATAAAATTAAAAAGAAATTTATCATTATTCATCACACATTTCCAATAATTAATGATTGATGAATTGTGATCATTAAAAATGACTTTTTAAAGTTAAATCTGCTCATACACAAATAAAGATAAAAGGAAAAAGATTGAGACAAATGGATATATATATATATATATAAAAGGTTAAGATCTTTTAATATTATCTCTATATAATTTTTATCGAATAGTAAAGATTTAAAGTAAAAAGGACACATTTAATAATTACGATTCAGCAACTGTTTATATTATTTGATTTGTAAAATGACGGAATAAAAATTTGTTTAAAGATTTTGCATCAAAAGCATGCTTCAATATTTTGATATTGAAAACCATGCTACAATTAATTTTCATATTGGGCTACGGTGGCCCCATTTCGCCTTACCAATCCCAGGGAAACTCTGAATACGCGCCAAAACTTGTATGATAGAGAAGGAATTGCAACTACCAAGTCTATTGTCTTGAAAATATTTTCCTGCTTTTAGCCAACCTCACGTGCAAACCGATTCTTTACTCCGCTAACAACTGCGTGCAAGGAAACCCTCGGTGATAAACAGATGCTAAAATTAGACTTTAGCTGCCGTGTATCGGTTGTACTGGTGTACCACTTTTTAAAATTCTTATAAATTTTGTGTAAATATTCTTATATAAAAATCGTAAATATGAAAAAAAAATTTGTAAATAAAAAATTATACAACTATTTTCAATTTTTTATAAATTAGTATAAAAGTTTTAAACCATTGTATTAAAGTCGTAAATGTGAAAAATTATTCATTTATAACTTTTTTCATATTTACGATTTTTATACAAAGATTTACAAGTTTTACATTAAATTTACACAAATTTTGAAAAGTGGTGCACCGTAGTATGACCCTAAAATTAGTAACAACTTTTAAGCATTTGCGATAAGACTTTTCAGTACTGATATAATTATCCTACCACATTAGATAATTATTCTCCATTTTTTATTTTAATTTAAAAATGATGATTTTGTTTTAAAAAGAACGAAGTGTCTTTACTCCTTAAAAATCTTTGTGTGCATGTCTTATTAATAAATATTTGTTTAAATCATCTAGTTTACATCTTCTTAAGATATTTAAAAGAAAGTCAAATTATTGAAAATTCTCATTTAAAAAAATTATCACCTTTTGGCTTAATTTCTCTTATTTATTTGCATCACTATCACGTGTTGGTCCCTCTTTGATACTAAAATTGTGATAAGATGCCCATCCATGCCCATTGCTTTCTGTCTTGGCATGTTATACTGCTTTTTATAACGAATTTTAAAGTGGACGATTTTTCGAAACAGTTGAGATTTTTCTACATCATATCTTCGTTATTAATTGGAAGAAAGAAAGCTAGCAAAGAAATAATTAATATTTAATTATATTAAGGGCCTATTTGGGATTATCATTGCTTAAGGAATAAGTGCTTATTTTTTAAACCACAAATAAAGTTGTATTCTATATGGAATAAAATAAGGTAAACAGAAAATTTTCTTATAGTAATAGGAACAAGATGAACAAGATTAACCGGGAATTCCTTTAACAAAAATTTAAAGGCATAAATTAATTCGTGATGAGGGTGACGTAATCCTAATGTCATTGAAATTTTTGTATACATTTTTGCAGATGTTTAGAAAAGATGTAAATTAAAGTAATCAAATTGATCAAAAGTGAAGAAGACTATCGCCCGATCTATTACAATTAGCATTTGATTGAACAAGGAATAAATAACAGTATTTGTACGTGCATGTTTCTCCATGAGAGGAATACTTACACACGCCTAGCATACCACCTCATTTTGCTTATGTGATGTGCCCAACAAACTACAAATTGTCATGTGATGCCAATTTATCATCAACTTAAATCCATCTCATCATCAATTTAAATTTTACTTTTTGTTCTAAATTTTAGTTTATTTTAAATTATCCCACCCAACTTTCTATAAAAACAATCTCCTAAATCCTCTGATATATTTCTTAGTCTTATTTTGATGTTATTTTCATTCTTAAATTTTTGGTCAACATAAGGGGGCAAATAAGTCTTATTATCTCTCTAGCTATTAGTGCTCGACCTATAAACTACAACATATGTATATTTTCTTTTCTCTTCATCGTTCAAAAAACCCTGGAGAAAAACCACTTGAAAATCCGTATTTTTTTGATCAAATCCTAGTCCAACAGAAGGACAACTAGGAGAATTATTGCACCAATTAGTACCAAATCTTGGAAGGATTGAGCATTCTATAATTGCCGGATTCCATAATACTAGACCACAATAATCAGCAGCTTTTATTTCCCCGCCGTCTATGCAATTGTATATGCAAAACAAGCCATCATAATAGCCTATAATTGGTTCACTTCTTGGGAGCATTGCAGAATCAAGATCTTCAGGTGATGAATCTACAAGTGTTTCATGATGGAACAAATACAAACCATAATCATAAGTATTAGGTCCTAAAAAACCATAGACCGTAAAGAGAAGATCTTTATTGTAATTCTTAAGGTGCTTAGCGATGAAATTAGATTCTTTAACTAAAGCATACCATGATTTACAAGCGATTCTAAAAGAATTTTTAGTCGCCACATCTGTAATCACCGTGTCATTGCTTGTAGACATTATTTCTAATTTTTCAATTTGGTTCCAAAACAAATTAATCTTATTGTCCTACTATAAGATGTAAATACTATGGATATAAATATTATTAATAGAGAATTGATGAAGTAGTTGATAAAAAAATTCTCTCAAGAATACTGTGGCCAAGCTTATAAGGATTGTCTGAGACAAATAAAAGCATCGAAGTTGAAATAAGTTCTATGACGGGAAATTTTTTAATTAAAAAAATCTCTTAATCTCTCTAATATCTTTTTCATTTTTATTTGATCTTGTATGTTCTGAAGCTACAGATGTCACGTAAGACAGAATTATCATAGTTATGTCAGATGTAATGAAATATAAATAAATTTGCACAAGTGAATTTAACGTAGTTCAGCTATCACAAGCCTGCGTCCATAGGCAGCCAAGTTGCAATTCACTATGATGTTCACGTCTACAAGGATTAGGGCTTTACAAATGATGAACCCCCTATTCATTCACACTCACCTATCCTATATAAACAGCGTCCTGAACTCCTAGAACTCCACTCATAGTAAACTAGCTTTTCTTTTGCTGCACTCCCCTCAATTTGAGTCCCCCTCAAATTGTATTACACGTTCTCAATCAAATAATCCCAATCTTCTAGTTAATCACAAACATGAAAAGTGAATAATATTTGACTCAAGCTAAACTTATACAGCTTGCATATAAAAATGTTACAAGACATAAACATAGGTCTTCTAGTTATATGCAACTTGTCCAGTAACCTTTCCTTAATGAATAAGGATCCTTAATATCTTCCCTAATAAAGATTATCCTATAAATCTTTTACATATAGGAAAGCTAAATCACATTAGGATATTGAATAAATCATCAAGATATAAATTCCTAAAGTCAGATCAAATCAAAACATTCCTAAAGTAAATCCAAATCTGGAAACAATATCTAATTAAGTTACACAAAACTGAATAAGTTAAAAACAGGAAACTAAAAGAAACTAAAATATTGCAAAGTTTGTTTTCTCTGAAAATGCCAACTCATCAATGCCACATAGATTCACTATGACACATGGCAATCCACGTGGCATTGTCCTAACAATCTCCCCCTTTGACAATTTGTGAGAGAAAAACACAAAGTAAAGTGACCTATATAAAATCAGTTAGCAATAACATAAATGTAATAGGAAAACAAATCAACATTGCATTGAAGTAGTTATACAAACTATCCTGCAAAAGAACTTTGGTCAATTAGCTTTAGCAAGGTTTATACAAATCAAAGAAACACAAGTAATAAACTAAGTTCAAAACATAAACTAAAATAGTATCATCTCCCACTAAGATCAGTACTCCCTCTCAACACAAAACATCCAAAACATCATATAGATTTTTAGTAGTAATATCTACTTATCATTCATAATCTCCTAAGCTGCCATATCTACTCCCCTTTTTTCTGCACAAAGTGCCAAAGAGCACTATTTTGCATGTTAGGTAGACCTTCTAGGTGAGAATCCTAGCTTGAGGAAACCAGCTCTTGCTCTTGGTGTCTGTCTTGTGGAAGGTGTAGGGGGTGAAGGAACTGGAGCAAACTGCTCTGGAGAAGTGCTTGTCACTGCAACTAGAGTTTCAGCTATTTCCTGGGCTTGTTAAGCTGCAACTTTATGTTTGAGAAAAGACATGTGGAGCAATGAAGCAGCTACAGCAGCTGGTGGAGAAATATCTTTCTCTACTGAAGTGGAGGAGGAATGATGGGACGCTGCAATGGAGTAAGCTGGGGAATGAGCTTGTTCAACTACTAGTTGAGCGCCTGGTGAAGGAATTTTAGCTACAGATGGTTCAATGGAAACAGTAGGAGGTAAAAGAACAGCTAGGATTGTGGTATCAAGGTCTGCAGGTGGAACGAGAATTGGCATAGGTGTAATGGCTTCAAATGGTGTAGATGTTGTGACTGTGCCTATTGCAGTTGTGTAAACTAGAACTGGAGTATTTGTAACTAAAATTGTAGCAATAGTAGCAATTGAAATGATCTAAGATTCAGTTTGTGTGCCTAAAGAGACAGCAGCAGAATGAACTCTAGAGGTGGAAGGGTTGGCTACAATTGCAGCTTGTTCTGTGGATGGAAAACCTACAAAATTCTTTAACAAAAATTCATGGTGAGCTTGTATTTTGCATCATTTTCTTTTTGCTATTCCATCAGCTTCTGCTAGTTAATCAAAATCTATTGTTGTTGAGGCAAGAGTATTAGACAAGTCTTCTAAGGTGTCCTGCATAGAGTCTAAGGATTGTTTGGTGGACATCCTTGCCTTTTTGGAGCAAGCTCTATTTCCTCTTCTTCTTCTTCACTTTCTGCTTTAGGATCCTTTTAAGTATCCTCTCTTTGCTGTCCCCTTACTTATTTCATGAAACCACTAGCGATAGGAGATTCAAGTGTTCAATCACATCATCAACCTCAAGCAAAATGCCATTTTCCATTAAAATTTTCATTATGACAGAAGGAAAATACAACCTTGAGTGTGATTCTCTATAGCAACAATGATATAATCATAAATCCACATTCTTAGATTAATGCTTTTATTCTTTCCTAAGTAGTACAAAACTTAGCTCTATCAGAGCTAATGGCAATAAAATGTGAAGTCGGGGTCCAATTGTATCTAGCAATTTTGTTTAAAACTCTATAACTAGGCAACAATTGTGATTGTATGATCTTATCTTGACCTTTAATGGTTTTGCCAGCAAGTTCCTTCCAAACAACATTCTTTGTGATATTCAAAGCACAAATATCATGATCTACACCTCTGGAAATTTCAAGGAAACCATTGATAACATTCGAAGAGAAACGAACATCCATTCCTCTACAATATACTAGGTGATATCGAACATATGAGGGATCATTAATGTGATCAACCACATTTGCATAAAATTCTCTAATCAAGGAGGTAGCAAGGAGTTGAAATTGTGTTACCGATTTACTCCATTGTCTGTCTTGGAGTAGGGCATCAAGGGAATAGGCGACAAATGTCTCTATCTTGATGAATCGTTCCTTACAAAGCTCCCTTGCCATGACATTGTTTTCATACCGTTCCTTAATTTCTTCAGAGGCAAACTTGCCTCTAATGGGATTAAACTGCTCAAGAGCTTTGAACTCATTCACATGCATGTCAAAATCTTCATTCCTAGCTAGATCATTATGATCAGATGCTTCTGTTTCTTCATCAATCTATGCCTTTGAGGCTTCATAAGCATTATTTGAATCTTGATCCTGGTCTAGTAAGGGATTGAGATCATCTTGGATTTCTGGTTGAGTTGGTGATGACTCTCATAGTGGTGTTTCTTGTGATGACAAGTGTGCGGAGAATCATGTAGCACTGATTGCGTTTTCCTTGACTAAGATTGAAGCTTCGGAGCCATTTTTGAAATAACTAAACCTATAATATAAGCAAACCCTAGCAGAATTGATTTTGAAATGAACGGGATGAGGACAATAAGAGATAATATTGGTTTAAATCAAGAATCCTAACACAATTAAAAGACTACCCCTGAAAATATGATTTTAATTTTAATTTTTTTCAAGAAACTAAATCACAAAGATTTAGGCATTTAATATATTAAAAGAAGAAAATTGAATACTATTAAGTGTCGCCACTTTTAACAACATTCCAACTTCAAACCTGTTTGTTGATGTGTCAACCTTGTACACTTGTAACTCATTCAATTAAATATACAGCCGAGTCAGATGAAAATTAAAATCATAATCATGCATAATGAAACTATACTTGTTATCGCAGACGTGACTAAAGTATCCTGACATCATGTGATTTGTTTTAACAAAACATTTTCTGGAGTTGCATAAATACCAGATAAATTAAATTGAGATTTCTACACTATCACACAAATTAAACATCAATCAAGTGGTTAATCTCAACATATCTCTGAAATACACAGAAATTGATCTCAATTGAAATTAAACACAAATACAGTGGCTTTCACACATTTATAGTGGTAGCCTTTTTCATGTTGAACAAATACAAGCAGCCCTTTCTGTATTTACTAAAATTTCATCAATTAAAATCAGCAATGAAAAGCACTGAATTTGGTATGCAAACGGCTCAAAAATGCAAAGTTAAAATAAATTGCATGATGTTTCAAATATCTTCTGTGTGATTGAGATAGTGTTCATTCATAAAACTGACAGACACCAGCTTTTCTTAACTTTTCAAATCTTGATGAGTCTAGTGCCTTTGCAAACAAATCAGCTAGTTGGTTTTTAGTTAAAGCATACTTAATGTGGACTGTTTTAGATTCAACTAACTCTCTAATGAAATGATACCTTTTTTTTTGGAAAAATTACGATTCACATAAAAAGAAAAAAAAAGTACAAAATACGAGGGGCATACCCCAGAAGAGTACCTAGGACTCACAAATACAAAGGAAATAACACAGCCCAAAAGCCTCAAACAAACAAACGGAACATAGAGCCGAAGGCCCCAAACAAAACAGAAGATGGCACATAGGCCCAAAATCAAGCACAACGAAGCTATCATCACCATAAACAACAAAACAAAAGGGTGCATTTGCCCAATTAAACAAAATAAATTCAAAAAATGAACTAACGATGAAGTCCCCATATGGCACGAAGCTGAGGAGTGATCACGTACTTGGCTTCAATGGTTAGAAGCCGAGAGCGAACCAAAGCAAAAATCTCATTAATCACCTGACGACGAGTTCGATAACGCTGTTGATACACACGATCATTCCTCTCATACCATAGAAAATAAATTGTAGCAGAAAAGACCAAACGTGCAAGGATATGCCCAAAATTATTCCTGCCCTGAAAATGAAAAGAAGCCCAATGAAGTAGAGAGAGCCAACCAAAAGATGGCCAAACAATGAGGGTCTTAGCTGAAATCTCCCCCCATACAGAAGACGAGAAAGGATAGCTAAAGAAAAGATGATCGTGAATCTCATTTGATGAAGCACGGAGAACACAGCCGAAGAAGATAACATGCCATGATGCCGTAGCCGATCCATAGTACGAAGACGACCCAATGACGTAAGCCAAAGAATAAAGGAGTGCCTGGAACATGGCCAAGGAACCAGAGAAGATGATGAAAGGAGTTCACTGATCGTCTACTCCGTAATAATTCCCATGCTGAGTTAATGGAGAAAATACCAGAGGTATGGCCCTTCCAAACAATATGGTCAGGAGTCCCTATCATAGGTCAGATGTTGACAGAGTCCCAGACCCATCCAAGGACCGGCCCACCATCAGGGAAAGCCCAATCCCCATTCTGAATAATAGCTGGGACCTTTGCATCTGAGGGACCTATAGATGATAGAGTCCTGAAAGAAAACAAATCACAAAGACGTCCCTGCGGCAACCAGTAATCCTGCCAAAGTGAGGTATCACGTCCATCTCCAATACAAGAGATAAATTTACCCCTACACCAATCCCGACTGTGCAAAATCTTCCTCCAAGACCAGGAGGCTCCAGAAGTAACCCGAACCTGCCAAAACGAGCGACCCCGAAGAAGTACCTTATGAACCCAAGAAGACCATGTGGAAGACTTGTCAGAAAGAAGTCTCCAAACATGCTTCAGAATAGCAGCACGATTCCACTCCTTCACTCGCTTAATTCCCAATCCCCCTTCCTTCAACAGATAGCAAACCAAATCCCAAGCTACTTTGGCCCTAGAACGAGACAAAGAGGTCCCTTTCCAGAGGAAAGCAGCTAGAATACCCTCGATCTTCTGCACCACAGCTGCCGGTAATATGAACATAGATGACCAGTAGACCTGGATGGAAAATAATACCGACTTAATCAACTGGAGATGGCCAGCATAAGTCAGCACAGCAGATGTCCATAACCTGACCCTCGACATAATCCGTTCTATCAATGGAACACAATCTGAAAGGCATAATCTGGTGCTGATCAGAGGCACCCCCAAATATCGAACCGGCAAACTCCTCACTTGAAAACTCAAGATGGATTACAATACCGCTCGATCCTCATAATTGACTCTAGAAAAGAAGACATGACTCTTGGCCGAATTCGTAACTAAACTAGAGAGCTCTGCAAACTCCTGCAAAGCAGCACGAACCACCCTAACAGAGCCCACATCTGCCCTGCAAAAAACCATCAGATCATATGCAAAACAAAGATGAGTAAGAGAAATTTGCTGGCATCTCCAATGGTAATAAAAACCATGCCGCTGAGAGGCCTCCCGAAGAATACCACTCAAACCCTCCATGGCTAACACAAAAAGGTATGGTGACAACGGATCACCCTGTCGAACACCTTTAGAGATGGGAAAGAAACCATGAAGCTCTCCATTTAAAGCAACCGAGAAATGTGCAGAAGACATGCAGGTCGCAATCCATCGAACCATACACTCTGGAATACCAATCGTCCTTAACCCCAAAAGGATGAAATCCCAACTGACAGTATCAAAAGCTTTGCGAATATCCACCTTTAAAGCGCACTGGGGAGGCGAATGCCTAAGATGGTAATTATGCATGAGCTCTTGAGTCAATAGAATGGCATCAGAGATCCTCCGACTTGGGACAAAAGCAGACTGTGAACTCCCAATTACATCAGGTAAGACTGCTTTGAACTGATTCACAATCACTTTGGAGATACACTTGTAAAGTACATTACAATAAAAGATTGGTCGAAAATCTTGGGGACCAAGGCAATCCTAGTGGCATTAACACACTTCGGCATCCGGCAAGTCGCGAAGAAGTAACGCATAGCAGCCTTGAACTCCACACTAATAATATCCCAAGCCCTTTTGAAGAACAGAGAGGTATACCTATCCGATCGTGGAGCTTTATCATCGGGAATCGAAAATAAAGCTGACCTGATCTCATCATCAGTAATAGGGCACACCAAAGAAGGCAGCATCTCTTCAGAAACTTTTCTAAAGAAAAACCGAGAAGTATCTACAAGAGAAGGGCGAGAATGAGCTGTAAGCAATTTCTGAAAATACCTCACAGCTAGATGACCTAAGTCACCTCGATCTGTAACAATGGTACCATCCTCATCCTCAAGTTGATGAAATGATACCTAATATCTATGTGTTTAGTTCTTGAGTGTTGGACAGGATTTTTGGAGATGTTAATTGCACTTATGTTATCACAAAAGATTGTCATGGATTCTTATGATATACCATAGCCTTGGAACATTTGTTTCATCCACAACAATTGTCTATAGCAGCCACCAACAGCTATGTACTCAGCCTCAGCAATAGATAGTGAAATTGAGTTTTATTGCTTACTATACCAAGCTACAAGTTGTTTCCAAGGTAAAAACACCCTCATGTGGTACTCTTTCTATCATCCATATTTTTAGCCTAATCTGTATCACTATGACTTGCTAGAGAAGAATTTATGTATTTAGAAAACTAGATTCCATATTCTATACTCCCTTGAACATACCTGATTATCCTTTTGACAATTGCCAGATGCAGTTCTTTTGAACATTACTGGAATAGTGCACATAGATCTATTTTGAAACTAATGTTAGGTTTGCTTATTGTAAGATACAGAAGGCTTCCAATCATGCTTCTATATAAACTCTAATCAACATCATTTCTAACCTAATCTTTTGACAATTTGAGATTGGCGGAAATAGGTGTTCTTATTGCTTTACACTTGTCCGTTTCAAATCTTTTCACTAAATTCTTTACATACTTAGTTTGAGAGATAAAAATACCATTATCTAGCTGTTTGACTTGAAGTCCAAGAAAAAATGTTAGTTCACCTACCATACTTATCTCAAATTCTTCTTGTGTAAGCTCAACAAACTCATTAGTTTTATCATCAAGTGTAGAACCAAACACTATATCATCAACATAGATTTGAGCAACAATAATATACTTAGATGTATGTTTTATGAACAAGGTTTTGTCATTGCTACTTCTAGTATATCCTTACCAAGGAGGAAGGTTGTGAGCCTTTCATACAAAGCTCTTGGAGCTTGCTTAAGACCATATAGAGCCTTTTTCAATTTGTAAACATAAGTGGGATGCTTAGGATCAACAAAGCCTTTTGGTTGCTCAATAAAAACTTCTTCATTAAGAATGACATTTAGGAAAGTTGTTCTAACATCCATTTCAAAGAGTTTGAAGTTTAAGAAACATGCAACGGCAAGCAGTATCCTAATAGATTCTAACCTAGCTATAGGTGCAAAAGTTTCATCAAAATCTATTCCCTCAATTTGTGTGTACCCTTGAGCAACTAATCTAGCCTTATTCTGAGTCACTTGTCCATTTCATCACTTTTATTCTTAAAAATCCATTTAGATCTAATAACATTTGTGTTTCTAGTCTAGGAACTAAGGTCCACACTTGATTTCTTTCAAATTGATTCAGCTCCTCTTGTATTGCTTGAATCCATGCTTCTTCCTTAAGAGCATCATTCACAGATTTTGGTTCTACAAGTGAAACATAGCTAGAAAAACTCACATGGTTTCTTACCTTACTCCTAATTTTAACTCTTCCTTTTAGACTTCCAATAACAAATGTGGTAGGATGTGTCTTTTGTATCAAGGCTAGGGATCCTTGGTCTTGTTATCAGTTCTAATTTTATCTCTACTTAAATCAATGCTGTCAAATATTGCCATCTCATTTGTCTTAACTTTTGCAATTTCATCTTATGTGATTGGTATTGTATTTTTTGCAGAATCTGTTCCAGTTCTATCAGTAGATTCTCCAATATTTTTTTTGGCTTCTTCATGTGAAAATTCTGCAAAATCATCATTGTCAGCAAACATAACATTATCAAATTCCATAAAGCTTTCAGTCCTTATATTATAAATTCTATATGCTTTGCTAGTCAATGAATAACAAATAAAAACACCATCATCACTTTTGGCATCAAATTTGCCAAGTTGGTCTCTGTCAAATTCTTTCCCATGGTCACTTCTAATTCTAATAATTCTACCAATGTTTCTATTTTGTTCATTTTCCAACCTGGCACACAAGTTTCTAAACACATCAAATGTATCATATTTGTCTTTAACAAAGTTTACCCAAGTATACCTTGAATAGTCATCTACACAAACAAAAACATACCATTTCCCTACAATGCTTTGAACTTGCATTGTAGCCCATGAGATCCATATGCAACAGTTCAAGAATCTTTAAAGTACAAGAAGAATGTAAGATTTTAATTTGCTTACCTTTTTGGCAAGGACCACACATAATGTCAAGTTTTTGTTCAAACTTAGGTACACCTCTAACTGCACCAATCTTAGTTAATTTAACTAAGTCTTTATAATTCATGTGCCCAAGTCTTTGATGCCATAGTTCAATTTTAGAGGTCTTAACATGCAATACACTCATTTTAGTCAGTAAATAACAATTGTCGTTAGACCTAACACCTTCAAGCATGTAATTTTTATTTGAGTCAAGAACCATGCATTTATTTTTATTGAACTCAATAGTGTATTTATCATCACAAATCTGACTAATACTGAGTAAATTGACTTTCAGACCTTCAACATAAAGAACATCATAAAACTCTGGTAAACCATCAACACACAATGTACTTTTACCCATTACTTTGCTCTTGGCACGATCTCCAAAGGTGATTGAACCTTGGCTGCATGATCTAAAATTTTTCAGTAAATCTTTGTTACTTATCGTATGTCTTGAACATAGACTATCAAAGTACTAAGAATCATTAGTGAATGCAATTAAGACAAATAAGGCAACATTACATTTATCTGTGTTCTTTTTAACCCAGTTCCATTGTGCTTTATATGACTATGCATGTTGTGTGTTATATGACTGGCTATGTTGTTGTTCATTTTGATACAACAAATTATTCAGTTTATAACATCTTGACCTAATATGTCCTTTAACACCAGAAAAGTAACATATTGGCACAAATTTTCTAGTCATAGATATTGTGAATTTAATAGAATGTGATGATGCACTATGAAATAAATTTTTGGAACTTTTGGAGGAAGAGTTTTTACCTGAACTTGAATCTCCCTTACCTAAATTTTGCGAGCTTTCTAATTTGTTTGAGATATCAGATTTTGATAGATCTGACTTTGTTGAGGAATCTGATTTCTATGAAGTGTTTGCTCCAGAAGCTTTGACAAATGTGTTTTTGAAGAAGATGCATGGTTGTGTGCTTCAAAACCCAATCCATGCTTGATACTGCTATTTCTTCCTTGAATCAGTATTTCATCTAGCTTTTTGGTTCCTTCTGACAGTAATTTAATCGATACCTCATGCTTCTTTATGAAGTCATCCTTCTCAGCCAACTCCAATTTCAGTTTCTCAATGGTTGTGTCAAGTTCAGCAATATTCTCTTCCAAAAACACTTTCTCGCATGTTACAACCTCAATTTCTTTAATCAAAACCTATATCCACTTCTCATTTTCCTTGTTTTTTTGAATTTCTAATTCTAAGGCATGATGAAGATTGTTGTATGCTTCCTACAGTTCTTCATAATAAGTCAGATCAAAAATAAATTCAAAGATAGCATCATCAGTCACCTCAGTTTTAATAGATCCAATTGTCTCTTATATTACTCCATTTCCTTTGTCTGATGCAGATGCAACAAATGCAATGTAACCATTCTGATGTTCATTTTTTCACTGCTTTCAGAGTAACTCTCACTTCAAGTAACATCCTTTGACTTTCTTCTTTAAATTCGCACATTCAGATCTGATGTGATCGAGTCCTGAGCACTCAAAGCACTACACTTGAGTTTTCTTTTCAGGTTCTTTGTTTATTCTCTTTAAATCAATTGTGTTCCTTTCTTCTTTCTGACCTTTAAACTGAGTCTTCCTTTTGAAATTTTTCTTAAGAAATTTCTTAAAGTTTCTTACTATTAAAGCCATTTCTTGATCATCTGAAATTTCTAAGTTGTCATCATCTTTAACATCTTTCGATGAAGTGGCTGCTAGAGTAATGGATTTGTTCTTCTTGACTTGTGGAATGAATGTCAATTCATAAGACTGAAGTGATTCCAATAGTTCATCAATTTTTAGCTCTTTAAGGTTTTGAATATCAGCAACAATAGTGGCTTTGGCTTGATAATTTTTAGGCAAAGAATTAAGGATTTTTAGAACTACATCTGCATCACTATAAGTCTTTCCTTAGAAAACTAAAGCATTGGTTATCTCACACAATCTTGCAAAAAATTATGAAACTGTCTCATCCTCTTGCATTTTGATTTTGTCGAATTGAGAGGCAAGCATCAAGATTTTAGTTCTCTTGACTGATGCAGTCCCTTTATATTTATTTTGAAGTATATCCCATGCATCTTTGGCTGATGTGCAGGAAGAAATTATACTAAATGCTTTGGGACTGACTGCATTGAAAAGTGAATGAATAGCTTTTGAATTCCACTGAGCTACATGATAGTCTTGTTGATTCCAAGCTGATTCTTCTTTCATAACTCTGACACCTGATTAGCTTAAGTAGGTGGACTCCATCCATAAACAACAATTTTCTAAACCTTCTCATCAATTGTCTTAAGAAAAAACTTCATTTTAGCCTGCCAATATCCATAATTACTTTTATCGAGAAGAGATGGATGATTGATTGATCCTCCTTGCTTATGAAAATCCATAGCTAAAGAAAAATGACAGGATCTACACAAATCTGTTAATGCTATACTCTGATACCAATTGTATGCTCTGAAGCTACAAATGTAGTTATGTAAGACAAAACTATCACAGTTATATCAGATGTAATGAAACATAAATAAACTTGCACAGAGGAATTTAACGTGGTTCAGCTACAACAAGCCTACATCCACAGACAACCAAGCTGCAATTCACTATGATGCTCACATTTATAAGGATTAGGGCTTTATAGCTAATGAATCCCTATTTATTCACACTTACCTATCCTATATAAACCATGTCCTAAACTACTAGAACTCCACTTATAGTAAACCAGCTTTTCTTTCGCTACACTCCTCTCAATTTGAGTTCCTCTCAAATTGTATTATGCATTCCCAATCAGACAACCCCAAACTTCTAGTTAATCATAAACATGAAAAGTGAATAATGTTTATCATGACTCAAGCTAAACTTATATAGCTTGCATATAAAAACGTTACAGGACATAAACATAGGTCTTCTAGTTACAGGTAACTTCTCCAGCAACCTTTCCTTATTGAATAAGGATTCCTCAATATCTTCCCTAATAAAGATTATCCTGCAAATCTTATACATATAGGAAAGCTAAATCACGTTAGGATATTGAATAAATCTTCAAGATATAAACGCATTCCTAAAGTGAGTTCAAATGAAAACATTCCTAAAGTAAATCCAAATCTGGAAATAGTATCTAGTTAAGTTACACAAAACCGAATCAGTTAAAAACAGGAAACAAAAAGAAACTAAAATATTGAAAAGTTTGTTTTCTTTCAAAATGCCAACTCATCAATGCCACATGATTCACTATGACATATGCCAGTCCACGTGGAATTGTCCCAACAGATCTTATCATCAAGATTGCAGGTTTTTTTCTTTTTTTTTTTTCTAGAAAGTTGGGTGGGATAATTTAAGAGAAATTAAGTGTTAGCACCAAGACAACATGTGTACGTGGCATATTGAGGAAGTGGCACATTGATAATGTATTTTATTTTATTTTGACATCTTATGATAAAATTCTAAGTTTGAGATAATCACTTGTTCTTATTATTTCATATTTATCTAGGATTATCTTATTTTATCTAAAATCTACTTCTTATCTAACGTGATAAGTATAACAAACAAATTATAGGTGAACTACAATTCTTGATCACGATCAACTACAAGTTCTGGATACGTATAAAGAAGAACTCCTAATTGTATTGTGATTAACAAAATTGAAGATGCATTGAGTGTCAAGAGAGCTTATGAGCTGAAGTTTAGAAAGCATCTTTTCTTTGATTAAACTCTTAGATTTTTTTTCTTTTTTTCTTTTCATTTTGTCAATATCTGTCTGATAAGTCAAACACTTTATTTGCTATTTTTCTATTAAGGGTTGGTTAACAGATTGTATAAGTGAATTGAGAGGTGAATCAAGTCACTAGTGTAGGTCTCAAGGGTAAGTAGCTTTATATAGAATAGGTTAGTGGTTTGTGAAGGGATACAAATCACTATAAAAGTCTCCTATATCTTCTAAATTGATATACTACTTAGTGGATTATAGTTCATACTGCCAATAGATGTAGGTTTGTTTGATAAACCAAACAACATAAAATTATAGTGCAATATTTACTTTTCTCATATAGTATTTGCAGGTGCTTCTGTTTTATATATTGTGATAGATCCATCCCCTTAACTTTCAATTGATATTAGAGTAGGAACGCTAACGAATCTGTGTAGGTCTTGAGTTTGTTTTGAAGAAATGGATTTGCCAAGGAATGGAACACCAATCAATCAAAGACCTATTCTTGATGAAGATAACTACGGTTACTGGAAAGCAAGGATGATCTACTTCCTTAGATCTATTAATAAAAGGTTATGGCATAGCGTTGAGACTAGATGGAGACCACTAACTCAAATGAATAAAGCTAGAGAATCCTCAACAGAACAAAAGTTACCATGGACTAAAATAGAATTTTCATCCACAAATTAGAATTTAAAAGCAATGAACACCATCTTTAATGCAGTAAGTGTTAATCAACTTAGTTTGATTTCTTCATGTAATAGTGCTAAGCAAGCTTGGGATTTACTTGAAAAGATTCCATAAAAAGAACTAAGATAAACATGGTTGAATTTAAATTTGAAAATATAACTAGGCATGAGGAAGAAACCGTTTCAAATTTTTATTCGAGGTAATGTGACATTACGAGTGTATCTACATTATTAGGAGCTCGTTTTTTAGACTCAAAAATTATAGGAAAGACCTTAAGGTCTTTACTATATAAGTTTCAGGCTAAGCTAATAACAATTGTGGAGACAAAGAATGTAGATGAGATACGGATTGTTGAGTTGTTAGGCTCTTTGCAAATATTCAAAATGAATATGAAAAATAGAAGAAAAGGAAAAAGCATAGCCTTTACAGCTGCTGCAGCACATTTTGATGATAGAGATATTACAAGTGACTCTATTGAAGATAGGTAGATTACTTACATGGTTAGAAACTATGCCAAGTTTCTAAAGAAGAACTTTAGAAAGAAAAATCAGGACAAGCCTCAATTCAAGAAGTCTAGTGATACGCAATCTGATTTCAAATAGTTTTCAAAAACTGATTTAAAGAAGAAAAAAGTGCAATGCTATGAGTGTTCTAGATATGGCTACATCAAATCTGAGTATGCCAATTTGAAGAAAAAGGGCAAAGGGTTAGTGGCAACCTGGAGTGATGATGATTCAAATAGTGAATCTGATGATCAAGACAAACTAACTGGTTTTATAGCATTTTCATGCAAAATTGCAAATTCTTTTGAAGCTGAAGGTATAGAAACTACAACAATTTAGTTCTCAAAATCAAAAAATCATAATGATGTTGCATTTCATGAAAAGCTTCAAGAAGCCTACATTGAGTTGTACAAATAATGGAAAGACAACAAGATCAAAATCAAAAGGCTAGGATAAACAGTGAAAGTTCTTGTTGATGAGAAAGAAATTATGGAGAAAGCGGTGAAAGAATATAGAGAAAGACTAGAAGATTTTGTTGTTGAGCTAGAAAGAAATGTTGAACTTATTGAAGAATATTAAGATGTTATTTAGTTGATGGATCAAGAAAGTTGTTAGACATTCTAGAAAGTTGTTACTATGGGGTCCTGAAGCACAAGGAGAATTTACTCGTTGGTGTCAATTAGGCAGTCTTTGGACTTTTGTAGCTCTCCACGGTGCTTTTGGACTAATAGGTTTCATGTTACGTCAATTTGAACTTGCTCGATTTGTTCAATTGCGAAGAAGAAGAAAGTTGAGGTTTTCATAAAAACCAAGTCATAACATATTGAGAAGCTCATTGCAGAACTTGATGAGGCAAAGAAATACATCAACCAATTTCAGATTGGGTTAGCAAAACTTGATCATATCTTAAGTCAAGGAAAGAACAATTCAGATAGGAGTGGTCTCCGATATGAGTAACATAGTCACAAATCGAATGTCACAATAGTATTTGTGAAAGCATCCTAAAAGAGTTCTATAGATTCTAACATCAAAAATTCTATAGGAAACAAACACATTATTGCAATAAGTAAGAACACTGCTACAATAGGTAAGATTGTTAATACCAACGTAACAAAATTTATCCCTATTTGTCATTTTTGTGGAATGAAAGGTCACATAAGACCTAAATGCTTTAAACTGGCGAACTTGTTAAACAAAAATGGTAGGATGTATAGCAAACCATAAAAATCAAATATCCAATGGGTAATGAAAAAATGATATAAAATGCAATGTTGCTCTAACTATATTACATGTTTCTACTGACAAACTTTGAAATTTTGATAATGGTTGTTCCAAGTACAAGACAGGTAACAAGGAGTTTCTTAAAAACTTGAAACCATGTCATGAAAGCTCAATTATATTTGGTTATAAAGTAAGGTAAGGAACAAAGTAAACTTTGTTTGCTATATTTCTTTAATTGAACCAAAAAATGTAAATGATGCATTGAAAGAGGATATATGGATACAAACAATATAAGATGAGTTGAATCAGTATATAAGGAATGATGTATGGATTTTAGTGCCTAGACTTAAGAATGTGAATATGATAGGAACTAAGTGAATTTTTAAGAATAAAACTAATGAACATGGTCAGGTTGTTAGACATAGGTCTAGATTAGTAACACAGAGATACACTCAAATTGAAGGAATGGATTTTAATGAAGCATTTGCCGCCCCTATAGCTAGGCTAGAATTCATAAGATTGTTACTTGCCATCGCATGCCTACTTAATTTCAAATTATTCCTAATGGATGTTAAGACTGCCTTCCCAAATGGCATCTTGAATGAAGAGGCAAATGTAGAGCAGTCAAAAGGGTTTGAGGACCCTAGACATTCAGACTATGCACATAAGCTGAAAAAGGCTTTGTATGATCTAAAACAAGAGCTTCGTATGAGAGGCTTACCACTTTCTTGATACATAGAAGTAACACTAGGGACAGTAATGATAAGACACTCTTTATTAAACAAGTATATGATTTTATTATCATTGCATAGATATATGTTGATGACATTATTTTTGGTTTAATTAACAAAGGCAAAACTGATGAATTTGTTAAGTTGATGCAAGGGGAGTTTGAAATGAGCATGGTTGGATAACTTAACTTCTTTCTTGGATTGCAGGTCAAGCAAATGGATGATGGGATGTTTATTACAATCTACATATGCTATGACCCGAGTGAAGAAGTTTGAGTTTGAAAAATCAAAATCTATGAGAACTCCAATTTGCACCAACTTAAAGCTTTCTAGAGATTATGCAAGGAATGATATTGATGCCTGTTTGTATAGGAGTATGATAGGAAGTTTACTTTATCTTACTGCTAACAGGCTTGACATTTGTTTAAATGTAGGCCTCTATGCAAGGTTTCAATCAAAGCATAAAGAATATCATTTAACTACTGCGAAAATGATAATAACATATGTGAATGGTACTTCAAATTTTGGTATTTGGTATACCAAAGAGACAAGTTCTTGTCTTTCAGGGTATAGTGATGTAGATTGGGCAGAAAATGTGGATGACAGGAAAATCACAAGTGGTGGATGTTTCTATCTAGGAAACAAGTTGGTATCATGGCATAGCAAAAAGCAAAATTCTATCACATTGTTAATAGTAGAAGCTGAGTTCATTGCTGTTGGAAGCTGTTGTACATAGCTAACTTAGATGAGACAAATGCTTGAAGATTACGAGGTTGAATCAAATTCTATGACTATATTTTGTGACAATATAAGTGCTATCAAAATATCTAAAAACCCAGTTCAACATTCTAGGACTAAACATATCGATATTAGGTACCACTTTATTAAGGAACTTGTAGAAAACATGATAAGTACCACTTTATTTAGGAACTTGAAGAAACCAAGATAAGTACTACTCTATTAGTGAACTTGTAGAAGCCAACATAATCCATAAGGAATATTTAGCATTTGAAATCAACTTGTTGATTTGTTCACATAGGCACTCAATGCTTTAAGGTTTGAATTTCAAAGAAAAACAATTGGCATCTGTCAATTGAATGAATGATCATTACATGTTCTACTTTTTACATGTCTAAAACATCATAGGATATATTATGTTTTGGTGTATGTTTGATCAAATTGTTTAAAGTGTGCTACTTAATAATGAATAAAAACATGTAGAGAAGACTACCTATTTATGAAGTGTGAAAACCAGCCTCTGAAAGAAACTTAAAGGTATTTTGGAGATATGTTTAGGTTGCCCATTCCAGAGGAAAAAGGCTACCTCATTGCATGAATGAAAGCTACTGCATTTTAATTTTTTGAGATTAATTCAAGTGTATATGATAAGTATGCTTTGGTTAAAAACTCAAACGTATTTATTCTTGTTAAAATTTGAATGATGAATTACAACATAAATGTCTATAAAAATTTTCTAGTTAAACTCTACTCAAAAGCATAGTCAGATAGAATATATTTTATGATATCTGAACATGTTTGTGATATTTTGTATATTAGCTTTTGTTAGGCATGTTTTAATTAATATTTTATGCCTTGAGCTTACTCAAATTAATGACTTTGACTGTATTGCTATGTCAACATACCACATCAGCTAAGTAAATTGACATATCAGAATGGTTGGTGACAAATAGAATTCAAATATTATATCATTAATTGTTTTAAGATAATCTTGGTAATTTAATTCTAATTATACACAAAATCTATCTCAGAATAGGATTAAAAAGAATTGGGGATTCCTTATCTCTACTGTTTGCTTATCTTTCCCTCTAATCTCTCATTGAGAAATCTATGTATTTATTCATCTTCAATCAATCAACAATGGTGAAATTGACTGGCTATTCTTTATCAAGTGGTAAACAAGAAATTCCAAAAGATCCAGACACTAACTCTACAGAAGAGCAAAATGAAGATGAAATTGTGCTCTAAACCAAAACAGTAACTGTGACCCAAATAGCCACATTGACTTAGATAATCAAGGCATGGAAACTCTTGCAACAACAGTGCTAGAAAGCTCAATAGGAACAAAATGATGACGATTCGAGTGAGGGGAGGAAGAGATAGAGAGTGATGACTCAAGTGATTCAAGTGAGGAAGAGGAACCAAAAGAGGAGGAAAAATCGAATAATGAAGAAGACTGCTCATAAGCAGCAATCAAAGCCAAAAACACCTGTTAAACTGTTTTGTAAATCCAACATGAAGCATTGACTTATTTTGGCTTCTTGTGAGCAAATTAGGAGTAGAAAAGAAATAAAATTTTTTATTTTTTGAATTGAATGCTCTAACTATATTTTAGCTCTGATGAACTTATTGATTTTTGGTGTCTTTAGGATTCTTGAAAATGTCTAATGCCTACAGGATGAATTTGCTTAGTTTGTTACAGTTGTCCAATTCCTATAGTTTTTATTTTAGCAAAATATTTGAATGTTTAACTTGCTTACTGTTGTTTGCTTAATACTTGTTGAAATTTGTTTTAACTTATTTATTTTGCAGATATTGGGTTCCAGTTTGAACAATCCAATTTTGAACTTTATTGTATGAGTTTTTTCTAACTTGTTTACTTGCAGAGTTTGATAAGTCTGTTACACTTCTTGTAATAGAATATGGTTTTCTCACAAGATACAAAAAAGGGAGAGATTGTTAGCACTAAGACAGCATGCCCACATGGCATATTAATGACATGGCACATTGAAAATGTATTTTATTTTATTTTGACATTTTGTGATAAAAGCCAAAGTTTGAGATAATCACTTATTCTTATTATTTCATATTTATCTATGATCATCTTACTATATCTAAACTCTACTTCTTATCTAATATGATAAGTGCAGCAAACAAATTGTAGGTGAACTACAATTCTTGAACGTGATGAACTACAAGTTTTGCACGTGTATAAAGAAGAACTCACAATTGTATTACGATTAACAACGTTGAAGATGCCTTGAGTGGCAAGAGCTTGTGAGATAAAGTTTAGAAAGCATCTTTTCTTTGATTAAACTCTTATAGTTTTTTTTTTTTTTTTTTTACATTCTGTCTATGCCTATTTGATGAGTCAAACACTTTATTTACAGTTTTTTTTAATTAATGGTTGTTTAACAGATTGTGTGAGTGAAGTAAGAGGTGAACTGAATCACTAGTATAGGTTTCAAGGGTGTGCAACTTCACATAGAATAGGTTCCTGAGTTTATAAATTAAGACAAATCATTGTAAAAGTTTCCTATGTCTTGTAAACCAACATACTATAGAGTGGATAGCAATTCGTACTGCCTGTGGATGTATGTTTGTTTGATAGGCCAAACCACGTAAAATTGTCGTATAGTTTTTACTTTTCCATTATAGTATCTGTGGTTACTTATGTGTTGTATATAATGATAGATCCATCCTCCACAAAACTTCCACTAAGATTTTAGAACAAAATGTGAAATTTAAATTGATTATGTGATGGGGAACCTATAAGCAAAAATAAGACAAACAAACCAAATCCAAAACACGCGCACATAGATAATCAATCAATCACTCACTCACTTTTCCACTCAACACTCAATCACCAATCTCTCAACAAAAAAACAAACACCAACTAGGGGAAAACAATTCTTTATTTTCAATAATCAATTCATAACAAACCTAAGAATTCAAATAACTTATACACTTAATGTATACTAGTCGAACATCTTAAAATTTGAGTCAAATTAGTAGAGGTCAAAATCTCTAATTGAGTCAAAATCCATAGGTATTAAATCCTAATTCAATTAAACCCTAAAATAAACATATGACAAAAACAACCTCAATAATCATAAATTAAAATATTCTTCCTACATCAATTCTTCCCCTCTTGAAAAACTCAACCCCTGACGAGTTGATCAAGGCGGATGTTTCGGGTAAACCATTAGAATTTAACTACAGCTTCTGGAAAGTGAAAAACTTGACGAACTTTTTGAAAATTTAAGGAGCCAATTGATATTCCCACAACAGCCTATAAGTCTAATTTTCAAACATGAACAGTGATTTTTGAAAGTAAATAGTAACTTCGATGGTCAACAATAACACTAGCAATGAACAATAGTTTGCTGATGATCAATAAGAATGTTGTGTTTTGGATCTAGGGTACTGTTTTAGGTTTCTAGGGCTTATGAAAATTTTTTTTTGAAACGGTTTTATGAGTATGCAAAAGAGATTTATCGAAGATTAGAGTTGGAATGAACGAGGCTCTGATACCAATTTGACGGGGAGCCTAAAACCAAAAATAAAACAAACAAACCAAATCCAAAACACACTCGTACAAACAATCAATTACTCACTCACTCTTCTACTCAACACTCAATCACCAATCCCTCAACAAGAAACTAAACACCAACTAGGGGAAAACAATTCTTTATTTTCAATAATCAATACATAACGAACCTAAGAATTCAAATAACTTAGACACTTAATTTATACTAGTCAAAACATATTAAAATTTGAGTCAAATTAGGATAAATCAAAATCCCTAATTAAGTCAAAATCCACAAATATTAAAATCCTAATTTAATTAAAACCCAAAATAAATATATAATAGAAATAACCTCAATAATCCTAAATTGCAATATTCCTATCCTACATCATTATGAGATGGATTTATATTGATGATGAGTTGGCACCACATGACAATTTATAATTTGGTGGGTACATTACATAAGCAAAATGAGGTGGTATGCCAAGTGCGTCTAAGTATTTCTCTCTGCATGGATAAGAAAAACGACTGGTAGATCACTTTTAAAATCGTTATTAAACAATAATTATTATCATCTTTTAAACTTGTGTCAAGGAGAAGGAATCACAACTAGCAACTTTATTGGAATGATTTCCTGCTTTAGCCAGCCCACATGCAAGTGCAACCAGTGGCGCAACCGTAAAGGCTCCTAGTCCCCCATAAAGCATATCAAAATACATGTAACAGATTCAATATCGCATACAAGTTCACTTTTGACTAATAGGCTATAAAATTTAAAAGTACAATTAGAATTCTAATACATAAGAAGATACTTGTATCACCACAATACATAAGAAGATACTTATATTGCCACCTATAAAAATAATGGAAAGAAGTTTAAAAATTATTAAATATGTTGAACAAAATTGATCCAACAAACCCAACCACAAGGACAATAAAACAAACTGAAAAATAGCAAGGGAGAAGAAGAGAAAACACATCAGGTTCTCTTAATAACTCTTTAAAAACTCTTTTCTACATTACAAGCTCATACCTCACAAATTAAATTTTCTTTATACATAATAATAGTAATAATAGTATCTATTAGTGTTATGACTTAACTTTCTTCCTTGTAAAAGAAACCTTCAATGTTTAAGTGTTATGCCATACTATGTTCAGAAACACTTGATTCGATGAAAATAATAATGAGAATCAACTTCCTGCATAATGAGGAACCCTTTGAAATACTAAGATTTCTTTTGGTATTATAAAGTTGGTCACTTTATTAGTGAAAACAATAGTCAATAAATCATAAAGAAAAAGAAGAAAAAAACTCTAAAAAAATAAACAAGCATAACTCTCAAAAGCACAGAAAAGAAAGTTAAAGACAACAAATGTAGCTGAAATATGCAACTCAACTCAAAAATAAGTAATAAATAAACACATCAAAAAACACAAGGTTGAACAAAGCAACTTAGTAGCAAATAAGTAATAAACATAGTAAATGCAACAATCAACTTTAGCAATCAACACGAGGCTGATAACTTGAGCTCATAAGTCCAAAAACAAAAGAAAAGTGCATATCTAAAACTTTCACATTAATAGGGACATGTGCACATTAATCGAAGACAATAACTTTATTTATGACATTACTTAACTACATTTGATGCATGTAGTATTCATCACGACCTTGAAAATTAATAAAGAAAACAAACCCTCTAGTGAAAATGTTTAAAGATCTGCATTGTTGACCCACACATCACATGGCAATATTTGTCCTAATAATTACTTATCAAAAGCACATGTAGGCAATGAACTAAAATTTTAATAAAAAAAGTACTATAAAACTAGTACTGCATAGTGCTTATAAACATAATATATCATAAGTTAAAACATTTAATTATTGATTTGCGTCTAAATTGTTAGATAGAGAACAACCCCGAAATTTCAAAAACCACTTTTTGAGCTCAAAGCTAAAGCAATAGAAAATCATTTGAGGAGATATTGTAAAAGTTATTGAAAATAAAGTATGCACAATGATACGGAGAAAGTTAGATTATATTTATTAAATGCAAATCTAACTTTGCATTTTCTAAAACACAAAAATGCAGTTGGGTGGACTGAGTAAATATTTGAAAAATAACAACTAAAATTACACATCCACAAAGCTTTATAGGAAGTAACATAACATTAATTAAATATTAGCTAGTCTAACAACTCAGTTATTGTTATTTGGTAGCAAAACTCATGGCCTTCTCATGTTATTTGCTATTTATTTTCTATGTAAAGCAATTAAGATAATATGGTATTTAACGTAAAGCAAAAAGAAAAGAAAATCTATCGTAAGAACCATATATGTTCAAAAAAAAAAAGGAAATATTATAATATTTGGATTTCTCAAGGCCTTCAAATAAAGCCCTCTTGCGTGTGCTTCCTTTTTAAACCATTCGATGCAAATTAGAGTAAGCTAAGAAAAAAAACTAAATATTTTTTAGAAATAAAATTCAAAGTTGCAATCATGATCGAAATTTCATGGTTGAGATAAGGGAAATTTTTGAAAATGCTCTTATTTTAGGGGGTCTTTGAAAAATGACCTTGTTCCAAAAAAATTGCATGCTATGACCCTGTCTAACATCCGACAGTGTCTGAGAGATGTGTAAGATATCATCCAACAATGTCTGACAGTATTTGACGGTGTCCGATATGTGTATCTGACAGCAACTAATAGTATCCGACAATGTTCAATACTTGACAGAAGGTCATGGCATACAAATTTTGATAAATTTTGGTCATTTTTAAAATCCATACTTAAAATAAAGCCATTTTCACAAAATTCCCTAAGATAAAAGTAGATTCATTGATCAAACAAAAAAGTAGACATTAATTGTACTTCTTTCTTTACATGACAAAAATAAATGGACAAAAATGCGATTAACTAATCTCCATTATTAATTCCAATTAGAATATAGTGATTCGAATTGAATACGATGATTAATTTATCTCAATTAGTGTTTTTAATATAAGACGTTGGTAAGTCTGAGACTAAAATTTTCTTTACCACGTAGATCATCTAGGAACAAATTCATCTCTCAACTCAAATTTAAAATACAAACAATTTTTTTAAAAAAGAAAAAGAAAAAGTAAAGACATTAGAGGTTCAAAACACAGGATAGCAAACACCTATTGGTATTTTATCAATCAAAATAATGATGTAAACTAACAAATTAAGTGACATGTTAAAAAATAAAAAATAAAACAAAGTGAAATTACACAATACACGAATACTTTTCATATTTGTCACTCTGCCTTTTTTAAATTTGGCATTTTTTAAAAAATATGAGAAATATAACACTAGTGTTAAGTTCAAACACAAATTTAGATCATATTTCTCGCTTTTTGTCTTTTCCGAATCTCATATTTGTCACAATTTTTAGACTAGGGACAAATATGTATTTTTCGTCTCTTTTACCTTGATATATTCATTTTGGCTCCACTTTAATCATTTTCCCTCTATCTTTTCTTTTTCTCCTCCACGTTGCCCTAGCCATCACTTGCTCACTTCGCATTTCGTCGATATTTTGCATCACCTCAAATTGTTGAAATCGCTCAAACTGGAGTTAACCCATCAAGGACTCAACAACGATTCATCATTGCCTTTGGGTTGGATTCAAAATTAGCTCTCAATCCACAGTAAGTTTCCTTTCAAATTTGTTTTCCAATTCGGTTTTTTGAGTGTTTCTAGTTTTGTTTTACCATTTTCTACATCACAAATTTTATAATTGAAACCTTAATCTCCCAAATCCCTAATTTGAAAATGCTAAGTATTATATTTGCGGGTCTATTTTTTGCTCTTATTGTTAAATGCTCATTTTGTGACAGTTTAAACCTGAAAACTTCTATGTCCTTCGATTTTTGTGGTGTTATTGTTTGCTTTTATTGATTTTTGAATTTTTTTGGTTTTATCTTGTGAAATATTCTGATTCTTATTTTTTTCTTAATTTTTTAACGATGTTTTAGTAGGTTTAGTGTTAGCCAATATTTGGTGGCTTTGCATGCTAAGTTAACATCTCAATTTTTTAATTACAACCTTTTTATGTCACGTTTATGTTGCTCAACATCGTAAGTTAAAAGTGGATATCATCTACATTATCTCCCGTTTCTTAGTAACTCTTTATCTCTATCCTTACTGCTTTAATGGTTGGTTTTCCTCTCATATGCTTGTTTGTATTTAGATTTCCTTTGTGATCTCTCTTGAAATACATAATTACAACTACAATCTTTGGGTACTACTTAGATTAAGAACGATATAACTATTTTTGTTGTTTGATTTGGAGCTTAAGTTTGTGCCTTTGGTGATTATACAATCATCATTTTGATTGAAAGGAGTAATTGCATGGGAATTGTAAGAGAATTGAAACCCAGATGTGTGTTGTTGTGTTTGGATTTGAGAGTGCTTTCGGAAATTTGAAAATGGTTTTTTCAGAAGTAGTTAAAAAGGTTTTGAGTGATTTCGTTAGGTGGGTTTATAGGAAATGCTTTTTTTAGTAAAAGTACTTTTTGACAGTACCAGTTAAAAGGGTTTTTCTAAATGCACCTATGAACTTTAGTTTTAAAACTAAATTTAAGTACTTTTCTTTTCCTATAATTTATGAATGCTAGGTAGCAAATTCTCTATCGCTCTTCTCTTTGATTTCTCAGGTTCACTAGTTTTTTTCTTTTCTTATTTGGGGCTTGTTTTCTGTGAAGACAGCTCATTGAGCTCCTACTCTGCACTGCAGATTGTGTCCTGCACTTGGTTTCTGTCCTTCAATTTTCTTTGTTATGTTAAGTAAGCTAATTCGGCTTACTATTTTATTAACTCTATTATTCAGTTAGTTAGCTTAATCAGCAAGTTAGTTATGGATTATGTGTACAGTATTCTAGAATTGCCATGTAATGTCTTTCTATTGGCTATAGCTGCTGGAGCCTCTGATGATGTACACCTGGCTATTACCTTTTTGTATTGATCCGGATATAAATGTTTCACTGCCTCTCACTCAGGTTTTTTTGAGCTGAGATTTTACTGTTCATTCCCAGAATTCCAAGTTGGTATCAGAGCTGACAGAAGGCAAACGCCATGTCCTCAAGATCATTCCAAGGAAGCCCTTCTACTGGTGATTCTGGTTCATCTTCCCGACCCAGCTTCCTTAATGGAAGTTCACCCTTTGGAAACACCTTGAGTTAGTCATTTCCTATCAAACTCGATGAAGACAACATCACCATTTGGAAAGCTATGGTGCTGCCAACACTAAAAGGCCATAAGCTGGAAGGATTTGTTCTTGGAACAAGGAAATGCCCACCTGAGTTCATCACAGCAACGGGAGATGAAGGTGATAGCAGCTCCCAGCTCCAGATCAACCCAGACTTTGAAGACTGGGTCACAACTGATAGCTTGTTGATGGGTTGGTTGCTCAGCTCTGTCACAAGTGAAGTGGCAACTCAGGTAATAGGACAACCTACCTCCCATGAACTTTGGAAAGCACTTGAAGAATATTGTGGTATTAGGAATAGATCCAAAATCTCAAATCTGAGATTTGATCTTCAAACCACTAGGAAAGGCTCAATGAAGGTGAGTGAGTATCTTTCTGTCATGAAGAAAATTTCAGATAATTTGGCAGTAGCTGGAAGCCCAGTAGATATGGATGATCTGATTTCATTCATCACCTTAGGCCTAGATAGTGATTATACTCCCATTGTTGTCCAGATTCAAGCTAGAGAGAAAATCTCCTGGCAAGAACTCCAAGCTACACTTCTCAACTTTGAAAATAGACTTGAGAGGTTAAGTGGTTTCACAAACTTGAATCTCAATCAAGCCTCTGCTAATGTTGTTTTTGGTAAACAAAATCAGAACAACCAAGATCAATTTAGGCAAGGTTTTAATAGAACTAGTAATCGAAATAGTGAAAGAGGTTCAGGAAGCAAAAATACCAGAGGAAGAGGAGGTGGCAGATTTGGCAATTCCAGACCTATTTGCCAAATCTGTGGGAAAATAGGCCATTCTGCAACCATATGCTTTTACAAAACTGATTTAAACTATATGGGAGGTACCAACAGAAACAGAAGTGGGAACAACAACAGGCAAGGATTTCCAAGGCCCAGTCAACCACAACAAGGTTTCTTTACCAACAATCAATCCCAACAGGCTTTCTATGCCACACCTGAAGCTGTCAATGATGAATCTTGGTTTGCTGACAGTGGTGCCACTAATCATGTGACAGCAGAACCCAGCCTCCTCAACTCAAGAAGTGATTACTCTGGTAATAAATCTCTATCTGTAGGTGATGGTAGAAATCTATGCATTTCACATATAGGCCATTCAAAGTTTCTTACTAGAAAAACTATGTTGAACCTGAAAAATATATTGTGTGTGCCCAAAATAACAAAGAACTTGCTGAGCATATCTAGTCTCACCAAAGATAACAGAGTTTATGTTGAATTTCACCATGATTTTTGCCTTGTGAAGGACAAACAAACACACCAGGTTCTTCTGCAGGGGAGAGTTAAGGAAGGTCTCTACCAAATCAACCCTGGTCTCACATTTCCAAACCAGCATCTATTCCAAGTTCCCGGAAACAATAAAAGTCATTTGAATTATGTTGTGTCTGTTCCTTCTGTCTCAAGGTCTAGTGTGTCATCTAGGAATTCCACTGGAATTTCCTCAAAAAGGTCAAATGCAGAAAGCATTGTAAGTTCTTGTAACCCTGTGGCCTCTGTGACAAGCTTTCTGTCAGACAAAGAAAAACTTAATGTCTGGCACAGAAAACTTGGTCATCCATCAGGGAAAATTTTGAGTCAAATTCTAAAAACTTGTAAAGAACCTGTCAAAAGTAATAAAAATTTTGGTTTCTGTGATGCTTGTCAGTGTGGAAAATCACATGCTTTACCTTTCAAGAACTCAAACAGCAAAACTAAACAACTTCTGGAATTGATACACACAGACCTTTGGGGACCAGCTCCTGTTTCTTCCATTTCCGGATATAAATACTATATCCATTTCATAGATGACTTTAGTAGATTCACTTGGATCTTTCCCCTCAAAAATAAATCAGAAGCATTATCAGTCTTCAAACAATTCAAAATGCTTGTTGAAAACAAATTTGAAAATCAAATAAAATGTCTTCAGTCAGATTGGGGAGGAGAGTATAGAGTTTTCACTGATTTTCTCAATCAAAATGGGATAGAATCTAGACTTGCTTGTCCATATACTCATGAGCAACAAGGAAAGGCAGAGAGAAAACATAGACACATTATAGAAATGGGCCTAACCTTGCTAGCTCAGGCACATATGCCATTGAGGTACTGGTGGGAAGCCTTTCACACTGCTGTCTGGCTTATCAATAGACTCCCAACACCAATTCTCAATGGCATGTCACCTTGGCAGAAAATATATAAATAGATACCTGACTATCAAGTCACTGAAAATCTTTGGCTGCACCTGCTTTCCTTGTCTAAGACCTTATCAGAACCACAAATTCCAGTTCCACTCTATAAAATGTGTCTTCCTAGGCTATAGTGATCAACACAAAGGGTTCAAGTGTCTTAGCTCCACTGGAAGAATCTACATTTCAAGAAATGTAATCTTCAATGAAGCTGAATTTCCATTTAAATAGGGATTCCTAAACACTAAAAATAATCCAGTTTCACAGACTTCCCTCAATGATCTGTCAGGTCTTTTTCTTCCAACACTCAGCAAATGGGAGAAAAAAGAATGCACTTCCAGGAAAGTTGAGACCAGCAATAATCAGAACAGAAGACCCTCTCAAGACTCTCTCACTGCAGTAGAACCTAATCCTGAAAACACTCCAAACAGTCCAACCTCTCCTTCACTCAATCAACAATTTTCACCAGGCATTGCTTCAGACACTCCACTGTCACCTCAACCAAATGAAACCACTGCACATGAACCTAAAATCTCACACCCTGACCACCAGACCTTAGTACCTATTATGCCACACCACCCAATGATCATAAGATCAAAAAGAGGCATCTACAAACCCAAAGTATATCACATCAGTTTTTCACACCATACAGACCTGGAAAACTCAGAGCCATTGACAGTATCTGAAGCTTTACAATCTGACTCCTGGAGGAAAGCAATGGATACAGAATTTCAGGCCTTAACTAAGAACAAAACATGGACTTTAGTTCCCTTTTCTCCTCTCTATAATTTGGTGGGAAATAAATGGGTGTTCAAACTTAAATTCAATAGTGATGGGACTGTCCATAGGCACAAAGCCAGGCTGGTGGCAAAAGGGTTTCACCAAATCCCTGGAATCGATTACTCTGAAACATATAGTCCAGTAGTGAAAGCTGAAACTATTAGAGTAATTCTCACCTTGGCAGTAACTAGAAATTGGGAAATAAGACAGCTGGACTTCAATAATGCCTTTTTGAATGGTAAATTGGAGGAATCAGTCTACATGGTACAACCAAAAGGATTTGTAGATTCATCTAAACCCTCTCATGTCTGTAAACTGCATAAAGCCCTGTATGGTCTTAAACAGGCCCCTAGGGCCTGGTTTGATAAGCTGAAAGGCACACTATTGAGTTGGAACTTCATCAATGCAAAGTCAGACTCCTCCTTGTTCATTTACAAGACAAAAGGCATCCTGATTTTTATCCTAGTATATGTAGATGATATACTGATTACTGGAAATAATCAAGAATCCATACAAGGGATCATATCCAAACTGAATAAATTGTTTGCACTCAAGGATCTTGGAGAACTTCATTATTTTCTTGGGATAGAGGTAAGAAGAAATGACACAGGCATGTATTTAAATCAGTCGAAATACATAGCTGATTTACTTAAGAAACTACAGCTTGAGCATTTGAAACCTTGCTTTACACCAGCTGCTGTTAGCAAAGACAAGAGAATTGAATATTCAGATCCTTTTTCTGATCCTACACTATACAGAAGTGCTGTGGGAGCCCTGTAATATATCTTACTTACACCAGACCAGATATTGCCTTCGTAGTGAATAAACTCAGCCAAGCTCTTCAGACTTCAAAAATGATTCATTGGCAGGGAGTTAAGAGAATCCTGAGATACCTTCAAAATACCAAGCTCTTTGGTCTTCATATCAAACCCTGTGCACACATCAACATAACCGGATTCTCAGATGCAGATTGGGCCTGCAATGTAGAAGACAGGAAGTCAATTGGAGGCTACTGTGTGTTCTTAGGTGACACATTAGTATCTTGGCAGTCAAAAAAATAACATGTTGTCTCCAGGTCAAGTACAGAATCAGAATACCGTGCCCTGGCCTAGGTTGCAGCTGAGATTACATGGATTCAGTCATTATTAAGTGAACTGCATTGCCAACCATCTCAATGCCCAGTCACTTGGTGTGACAATACCAGTGCCAGTGCTCTGGCATCCAACCCTGTTCTTCACGCAAGAACAAAACATATTGAGATAGACATTCACTTTGTGAGAGACAAAGTTTTGCAGAAAAAACTTGAAGTTAGATATGTGCCTTCCTGTGACCAGCTAGCTGACTGTCTCACTAAACCATTGCCAATGCCTCAGTTCCATGTCTTCCGAAGCAAACTTGGAGTGCTGGAATTACCCTCCAGTTTGAGGGGGGATGTGAAGATAGCTCATTAAGCTCCTGCTTTGGGCTGCAGATTGTGTCCTGCACTTGGTTTCTGTCCTTCAGTTTTCTTTGTTCTGTTAAGTAAGCTAATTCGGCTTACTGTTTTATTAACTCTATTATTCAGTTAGTTAGCTTAATCAGCAAGTTAGTTATGGATTACGTGTATAGTATTCTAGAATTGCCATGTAATGTCTTTCTATTGGCTATAGCTGCTGGAGCCTCTGATGATGTACACCTGGCTACTACCTTTTTGTATTGGTCCGAATATAAATGTTTCACTGCCTCTCACTCAGGTTTTTTTAAGCTGAGATTTTACTGTTCATTCCCAGAATTCCAAGTTTTTCGATGGCAGTTTTGGTATGAATAGTTCTTTTGGTGGTGAGTTGGTGCTTTGTGACTATCTTTTGCGGAGTGGAATAAAGGTTCTAAGGGCTGGGATTGGTGCTTAGAATAGGGGCTGGGTTTTCTACTACCGGTTTCTCTGTTTTTGAATGCTAAGAATAGGGGTTGGGGGTTTGGATTGAATGAGTGTCTTCCGTGAGTTAGGTTCTTGTTTTCGGTTTCTCTTTTCTTGGTTAAGTTTGGATTGAAAATTTTGGGTTTGGGTGTTTGCTTCATTAGTAGAATCAATATTAATTGTTGTTTGGGCAAGTCAATCTTGAAATTTTCTTGTATGTTTCCTTAGTTTATATTTGCATGTTATAATTTTACAGATCATTGGATGATTAGAATCGTTAAACTTGATTAAATTCCACTTCCACATAAACATGGTCTTTGCATTCCCACTGATAGCAAATGCAAACTTGTTTATGGAGTTAATATTGTGCAAAAGTTAAATGATCACATTCAATACTTGAAGCACATCAAGCTAATTAAATTGGTTTTGGATAGTTGGTGCTTGGCCATGGTGTAATACACAAGCATTTTTGGTTATATAATTTTATTTGGTCATAAGGGGTCTACATCTATGGCTATTACCTGAGAAGGTCATGATAATCTTTCTAAATATGTTATCGTGTATTGCAAAATCATATGCCACTTGTATGGTTCATACTGCATATTTAGGAAAGTGTAAAATTTGCTTTTGATGATAGAGAGAGACAGAAAGTTCATTGTTGGGCCACTTCAGAAAGAAAAGTCGCTTTGCAAACCTGGTTCTATGTTGTTTTAAAAATAAAAAAGATGTTTGTGCTAGTGCATCAAGTTGCAGTGGCACTACATTATTTAATTAAGTCATTTTGTTTTAATGGATTCCTTTATACATGTTTGGTATTTATACTGAGCTAACACTTAATATACAAATATAATTAGGGGAGGCATTTGTCGTCTGAAACATTGCCAACATGGTGCCACCATATGACCAGGTCTAATACTGCCATGCACTTGTCAACTCCTTAGTGCCTTTGGAAATGATTGCCATCCATCTATTAAGGATGAAATATGCAGGAAGCAAGGGCATCTTCAACTGCTTATCGTCTCATTAATTGTTAGTCTATAGGTTTAATTTGGGTTACTAGCTATTATCTAGAGGAAATTAAATTGAACATTTCTATGTGGTTGAGTGTCATGCTTGATGTTCAACTTCGAGCTTCTTGGTTGCTTTGACACCACTATATTTCTAGTCCCCTCTTTAATGCATTTTGCATTTACTATTTTGAAACAGTCAAATGCCTTTGGCTTATAATATGTCAGCCCCTGCAATTATAGCTTCCATGATATGGATTTGCTTATGTTCTGTGTGTATGTGTTTATTAAATTTTAACTGTGTGCCTTCTGTCTGTGTGCCTTCTGTTATGACTTCTTCATGTGTTGTATGGTTACAGGTTGAATCTGAGTACCTCCCTCTCTACAACAACTATGGGTTAGGTCTTACCATGTGGAGTCCACTTGCTTCTGGAGTGCTCACTGGAAAATACAATAAGGGAATTATACCACCTGACAATCGGTTTGCATTGGAAAATTACAAAGTAATTAGATTGGATTTGATACACTTCAATTACTATAATCCACTGTTATTCTTTGCGCTTATCGGTGTAAATTACTGACTACATGAATTACAAAGTTGCTAATTACTTGGTATTGTGTAGTATGCTTACTTTTGTTATATGGATTTTTGATATATGATAAAATGTGATTGATTCGAGGATTGATGCTTGTTTTATGATAAATTTGTTTAATGTGACAAATGATACAGATTATGAACTTTTGAAATTTTTTAAAATACCTATTATATATAATTGGCAGTTAGTAATCAGCCAAGTATTATATATGTATATATATATATATATATATATATATATATATATATATATATATATTAAATACTTGGCGGCTAAAAACTGCCAAGTATATATTTTTTTTTTAATTTTTAAAACTATTTATACTTGGCGGCCAAAAACCGTCAAGTATAGTCAGGTGCATACTTGGCGGCTAAAAACTGTCAAGTATATATATATTTTTTTAATTTTTAAAACTATTTATACTTGGCAGTCAAAAACCGCCAAGTATAATCAGGTGCATATTTGGCAGGTTGACTGACCGCCAAATTGACCATATTTGGCAGTGCCATTGGTGGCGCTTTCAAGACTGCTAAATATATACTTACTTGGCGGCCAAAAACTACCAAATATGAGCATTTTTCTTGTAGTGTTACCACTTTAAAAGGAAACTGAGTGTAACAGAGATTGAGATTTTTCGAAGGTGAGCTTAGCTAGTGTTATAAAAGAAAAAGGGCTGAAGAAAAAGAGAGCTTAGTCGACAGTTATTGAAAACCAGGCTAGGCCAATTTACCTTCTTCATGCTTCTGCTTATTATTAATTATTTATTCTCCTTAATATTGTGCAACTTTTTCCTAGCTTATATTTCCACTTATTTGCTTTCTTTCTCTCTTATTAGTTTATAGTTTTATTGGACCATCATTTTAATCAGCCTATGTCTTGCTAAAACTACTCTAACATGTCAATTAGATTTTGTTTTATGTAATAATTAGCATATGAAAAAGGAACAAATATTTATGTTAATTTTAATTTGTTTGGACTAGTAGTTAGAAATATTAATAGTAAAATTTCTAATCCTTTGTTTCTAGTTAGCTTTTTATACAGCATATACCCTTTAAGGAAATAATTATCATAAAGTGCTTATACTAAGCAAAAGTAATAAAAATTAAGCACTGATCAAAAATTGTCAACTAATTAAAAGAGACAAAAAGGGTGTGTCTTACACAGAGTTAATAAAGTAATTTCATGATCATCCGAAAACTACCTTGTATGCACAAAAGATAAGAACAGAGCACTAAGAAAGCAAAGTGCAAAGAAGCATGAACAAGACAACGAGAGATAAGAGAGAAGTTTGTGCATTTGCACATTAAGACAAGGCCACCAGACCCTGGAAAGGCTGGAACTACAATTCCAATTAGCCATCCTGTCAATTAAGACATTTAACAGTACCTTGCAAAGAGTTCCAGGACATAGAATCATGATTTCAATCAGCAATTAGGTACCTTCACCAATTCTAAAATATCTACAAAGCAAATACCATATGTAAAGTGGGAAACAAGGGGCGCCACCCAAATATACTAACCCTCTTTCAGCTCCAACTCTTATGAGAATTAAAGAACAAAAAGTTACTTTAAGATATAACCGGATTTACCATCATCTATCTAACATAACAAGAGAGATTGAGAGGACATTTAGATAGAATTGTAGTTAGGATTGAGATATAGACTTATTAACATATTAAAAGAACAAAAAACATGCACAAGATAGTTTTTGCTATTAGACGAATTTGAAATATTTAGGTCTTTTCGGTTGCAGCTCATCTTCACTTTAACGATTTTTTCAAGTTTTAGACCAAATATTTAATTTTCGCCCAATTAAATTTATAACAATAATTTTTGAATTCTCTCTCTTTTCAGTCTTTGATCGTGCAGTGCATTAAGTATTATAATTGAACTCTAAAAAATATGAGCATCGGCACATGATTAATTACTTTTAAAAGTTCATTATTAGCATTAAAAAAAGATTAAAAAAATAATTAATTGTAGCTAATTAATGGTTAACCAACGGAAGTCACTCTTAAGTTACAATGTGAATGCATATACTAAATTCACTTAGTTGCTTTCTTGCTTGAGAATCACTTAATGATGGGATAATATTAAAAAATATATATATATAAGCCATAAAGTAACGATGTTATTAGAAGTCATGATAGAAAATTCTAATAAATTATACTTCCTGCCTGCAACCAATTCCAAATTGAGATTATATGCTCATTACTAACTTTCAAAAAATTACATTCCAACAATCACATGAATATATTTTTTTTTAATACTAACTGATTATATATATACTAACTGATTGAAGAACCAAATTTTTTGCAGATCTTGTAATCAAAATTATAAGGAACAAATGTAAGGAACAAATATTGGGTGAACAAAAAGAACACCCATGAACGAAAATAAAATCTTAAAAAATTTACCTCATATTAACTTCAATTGTAACCAATCAGTAGTGGTGAAGCTTGACTAGCTACATGGACTGCTTGAGAAACGTCAAAGTCTCTAAGTGCCCCTACCCTCCATTCGCATAGAACACACCCCTGTTTACTTACAAGCACAACTCTATCATGCCTTCCAAGAACTTTAGAGCACAACTTCGATTCAAACAATTCAAACAATGCATAGTTCGAGACAACAATCACAAAGGACAATAGTTAAAATCCCATAATAAAAGAATGGGTCAGATCTGGAAAAAAGAACAAAAAAGAGAAAGGAAGCAATAGAGATTTATAGTTGAGCCCAAAAAAAATGAGGAATTTGTTACTCAAAAAGTTTTTGCCAAATCTCAATCGACTTCTTCTTCATTTGTTGGACATGTAGACTCAAAAGGACAGCCTATGCAGAGCAAGAGAGATCCGTAGTGAGAACGTCCATGATAAGAGACGATGAGTTGATGAGAATCAATAAGATGATGAGATTCTGTGAGACCATGAGATAATGAGGTTTTAGAGTGAGTGAAGAAGATGAAGAGTTAGAGAGTGGAAAAATTTGAAATCGGCTAAGTTTTTGAGTATTTCCTTTTTTTTAATTATTTAATTGTCGTACTTGTTAGTTACTAAAATTGTGACACAAATTTTTACGTGAACTCTTAGAAGAGTTGACACCTATTCGTTTATCTGGGTTTGACTAGATAATAGATGTCAACTTCCTACAACCGACAAAAACAAAGTGACATCTATACTAACTTTTCTTGTAGTGAGATCTAGATCCAACAAGTGTAATGATAGGGTTAGATAGGATGTCGATGAAAAGTATTTAACATCTTTCAAACAAGCTCACTGTCTACTTTTGTCATTTGATAAATGAAAAGAGCAGTAAAGAAATTGAAAAGTTATGAAGAAAGGGTAGGAAGAAAGACATAATACTTTATTTTACATATTTATCTTTGTGAAGTAGCTTACTAATAAATCTGATAGGGCCTAAATAACAACTCTTTTATATTAAATGTTGTATTTTAGAAAGAGTATTGTATGTATGTTGTACATTTAAGAGAAGTATTGCATGTTGTATATGGATTGGGTCTCTTACTGGCCCCTTAGGTTTGGTTCGAGATCATAGCTCAACATATAATATCACGTACTTTCTAGATTTACCAAATGCAAATTTTTTAAACTTTTAAACAACACAACAATTTTAAATATCAATTTTGTTAAACTTTAGAACATCTTTTACTATAAAATAATTGGAAATGATTTTTCTCATAGCTAGGTACCTCAATGTCAAACTCAAACAACTTTAAGCATAGCTTAAATCTAGATGGATCTAGCATTGATAATCAAATTTGATATAATAATTTGCCTAATCATTTAAAGCTTTATGACTAATGATTCAAAATTTAACAAAAAGCAAGTTGCCTTGGGATCAATAAATGATATATCATATACTTTCTCAATTTACCAATACAAATTTATAACTTTTAAAGAACACAACAATTTTGAATATATATATATATATTGTTAGAAGAAAAAATTAGAATAGCTAATGAAATTAATCTTTCAAGTCACATCATCAAGAAACAGAGAACCTTTTCTAGAATTAATATATTTTTTGTCCTATATAGCAATTTGATCCCTTAAGTAACACTATAAGAATTTGGGCATTTTACAACATCAATGTACAGCATTTTCCAAATAAATGTTTTAAAAGATCAACAAGCCAACAACCCCTACCCCTATGTGTAGTGTGCACGCTATTTATGTGTAAATGGAAATAGTTTTACGGCGTTTAATTGAAAAAATACTGTGAAGTTTTATACAAAATACAACATCAAATGGTGCATTTCAGGAGAAGTACTTATTAAAAAGAAAAATTTGCATTCGCGGGTTGCCTAATAATTTACCGGCCTCCCTTTTCACACATAGCCCCTAGCCTGCCTTCACTCTCAGTCACTTCACTCTCCCTAACTCCCTTCACTCTCAATCCCTTTCATTCTAAACCAGTGTTCCAATGGCTATTTTGATTTGGATTAGGGTTTCATTCATCAGTTCTCTACTTATGCACCAAGAAAACAGGCATTGTGATGTGGACTCTGTTCTCCATGCTGTGTACGAAGGTAAGAAATGACACTTTGTTCTCTTCTACTAGTTTACTATAGGCAAATCCTAATGGTTAAAATTTTGCTTAGATAGAATCTCTATTCATTCAATTGTCACATTCAACCCTTCAGAAAGTATGTGATACAACTTTAGCAATATTCCTTAGGAACAAATGTGCCCTTCTCTCTTGTTTTTATTTCTTTTCTCTGATGGGTTTTCTTGTTTTGCATAATCTTCTTGTTTGGTGGATGACAAAATGGAGGAAAACGTGAGAAATTGAAGCTTGAATTTAAATTTAAATTAAAATTTTTTTATTTTAAATGGGGTTTTTTCTTTTTTTTTCTTTGGATAGATGATTCTATAATTCTTGTTCTAATTTTGGGGAATTTTTAGTGATTTTATTACGATGAAACTTTATGGTATATAGAAACTTCAACTTGAGGCCGTTAATTTTGATATTAAGCCTAGATGAGTAGTTCCAAAAAGCTAGAGAGTTAAGCTTCATTTAATTTGGTCACCTATATTCTCATTGTTATTATTGCATCATATACCAAGTTTCTCAAAACCATCAAAGTAATAGCTTCCCTCTATAATTGTGAAGTTAATTTTTGGAAGTGATTGATTAAAGTAGACTTTTCCTTTGCTCATCAAGAAAATTTATTGTTCATGACAAGATTATACTGATTTACTCGAAGGTAAAAAAAGTCATTTATATAAGAAAATATTGTGGTTCATCCTAATGAAATTGGTTGAAAAGCATCACTTCATCAAATGTAACTGATTGTCTAGATTAAACTGTTGAACAGAACTTTGCCACAAGCACACATTTGCACAGGCTGATGGTTTGGATAGAAACTAGCCAATGTTTTTTGCACCGCCTATCTTTTCAATTGAGAATTAAATACTTAAGCTTCAGCAACAAACTTAACATGGTATCAAAGCTGTCATGATCGAAACATCGTAGATTCGAATCCTCTTGTAAGGCTCGCTAATGCAAGTGAGGTATAATCTAGTCCATGTTGCAAGTACATGGGGTCCTTGTACATGAGGGGTTACATTAGAAAATTAAATACTTAGGCTTAAGCTTTGTAGAAAAGTGACAAACTTAACATGAATTTGGTCAATGAAGGCTTTGCTTATACTCCTAGTATTAAGATTTTCGGTTGATCAGGTAATTCAATAATGAGTACTTTACTTTGTCATGGACTATGCATTTATCAATTTCAATATTAGATTTACTGCATGGTATAAGTACCAAGAGCCAATGTCATTGACGTCAGAAAATAATCAACTAATATTGTCATGCTAGTTATTGAATATTCATGTAAGTTTAATAATTGCACCACAAGTTCTATAAAAATTAATAAATTCATAGAGGCTCTAGGCTCCATAAAGAAGTCTTTCTCTAGGTGCTTTCTAGGAAAATGCTCTTTGTCCAAGTGTCCTCACCAAATCTCTTACAAGCTTTCAAGTGTCTCCTAAGGCAATTTTTTTTCTCCAAGTGGCTCCAAGAGTTCTAGGTGCCATCGCCAACTCATTTGCATATAATATGGTGTCACTCTAACTCCATACATATTAATACCTGCAGAGGTGGACTCGAGGGGCCCAGGCCCCTCCTAACAGTTGAAAAATTCACCTTAACATTTTGTTTCCAATAGATTACTATTAGACCCCTTCTTAATAAATATATATATAACTCTTAGATTTTGCCTTTCGCTTTTCTGAATTTATTATCATGTAACATATACACAAGAATTAGTGATGAAATTCTACTCTCAAATTCTCTTCCCAATTTCTCCATTTGTCTCATCCCTTCCCTTCTATTTTGCCTCTCTTTCTTTGTTTACTTTCTAATATTTTTTTAACTCAATCGGTCCCACCTAATATATTACTCATAATCAATAGATAGCAGCTTTGTTAATTTATATTCATATGTTCATGTTGCTTGCATATTCTAGTAATTAATTTATACTTCTTTGTGAGCACTCTATTTTCACTTTAGCCATGTTATACTTTATATTATAACAGAATGGTAATTACTCAGTTAGATTTTTTTTCTTGCCTTTATCCTTCCCATATGTAAACCAATGCTCTCTTTTACTAACACTTGCATGCATGAGAACCCTAGAAGATAAACAAGATAGTGTATACATATGAATATTAATTTGCTTCCTGTTACCTGCACACTGTTTCCCACTAATTTTACTTTTGAACAATATTAAATGTTTTGATTCTGTTAGTTTTTGGCTCACAAATCCTAGCTGAATTCGGTGTCAAACCTAGGGACCTATGCTCTTGCGCAAGGAGGATAGCACTCCTGTACAACCTGATAAAGATGTTGTACTCCTGTGGAAAGTGAGTTGCATCGCAGAGCAACGACGAGTAAAGATGCCTTGACTTGAAGGAGAGACCCTATGCTCCTGCGCAAGGCATATTGCATCGCGACACAAATGGCGATTACTTTTCATGATCAAGATACTAGTTAAGGGCTTTCTTTTTTATTTGAGAGGGGACTTCTAAATATTCGCTTATAGGGTTTATAGGGAAATGTGAAGGGCTAACAAAGATTACTGTTCTTAGTGAGAGAGAGTATTAAAATACCTTGTAATTCATTTTTCATCATAGTGAAATTTTTTTGTAGCCTTCCCAGTGGATGTAGGTTCTTCTTGAACTAAACCACTTAAATCTTGTTGTTCTTTCTCTTGTGCTTCACTTGCTTGATTGTTTATCGTGTTGCTTTAATATCTCTATTGTGCTTTGTTATTGCTTGTTTTTGCATACAACCTTTTCGTGAAAATTCCTAAGTGAGAAGCAATGGTGGAAACAAAGTTTGAAATAGATAAGTTTAATGGTAACGGTGACTTTGGTCTTTGAAAGAAGAAGATAAGGACAATTCTTGTGTAGCAGAAGTGTGCAAAGGCTCTTGAAGGTAAAACTCTACTTAAAGAAGATCTATCTAAAAAGGAAAAAGATGAGATTATGGTGACAACATGTAGCGCTCTCATGTTCTGCCTAGAAAATAATGTATTGCAGTAAATCAATGGAGAGGATAATGCAATAAAGGTTTGGCTAAAACTTGAATCTTTGCATATGACTAAATCTTTGTCTAATAAGATTTATCTTAAAGAGCAATTGTTTGGGTTCAAGATGGACCCATCTAAGGGACTAGAAGATAATTTTGATGACTTTAAAAAGATTGTGGTTAACTTTGCTTATGTTAATGAGAAGATTAGTAATGCAAACCAGGCAATTATACTATTAAACTCTCTACTGGATAATTTCAAGGAGGTTAAATCTGCTATTAAATATGGCAGAGATAGTCTTGATTTGGATTATGTATTTGGGGCTCTAAGAACTAGGGAGGTTGAGATTAGGATTGAAAGAAAAACAGGAAATAATTGAGAGGATTTGACAGTGAGAGGTAGATCAGAGAAGAGAGAGGAAAAAGAAAGGATAAGTCAAGATCGAAGTCTAAATTCAAGCAAGGGAAGAGATGCTATCATTGTAAAAAGGGGTCAGTTTAAGCGTGACTGTCCTGATTGGAAGAATAAAAAGGAGAAGGGAGTTGAGGATGGTGATGCAGCTGTGGCATCGACATCTGACTATGAAGGTGCACAAGTTTTGACAATGTCAAACATGAGATCTGATGGTGAATGGATTCTAAATTCAAGTTGCATATTTCACATGTGTCTTAGGAAAAAAATTTTTGCTTCTTATCAGTCTATTGATAGGGACAAGTTCCAATGGGGAATAATATAGCTTGTGATGTGGTGTGAATCAGTTGTATCAGATTTAGGATGTTTAATAGGTCCATAAGAATCTTAAAGGAAGTAAGGCATGGTCCTGGGTTAAAAAGGAACTTTTTTTTCCTTGGGCATGTTGGATAAAACAATGTTAATACAAGGCATCATCTGAGATGTTACGTGTGACAAAGGGGGCACTAGTTGTCATGAAAGCCAAGATTCATAATGGCTTGTATGTGTTGCAAGGGGAGGTTTTAACTGGTGAACTAGCAATCAGAGAAGCATCTGATAGGGATAAAACCAAGCTTTGGCATCAAAGGTTTGGTCATATCAATGAGAGAGGTTTGAAAGAGCTAAGTAGTCAAGGGTTATTATGTAGTGATCAAGCAAATAAACTTGAGCTTTATGAGCACTATGTCTTTGGGAAACAATGTCGACTACGTTTCTCAATAGGTTCATACTACAAAGGGTACTCTTGATTATGTGCATTCAGATTTATGGGGTCTAGCTAATAAGCCTTCACATGGTGGTAACAGGTATTTCTTGTTTTTGATTGATGATTATTCTAAGAAGGTGTGGATTTACTTATTGAAACATAAGAATGAAGCTTTTGAAAAGTTTAGACTATGGAAAAAGCTTATAGAAACTTAGACTGGTAAAAGGATGAAGAAACTTAGGACAAATATTGGGCTTGAGTTTTATAGTCATGAGCTTGATTCTTACAGTAAAGACCATGGGATTGTTAGGCATAAAATAGTTAGGCATACCCCTGAACAAAATGGCTTAGCTGAGAGAATGAATAGGACTTTGATGGAGAGAGTTAAGTGCATGCTTTCTAATATAGGACTGGAAAAGAGTTTTGACAGAAGCCATAAGTACTGCAGCTTTTTTAGTGAATGAAAGTCCTTTTGTAGCCATTGATTGCAAAACACTCGAGAAGATGTGGTGTGGTAGACCAGCTAGTTATGACAACTTCAAAGTGTTTGGCTACATAGCATATGCACACGTGAATTATGGGAATTTAGAGCCTAGAGCATTGAAAGGTATCTTCGTAGGCTACCATGAAGGTAAAAGAGGCTATAGATTGTGGAACAAGGCTCAAGGAGTGTCAAAATCGATTATTAGTAAAGATGTTATCTTCAATAAAGATGAAATTTTGGGATTGACTGCGTAGCATGGTGGAGTTTCAGGGTTAGACAAATCTGAGGTGACCAGTTAAGAGTTGCAGACTGTTGGTTTTGAGGTAGAGCATATAAGCATTGTTTGTCAACAAGTAATTGAGGATACACCTGAGGCTGCTACCTTTATGGGTGAGGGTTTCTCAAGGAGTTCCTATGATAATTGTGTTTACAATAGAGGGACTACATGTCATGATATGATCTACTTGCTCTTGTATGTTGATGATATGCTCATAACCAATAAGGCAATCTTAAAAGTTCAAGACTTGAAAGAGTTGCTATGGATTGAGTATCATGTGAAAGATTGAGGGTAGGCTAAAAGGATATTAGGGATGGACATTTACAAAGATAGACATAAAAGTACACTTTTCCTATCCTAGAAAAATTACATTGAAAAAGTCTTCCATTATTTTGACGCGAGTGGTGCAAAAGCTATTAGTGTACCATTGGCAGCGCATTTTAGACTCTTATCTGAGTTGTCTCAAGACAAATAAGGAGAAACTTCAAATGGACAAGATTCCATATGTGAATGCAATATAAGTGTCATGTATTGTCCAGATATTGCATAAGCCGTGTCAATTGTCAGTAGGTTTATTACAAATCTGGGTAAGGTTCATTGGAAAGTAGTAAAATAGTTGATGAGATACTTGAAAGAATCAATCAGTAAAGGGTTGATGTTTGGTAAAACAGAACAAGAAGGAATAGTTTTGAACAGCTTTGTTGATGCAGATTATGCAGGGGATCTTGATAAAAAGGGGTCTCAAATAGGCTTTGTGTTCACATTTGGTAGAGAATGTGTGAGTTGGAAAGCCTAGTTGCATTCTATTGTTACTTTATCAACTACGAAGTCTGAGTATATAGCTGTCACTAAAGCTATAAAGGAAGCTTTGTGGTTAATGGTTGTGGTAGCTAACTAAGAGTGTCACAAAAGTCTATAACTGTTTTATGTGATAGTCAAAGTATTGTACATCTAATGAAGAATCAAATGTATCATGAACGTAATACGCATATTGATGTGAGGTTGCATATTGGCAATATTGTAGCAAAAGGGCATATAAAAGTAGAGAAGATTCCTATGAAAGATAATCCAGCTGATATGGCTACGAAGGTAGTACCGTTGAATAGGTTCTTGCACTTTCTGGACCTGTTGAAGGTCCAGGATGAGTTTTCTTGATGAGTTCTATTAAGAGAAGACTGTAGTGTGTTATGGAGATAGAGGATTTGAGGTCCAAAACAGAGATTTGTTAGTTTTTGGCTCACAGATCCGAGCTAAATTTGCTGTCATACTCGAGGACCTATGCTCCTGCGCAACCTACCATAGATGTTACACTCATGCGCAAGGTGAGTTGTGTCACTGTGCAGCGATGGGTAAAAGTGTCATAAAGTATACTAAGAGTGTCATAAAGTACCACACCAATTGATATAGGACATATTTTATATTAATTATTTACGGATTTAATATTATTTTGATATATTTGAAATCTACTTCTTGTACTAATTAAATGGGATTTCGTATTACAAGTAAATATTATATTATATGGAGTAGATTGAAATGAATAAAATCAGTCTTAACTATACATCTACCCAAAATGATAATACACATAAAAAAATTTTGTGAAAAGTATTGTGTCATACAATGATGGAAAGATAAATATTAACAAGTGAAAGCAACCCATATTGATGAATATTATGACAATAAATATAAGTTATATCAAATGTTTAATATATAAAATTTTATATACAAACATTGTAAAGGTAGTGTTACTTTATCTATAAATTCTGTTTGAAGCATTATTGTGTGTACGTCGATGAAAGTAAAATTGTGATAAGATATCCCTTCATGCCCATTGCTTTCGGCTCCGTGGCATGTCACTCTGCTTTTCACAACTAATTGTGAAGGAAGCATATTCCTTGCAGATTCTTTTTAAACAATTAAGATTCTTCCACTTATATCTCCATTATTAATTTTAAGACAGAAACTAGCGCGCAGGGGAATAATTAATATTTACTTACAACAAATGGCCCATGAGCATTACAGAATCACCATTATTGATGCTCGCGTAATTAACTTCGTTATGCTACGTATATTGTTTTGCAATGAATGTGTTATGCCATTAACTTAATATTATTTGTTATGCTAAGTTTACTCAAAGAAAAAAATGGCAATTTGCGACAGACCGAATGATTTATCTTCAACTAAATGCTAACTATTAAAGATTGTTTCAGTAGTTTCTATACATATAATTGTCAAGCTACCTAAGTAAATACAAGACAAATTACCTTATTTTAGAGCCAATAACTCCTAAGTTAGAATAAATAATACTCTTCTCAAATTTTATCCTAAATTTTAACATCTCAAATAATGTGTAATTAATTAATGATTTTCAAGATGATGTAATGAATAGGTTTAAATTAATAACATATTATTTCAAAACAATTTAAAATAAAATTTTGAGATGTATAACACTACTATGTAAAAATTAATTTTATTTAAGAGTGTCATCTCTCATCAAATTTGGGATGAGAATCAACTGATCATGAAGCTTATCGAGCTTTATCTATGAATACAGTGATTGATTGCGATGGGAAGAAATTTATGGTGCATAGATATATGTAACCAACTGTAGATTTAGTTATTAACCTATATAACACTGATAACTTAATTAATCTTAGAAGTATTAGAACTCCAAAACTTAAGAGTTACCAAGAATTAGAGAATAACAAGTAAAAGCAAAACACTCGGTCTTATTTCAATGTTAACTATACCACAAACAAACACCGCAAGCACTATACATACATACTTACTTATACACACACACATAAATATGGCGATGAGTGTGTGTTTTTAGTTAGAAACCTTTACTAACAGCATAGTTGACTACATCTTCCAGTTCCGTGTCCAAGTTGATGAATTCGTCCTTATTTCTGTCCGCACGGTGAAGCGAACGATCGGCTCGAATATCAGGGACTATTGAGTCTAGATCTTTATAAGCTTTCTTCAGCTCTGCACGGCCGAGTTTCTCGTCACCGTTGGCGTCATGTTGCTTGAAAATATCCCTCAATTGCCGTTAACGTTTGGTATTCTCCAGCTTCAATTACGCGTCTGGATGATCTAGCACTACAAGAGAATCGACTTTTTACCGCACCTATTTATCGCGGGTCATCACACCAGCAGTAGAAGTATGAACTTTACTGTAGTTTTAGAGGCCTGCAGTAAAAAGATTTTATATAATCTAATTTTTTTTACGCCGTTCTCCCGCTTTTCTCGCTCTCCTTCTTATGCTTCCCTAAATCCCTAATTTATTCCTCTCAAATTCCCCCCTCTGTTACGCCATTCTCCCACTTCTCTCGCTCTCTCTCTTATACTTTCCTCTCAAATCCCTAATTTCTTCCTCTCAAATTCCCTCAAGAACCCACCGTACCGAAGAGCCCACGAAAATCCAGTCAAATTCCCTGAAGAGATGAAGAGCCCACTGCAGTAACAATGTTGTTTTCTCTTGTAAAGTGTCAGAGATTGTTATTTGGGCTTCTTAAACTTAGGATCTCTAAGCTGAGGATTTCTTCTTATTTCCCTTTTCTTTTTTAAGAAGCATGATTCTTATCATTTTATTATTTGTTCTTTTTATAAGAACTTCTTTTTTTTTTTGTTGTCGGTTTTTTTGTTTTTTGTTAAAAAGTTTTGTTCTTCTCATGTTTCAGGCATAACCCAAATTGTGTTCGAGGCCTAAAAGTCGGTGGGTTGGTGGAACTTCAGCCCAGACTCCAGAGATCAAGGAAAGAGAGTCACTGTTAGTCCTTGGCTTCTCTTCAACCAAAAAGAAAAAAGAAATATAAATCGTGTTGAGCCGCCGTGAGAGGGAGCATTGGGGTTAGTAGGGTTAAGTGGAGTGAGTGAATTGATTTCAATAATAATGACGATGGGGAGGACCCAGTAAGTTCCACCCAAATCTCAAACTTTCTCTCTTTTGTTAACAAATTTCTACTTTGCTGACTTGCTTTCTCTTATTTCATTTGCTTTCACTTTGTCTCTGTTCCTCTCTGCTGTCGCAATGTCTCTCTCTCCCCTCTCTATTATGATCTATTCCCGTTTTAAAAAGGTATAATTTTTCTTAACGATTTCATCTCTCTTTCCTCTATTTTCATGTGTTTTTAGCTAATTTTCTTATATGGGTGCCGAGCATTTTCATTGTTTTCATTTCTTTTTTCTCAAAGTTTTAAGTTAATTTTTAACAAAACTATTGCAATAAGTCGACAACTTTCTTTGAGTGCGACTCATTGAATTAAACTTTTCATTTTGGTTTTGGCTCTGTGTGTTTTGAGCTTTGGTTTTTAATTATGTTTAGTTGATTTCTTATGTTCTTATTTGATTTTATATTTGATTATGCTTTGAGAAAATCATACCTTTCTTTCGTTACTTGTATTAAATGCCTAGATTGCTGCTGAAACCACTCCTTAAATGCCATATTACAGATGGATTTACTTTTGGCTGCTTATGGCTGGGGGTTGTGGACTTTTCATTAGTGAAGAGGCTATAAATATCTAGGTCTGTCCTTTGAACTGGTACTTCTGATTCGCTTAGATCTTTGGGTTTCATTTGACTTCTAATTCAGCAAAGATAGTCCTCTTGTAAATTCACTATTTGGTTGAACTTAATAGTTGATTTTCTTGCATTGTAGGTCGGCATATCTTTAGCATGATTGCTGTCTTTGGATGGGACATGGCAGTTTTTTGCTGAATCTTTCTCCACAAATGCCCTATACATTTTATCAACCATCCTTTGGGTATACTGGTTAGTGACAGCCCCATATGTATCAAATTAGAATGTCAAATAGATCTATAAAATCATCAAATCAATTCTAGATTTAAGTCCTTCTTTTTTTTTCTTCTTTTTCGAAAAAGAAGAAAAAAAGTATTCGTACTCTCATAACTCAAGTTGGATAACTTTCAAATAGCCAAAAAAAAATCTTTAGGCAATCTCATTTTTTGAGTGGTCTCTAACCCCCTTTTTGTTTGTCTCCTTTCGAATCGATTTTTGGATTCTGCATTCTGATCTAATTGTTGAGACAATTGAAAACGGTATTTGCTTGTTCCAGGATCTTTTATCTTTGTCTTGAATCATTGGGTTTAGACATTACTTCGGTGATCTTTAATCCTTTTAAAAAACGGCAGCAACACACCCCTTTTTGTGATTTCTTTCTATCAAAGAATCATACGAACAATTGATTCTTGCATGATACACTTTTGATCGAAAGAGTTTTACCAATTCAAAAGAATTTGCCTTTTTGATTTCCAAATTTCTCGAATTGGATCCTTTGGATTTCTATATCAAAAAATATACTTACGAAGTTTGTTCCAACTTATTAATTGGTATTAACCCTAGACCCTTGCCCCTGAGAAATAAATAAATACTTTCTATTCGAGCTCCATCATGTACTATTTACATTACAACTCAACAAAAAACATTGGCGAGGATTGTAGTAGAACAGAACAAAGGATGTCGAACCAAGAGCCCATTCATTCCTAGATAATATAAAATAGAAAATGGTGGATGTAAAAAAATCCACAGCTGATCATGTCCTTCAAGTCGCACGTTGCTTTCTACCACATCGTTTCAAACGAAGTTTTACCATAACATTTCTCTAGTTTGGAACCGGTATGTAATTGATTCAATTATGGAATCATGAATAGTCATTGCTTCGGTCGATACACAGTACTTTTTCCTTCGATATTTCCTTCTATATGAAAGGAATAGATAATTTATGAAGAAAAAGTCTCAGTAAGAATTCAAGTTAACTCTCTTTGTATGAATGCAATATTGTTATTGTTTTTATTTAGAAATAACACGAATAAAAAAGAATTCTTTTTGAATCCGCGTTGCATCTTCAACTTATTTAATTGAAAAAAAAAATTTCTACCTCGACACACCATTTGAATAAAGTTTTACTAAAGATTGTACTTGATCATCATAAGAGAGATAAATCCATATTCGAATTGAACTGATTTAAAACAGATAAATAGATCGAAAAGAAAATTTTTTTTCTAGATTGGATAGAAAAGACTAATGAAAGGGAATACTTAGGTTCTTATTCTTTCATCCTCAAAGAGAAAATCCGAATTGCAAAAAATCGACAATTTCCGTATCTATTAGATTAGACTGAGCAGTTTTCATTGGAAGTCATTATGGGTATTCTATGTTAAAGTTAAATATTTAACAGTAAGGTAAAGATTCAGAAATACAAATCTTTTTCAAAACAAGACGAAAAAACGCTATCGCTGAAATAGAAGGATAGCAATCGATGCATAGAAGCATTTCATCAATTTATGCATACTTTCTTTGGCTTGGTCTTGAGGTTGAATAATCTTTCCCTAAAATGAAAATGAATTAAATAATTCAAATTTTGAAATTTGAAAGTAAATAAGATGTATGAATCGACCCCATCTCAATTGTTATTACATAGATTTACAATTATTCATTAGAACCAAACACAAAATACCTAAAAATGAGGGTAAAAACCCATTAGATATGGAACTTGAGTATTTTTTAATCACATTTTGAGAGACATAGATATTCAAATTGATATCTTCCATCGCCCACTAACTATTATCTACTCTCACTCTCAATTCATTCTGTGGGGATGATGAATCATAAATAAAAAAAGATCCTATTTTACAGGATGCTAGACTATTTTGTATAAGATACAAAACCAAAAAGAAAAAGGTGCAGATTAAGTCATTAACTCGTCTTAGTCTTAAGAGACTTAATCCCTTTGATTGAATTCAATCAGTATCAGGAATACCCTCTTGTTTCGAATTCAGAAATGAAAGGAGAATAATTGGGCTGTCTTATTCTTATTAAAAAAAAAAGATAGGGACTAGAGAGGCTTTCCCGTTTCGATTTAGAATTCTCTTTGAAAATTCAACTAGCTATGAGACGTAAGGCTTTTCTAAGCAACGAACTTAAATCCAAAAGGAAAGAAAAAGGGGGGCATAAGCTAAATAAAAGGCCCATCCGACTTTTTTTGGAATTCAACCTCTTGTTATTGGGATCTATGTTCCCATCTTACCCGGATCACAAATGGATTCAGTTACGTTTTATGAACTCGATTCAATTTGTGAAAAAAGATCGGATTCAGAGAAGAATTTTGAAAAATTCGAAGTAAGAAGTACATTTTATCAAAAATTATACTCTTAAATAGAAGGTTGCTCACAAGGGTAAGTTTTATTCGGATATATATTAGAGTCCGCTCTGGGACGGAAGGATTCGAACCTCCGAATAGCGGGACCAAAACCCGTTGCCTTACCACTTGGCCACGCCCCATTTGAATTTCTATTCAATACTAATAAAGATTAATATTGGTATTGGTTGTTCGTCAATTCCAGTTCAAAGCCCTATGGAATAAATTCGATTCTTGTTTTAGTCTTAGGATTTTGACACGTTTTGACACGTGTAGATGTCGAATTAAACCAAATTTATTGATCATTACATATAATTCAATTAAGATATTGTATGAAAGTATCATTTCTTCTATTCTCTTGTGAGAATTGAAGAATTTTTGTTTTGATTGGTTCGGTTCAAAGAAGTCTTTTTTTTTACCTTACTTTCTTTTCTTCCTTTTTACCTTATTCTTCATTTTTACCTTATATCAATAACATATTAATAACTCAATCAAAATACAATTATCTCCAAGAACAAAATGTTTGTTATGCTTAATATCTTTAGTTTGATCTATATCTGTCTTAATTCTGCTCTTGATTTGAATAGTTTGTTATTCGCCAAATTGCCCGAGGCCTACGCTTTTTTGAATCCAATTGTAGATGTTATGCCAGTAATACCTCTTTTCTTTTTTCTCTTAGCCTTTGTTTGGCAAGCTGCTGTAAGTTTTCGATGAGATCTTTAATACTGTCCTAGAAAAATTCATGATTTATTCGAGTTCGAGAACAAAAATTGTAACAATTGATAAGATCAGATGAGTCTTACAATATGAACAAACCCTCAATTCAAAGGGTCAAATTCTTGGATAGCCGCGAGAATTTTGGATCCCCTTCTCTTCTAATTGTGTGAATTTCTGAAAACTCTTTTCGATTTCTAGAAATTCGAAAAGCGCTTCATTTCTTGGTGTCAAAATCGGATATGTAGTATAAAAATAGAGAATCTATTCTCGTTTTCCCCCAAAAACAGATTTGGAGATTGTGTAATGCTTACTCTCAAACTCTTTGTTTACACCGTAGTGATATTCTTTGTTTCTCTCTTCATCTTCGGATTCCTATCTAATGATCCAGGACGTAATCCTGGACGTGAAGAATAAAAAATACGAAGATTTTCTTTGCTTTATTATTAGAAAGGTTCTTAAGATTTTATCTATTCCGCATTTTTAAATATAAAAAATATAAAAAAAAGGTTCGCTAAATTCGAATTTGAAAGATACCAAGCCCTCGACGGAAACGGAAAGAGAGGGATTCGAACCCTCGGTACGAATAACTCGTACAACGGATTAGCAATCCGACGCTTTAATCCACTCAGCCATCTCTCCGACTTGAAAAAAAAAAAAGACAATTACTATGTTCCATTACACAAAAAAGAATGTTTGAAAAAAACCCTTCTTTGCTTTATTTATTATTTATTATCTAATTTATTATAGAAATTATTATTATATAGCCTATCTTATATAGATTACTTATATAGCCTATCTTATATAGATTACTTATATAGATATAGATTATTTTTTTATTCTATTTTGTATTGTATTATACATCTGTTGTTCTTTACATGTGTGGATTCTCATCATCATGATTTTGCCTTTGATGGATCATGAATTCGCTGAATTAATTAGCCTTTTCTAGTGAATATAACTGTTAAAACCAAAGTGAATGGATGGCTTTTGAGGCTTACATCTGAAGGTCAAAGATGGGGCTCATGGAAAACACCGTGAGCTGCACAACCCTGATGCTTGAGTAACCGAAGTTAACCTGTCATTGCCTTGAAAATAAACCTGTCATTGCCATGTTTCTTTCTGAACATGGCAATTTTTACCTGCAGGGGAGTTTGTATTAGAAATATGATACCATTTTACTCTGGGAAGCTTTTTAGGCAAAGTGGGGCTGCGGAGGATGTTAGTTCCAAGGTTTATTAGATTCGCTTTACTTCAGTTTTATTTGATATAGCTAATGAATCTGTAGATAAATATCAGCAGGAATAAATTACTCTATTAGTTAAATATATCAAATAGGCTGAATCAATTTTACTTTCGATGAATGCGTTTTCTATGATTGCATTGCAAGCCAATGATTTATGTGTTGATGTGGATAATGACTATAGTTAGGGGTTGGTAAAGAGAAGGCTTTGAGCATCACTCGTGCTGTGCAAAAATATGGCATTCTCATAGGCTTTGGTGAGTTGGAAGACAATGGTGAGTTGCAAAAAAATATTATTTTAATAATATAAGAGTAATTTATAGGCATATTATTACTAAAATGAGACTAATAATAGGATAGAATAATTAGGAATAATCATCATTTATTAAGTGAATAGGCTGGGCTGAATAATTCTTTTGACTAGCCGAAAACAACAGTAATCCATTTAAATGATTAGCCCAAAAAAATGGGGCCATGATACTAAATTACTTCGTGAAAGTCCCGATTTACAACAATTAGTCTCTGTCCATCTGTCATCGAATTGTTTGATTATGAATGATTATCATAAAATAATAGCAACTAATCTAGCAAAGTTGCCAATAGCAACTAATCTAGCAAAGTTGCCAACTTTCACGATATTGTCATGCTTGTCTGCCACAATGTTAAAGGCTAAACTTTACCATTTACTGTTCTTAATTTTTAATTAAAAGAATTGTTTGGTGGCTCTTATCTTTGGAAAAAGAAAAAGAAAGCATTCTTTTTCCAAAGACTATAAAAGCAAGTTGACCAGCTAGGAAATGTGATGCACATTTCATACAAATATAATAAGCAAGATTTGTTGCGTTCAATGTATAATTGTTATTATTTTTACCTTGACATTACTCACGGCTGTTTTGAGATATGTTTGTTCTAGTTTGGATAGAGTTGAATAATTTATGCAACACAATCTTCATTCTGAAAATTAGTCTAATCTGTTCAATTGTTCAAAACAGTTTCTAATGATCCACTTAATTATCTCAGATCCCATTAGTAGAATATGTGATATTGTTTAATTTCTATTAAGAAGTTTCTAATTTGATTTTTCCATTGATTCTTCACTTTTAGAAAAATTGGGAGAATTTTTCTAGTGGAGAACTTCAATTTGTTGTTGAATAGTGGGGGTTAGTTTAATTTGGTTTAATCTACCATTTTTTTATGGCTATATTGTATGATTAGGGTCTCCTGAGTGTGTAATTCTCTCTCTAATTGTATGGTTATGTTATTATATTGTGATAGAAGTGAAATTCTGTTGCAATAAACTTTTAAGCCCTTGTTTCATGAATATGACCCTTGACTTTGTGGAGTGACAAAATCATAGCAATAGGCACTACCCTCATTTGTAGATAAGGAATGGATTTGGTTGAATTTTGACAAGTTTAAGCTGAGAAATGATGAACACTTAAATATGTATGTTTAATAAGAGCTTAGTTCATCATATTACATTAATAACGTCATTAAATTCCTCAACTTAAGCATATTTGTAGTCTTTGGATCTTTGGAATTAACTTCTCTTAATTTTGGTTTTGTTATAGGTTCGGTAAAATGGGCATAACTCTCTATTTATAGATCATAATTATGCAATTCTTAATGTTTTAGAAAGCTGATTAAATTATCTACAAGATTGTATTTAAGCATCGTCAAATTCGGGCTCTTAGTGGACCAAAAATGGGCTTGAAGTGAATCCATCTGTAGTTTCGATCCAGTCTGACCAGGCCTCAGTATTTGGACCATATCTCTCAAAATACGTATCCAAATTGTGCAAATCAATATGTTCTAGAAAGCTAAGAGAAATATCTACAACTTTAAGGAAGACATGTGATTAAAATGCTCAATATTTCAATGTCAAAATCGGTGGTCAAAGTGGTGCACCTAATGATCCCAATGGTCAAAGTTAGTTCACCTAACATTTGATAACTATTCCTTTGTAATTTGACAAGTTTGTCCCTGAATGTATCTATAAATAGAGGTGCCTTGTGACCCATTAGGGCATCTTGGCCTTTGCTGGGATCTTATATTGTGTTTCTCTCTTATTTTAATATTATTAATGAATTTCCTTTTTATTGCATTTTCTTTTATTTCTCTTATAATGTCTTTCTAATTTCTCTCTTGCTAAGGTGAAAGGGTGAAACCCTTGATATGAGAATAAGGATTCTCTAACCCTTGGTATATGCTTAATAATCGTAATCTTGTGTTGTTTATTTTATATGATTTATATTTATTTTCTTAATCAATCTTGACACCACTCGTAAAGTGGAGGTCTTGATCCATTGTTGACAATCCTTGGCACATCAAATGCTTGGATCCTTTCTAGATGTCGTATGGTTCTTCCTTACCGACATGAATCTAGTTAGGAACCTTGATTTGTTATAGACATATAGTGATTGACACATTGGATGCTTGAACCCATTTACAAGAAGTGGTATAAATATTGGTAACGAAGCAAATATAATTCATGTAACTAAATTGGGTTGTTTATCCTTATTTGAAATATGAAGGGCGGATCCCCTAACTTTAGCCTTCATTATTATTGTATTGATTTCTCTTGTGTGATTCTCATTTATTATTTACGAACTTGTTCTCACTTATATTTGTTGATATTATCTTGTCATTTCTTTAAATCATCCATATCATATTGCTTACTTTATAGTTTGTAGTGCTTAAATTTCCTCCCTCGTGGATCGACCCCGGTCTCACCGGGTTTATTACTTCGACACTCCTATACTTGGGAGACAATCCTTTTTCGGATGTGTCAAGAAACAAGGCAGACATAATTGGAGCTTTTGGAACATTGTGTGAATAATTGGATTGCCAAAAGGGAATTCCAAAATATTATTCACAGCCCAGCCTTAGTTACTGTCTTTAATACTTAAAAACTTGGTGAGAGTCTAGTAACTAATTCCCTATAACATGGTCATTTTTTATGACATCAACATAATGATTGTAGCAGTGTTAATTGTGATAATATTTATTTGTCATTGATGAAGTTATTAGAGTTCGAAAATAAAATTTTCTTTTTAATATATGATCACACCATCCAGTTAAAGTGTAAGAAAATATAGTGCTCTCAATTTCTTGTTTGATACCTATGTTTTTGGTTTTGGGATTGCAGACCATCCATTCTTGTTAGTGATATCTTGTGGCAGTATGGAGAACCTCAGTCTCTCACCAAATCACACCAGTTATTGAGGAGAAAAGAAACTCCGCCAGGTATAGTTTTTCTTGCCCCTAATTAAGATCTTTTCGTTTACTGCTTGCATCCTATCTTAAAATTAAAATGGGGCTATATTGTTAGGTTAGACTTTCTGTTTATGCTCAATTAAGGTATTGTCATAAAGTTTGCTATATGGTAACAGAATACGTCCGGTTTTAACATAAAATGGAAGTTCTCACTCTTGAACTACAAACGGGGGAAATTTTCATTTCTGTTGTCTTGTATAAAGCATTTGGATAACAAAATCATTTCTGAAATCTGACTAGCAGAAAGTTTAGGTTAGACTTTATGTATATACTCAATTAACATGAGAATGTTTCTCCATCTATCAACCAAATACTTTTTCCTCTGGAACTTATTCAAATTGAGAACAGAAGACAAAGGTGTGGAATACTCAACACGGTACATTTAATGTATAATTGTTATTATTTTTTTACCTTGACAAACATGTCACTTTCACTAGCTATCACGAAAAATTAATACAATGTTTTGTTTGGTAAAATTACAAACAAAGAAAAGAGAAATTTGTTTGTTGAAGTGGGATATTTATTGTGAATGTTGATCATATGCATTGGGTTATGGTGGTGCAGGAAGGAGTGATGCAGACCCATGATGAAGAGACTCGGAAGTTTTTCAAGCACTCTTCTGTTCATTGTGTGCTGTCTCCTCGATATGCCAGCAGTAAGCTTAGCATTTTCAAGCAACAGGCACGCTTTGTACCACATTCTAGTTAATGTTGCACCATTCCATATATTGTTATACAATTGCTTGACTACAGAACATGCTGAGAGGAACTTTTCCTTTTTAAGAGGATGGCCATTAACTATAATGCTAAGAGGAACTTTTCCTTTTGAAGAAAAATTTGAATTACTTTATAATGTTCTATCTCTTCTCTTGATGTCTCAAACCTGTGTGGATATCCCACATTTTTCAACATGAAAATGACTTAATTAATCATTTTAAAATTATCCTAGTTTAAATACATGTGGAAACTATTAAGTGATCTGTTTCTTTTAAAATTACTTATTTCTCTGATCTATCGATTGAAAAGACTGAGCTTATTCCATTAGGTATTGTCTTATCTCCTAATTATTCTATGTGATATCAGGCTGTGGCCTTGGTTTCTGAATTTCTTGTGTTATTGCAGTGAATGCATTATTCATTGGTGGAATTGGCTCCAAAAGGAGAGAGAAAGTAATGCTTCATCTGGTGAAACTGTGCTCCCTATAAGAGACATGATAAATCAAAGAGGTACGTTTAGGTTCAAACTGACAGTGTAGTTAGCATTATTCAAAGAGTAGATGTTAAATTACTGAATCTGTAAGAGTTAATAGTAAGACATCTAATTATTACATTTTATTTGTGCAGGTTTTTTTCGCATGAAAACTTGAATGGGAATAAGACTTCTAGACATATTTTGTACTTCTAGACTTCTAGACTTGAATGGGATTGCAAGTAAACTTGATACTCTTATGTTGTATGTGAATGTATAACTTATTAATTTATGTGTTTGTGATAATATACTCTTATGTTGTACTCTTATTTTTTATTGGAATATCATTTTATTGGTTCATGTTTTCATATGATGAATTATTTGAATTAATTAAAAAAAAATAAGATTGAAAAAATGGTTATAGGCCCGGATTTCATATATATTGCAAAAAGGGTTCTGGGAGTTGAGTTTATTTTTACTGCGGGCCTAATGACCGCGGTTAATGACCTGGAACAACAATAAGCACTTTTTACGGTGGGTACACACCTGCGGTAAAAGACGGACCACGATTTTTTATAATTATTTACGGCGGGTAGGAAAGCCCACAGTAGACTTTTTATTGCAGGCCAAGCGTCCGCGGTAAATACTTTTCCACCAGACCACAACTTTTTACGGCGAGCTTAACGCCCGCGGTAAAAGACCTTTTATCGCGGGCCAAAACCACGGTAAAAAGTAAAATGAGTTTTTACGGCGGGTTTAAACCGTCGTATGTCCACCGTAGAAGGCTTTTTAACTCGGTTTCGACCCGCGGTAAAAGGCCCATTTTCTTGTAGTGTAGAACTTTTGGAGTAAAAAGCATGATGCGAACAAGGACATGAAGGGTGGGCAGATATATTTAGGCTTGTGATGGAAAGGGAGGAGTGGTAGAGCATGGAATTTATATAGTTTCTTTGACATACTCTGTACACGCCCTCAATTATTTTACATATATTTTCTTTGCTCTACTTTAATTTCCTCAGTTTAAAAAACTATATGTACATATTCTGTTTCCAAACCTTGAATTCATTGAAATTAAGAGAAGAGAACATTGGACATTCCTATGTCAATGCAAGGATGGAAATACGTGCTTGTTAACTAATAATTAAATTAAATGTGGCTTTCTATAAAAGCATCACATCATTATTAAATTATGATGAAAATATCATAAGATTTTTTTAATTGTAATCGTCACTAACTAATATATAGGTCTTTTATACTTTGTAAAATTAATCTAAAGATATTTTTATTATAAAAATTTTAACGAGAACAGTAGATGTGTCGATCAAATGTGTGTAAATAGACCCACTGTTAAGCCAATTAATGATTTTATTCAATCTTTGTATACCGGATATGTTGGATAGTAATCATCTCTATTAGATAAACATGAATAAAGTGGAATATGGAATTGGAACAAGAGCAACATCAGGCAAATCCTTCTAACAATTTTAAAGATGAATTTCTTCATAAAGATGATGTCATCTCAATGATGTTATTTTAATATTAGTACTAATGCAGTCTCATAGATGTTATGAAACCAGGTGAACAATAGAGAAATAAGAACAATAAAATAATAACAACACAAGGATTTTATATGAAAAACTCCAAAATTGGAGAAAAACCACAAGCTATCATAGACAAAACTTTACACACTCAATGGGGTTTTTCCCAAGCTAATTGACTGGAGGTAAGTATGTTTCCGACATCAGTAATGGGAGTTGAGTTACAGGTATTAAACCTTTTTGTTTGTGCTAAGCTATTGCCTAATACTCATCATGAGGAAGTTTCAAAGGAAAGTGCCACTCTTTTATATGCATCTAAACAGGGCATGTCTATTAACGTGGGCCAACTAATCGCTGACAACATCATCTATTGTATTTAAGACAAGATCACTAGTGGACTTCCACATCCATCCCTCATTACTTCTCTTTACCAAGCCACTGGTGTCATCATCAATGCAATTGAAGAGAGATTACCCCCTTGGCCTATCATTGATGTACGATTTCTTCAAACACTTGAGCATGCACGAGTGAATGCTAACTTGAGATAGCAGGCCTAGTAGTCACCACTGCCATCTTCTTGTCCTTTGACCATTACTCAAAGTATGGACCGGTTTGAGCATGAGCTTCAAGAGACTAAACACAAGCTTGCTACAATTTGACAAGATGTCACTTATGTCAAGCAAGTGGCTGTTTACATGCTGGCGACTCAGCAAGCGCTCTAGCAATTTTTCATCAATCAAGGGGCTCATCTCGACTTATTTTCGCCCTCTCCACTTTTTTCTTGAAGATGCGGGACAACCAAGTAAAGAGCCTCCTCAGGATCCAGAGGCAAACAAGGAGGATGACGCTATGAAGGCAGATGATTTTGTATACATTGGTGCGCATGTCGATCTTGGTGTCAATCTTGGTGACATGTTGGGCGACAATCTTAAAGATGACGTAGATCCAGCCGACTCTTAAACTTTCAGGGAAGTTTTCTTGTTTCTATTTTTTTCTTTATTTGCTTTTTGTGCACATTAAGGGCATTGTGCATCTCAAGTTTGGGGGCGCATTACTTTGTTTTTGGTTGTTTTAGTCAATGTTGATTGTTTTTAAGTTTGTTTTGCATATGTGATGTTTCGTTTTTTGTCTTAAAGAAAAAAAACATTCTTGCTTACACTATGATGGCCAATGATAGGACAATGATTGTTTAAAATGCATACTCTTACAAAATGAAAAAATTTTGCATGAAATTTGTGCGTTTGATTCAATTGATAGTTATGTCTTATTTTCAATTCCTTGAAAACCATTAGAGCACATTAAGCCATGATCATCGAAATTGATTGTTGAATTAAAGAAAGCTTATGGAATGCAAATGTTTTGTTAGATTTCAAAGAGATTTTAGAACTTGCTTGATTGTTGCTTGAGGCAAAATCATAGACAACACAACACTAGGGAAATGATTTAGACCATTTTTGTATCGTTTGAGCCTTCTCAAGCTAACTTTTTTTATATTTTTACCCCTAGTTGTCCTTAACAAAGCCATTTTTTGTGACGAACTCAGAAATTTATCCAGCCACATGTGGAATATTGTTCCCCTTACTCGTAAACATGTAAATCATTCAAAAATTTTGTTATTTTGCTGTAATGAGGGTGCATAAGGGGGGATGGGAGGTGTATTGATAGTATTTTATAAGTTGGATGTGAAGTTCTTGAAATTTTAGTTCTTTGCATTATTCTCTCTTTATTCCAAAAAAAATGGACAAATTGGTTTCGTAGCCTTTTTAGTTTAAGCAAGTAAATAGGGATGTCTTAACATCCAGTACCCTAAAATCAATTGACTTACGAGTTACGAACTACAAGCTTGTTACACAAACTAAAAAAAAAAAAAGATTAAAGGAATCAACATTGCACTATCCAATCATTTAGAGAGAAAGAGAGAGAGAGAGAGAGAGACTGAATTTTGCGATCAATCAAAAGAACTTATAATATGAAGTTATGAGTGCAATTGCAGTTATGTTGAGTGGCTATTGAAACACAAAAAAGGAAGTGAGTTCAGTTGAAGTTTGAAGGAGTTGTCTTAAAAAGAAAAAAAGGGTTGATGAGGGTTGAATTTTAATGTTGTTTTGAGAGATTTTTATATGTTTTATAAGTAAATTGAACTGAAAACATTGATTGTTTCCATAGCCTTATTACCCTAGCCATGCATTTTAAGCCTTGTAACGTCCTACTTGATCTTTAATATTGTGTTTGTTTACATCAGTGGAGAGTAGCATGATCGGCAAGCTTATGGAATCTCAATTTTCTTGTAAAACATTAAAAAATTGATTTGATTCATCTTATTGCATAATCTCATTTGAATTACAATCAATGCTGGAGAATGACTAATCACACACACACTTGAGGAATCAGAAATGGACTTGACTGATTTTAAGTAGAAATCCTGGATCATTTGTAAGTTTTAAATTTCTTTTGAGTTATAAATGATGCAATTTTTTAGGCTGTCGCATGTGTTAAGTAAAAGTTCAAATTTGAACAAATAAATTTTGATTCAATTATGTTTGTTTTCTTTTATTTAAGTGTTTTTTTGATCGTTTCTTGTCCATCTCTTGTTTTACTCGAGGACTAGCAAAATATTAAGTTTGCAGGTATTTGTTAGTTGAATTTTATTCATTAATACAGTAACTTTAAATTTCATTTTTTATTAGTTTTTGAGTAAAAAGCGGAAAATAATGTGTGCTATTTAGTTAATTGTAGATTTTAGGAAATTTAATCTGAATTCGGAGAAAACACATCAAAAATAAGAGTCAAGGGCTTAAAGTGGAAAATTTTGAAGATGTTAGAGTGAATAAAGCTATGCTCCAATGCAAGATGGGCAGTGCGTCAGTGCAAGTTCCAATAGAATGAGAATCAAAAGTCAGAGATGTTGCGCCTCTGTACAAGTATAGCTATGCGCCTACGTAAGTTCAGGTATGAAAAATTTCAGAAGTTCTATTTCAACTAGGATTCAAATCTTTTCTTATATAGAGTATAAATAGGCGTCTTTTAGGTTTTTGCAAAGAGAGAGAGACATCATTTGAGGTGCTTTGGAGACCAAGAAACTAGACTACAATTATTGGAGGCACGATTCAAGCTTGAATCTTCAAGGAGCCTTCGAAATTTCTAATTCTTTCTTCTCTCTTTGTACTCAATTATTTCAATTCGATTTTGCGTTGTTTCTTTTTACATTATGAATTAGGTTTCTTTTCTGGGGTTAGGATGTGTGTAGCCAAGTTTGATACACTAATTATTTTAATTCAATATACAGATGTTTATTCAATCTTTTTTAAGTGAACTAATTACATAGTTAATGCTTGTGATTATCTGGCCAACTATTGCATGAATTAAGGTATAAATTAAACTAAAAAGTTGATTTATATTAGTCTTTAATTAATTTATCATAAATTGACATGAGATAGAGATATGATTGTGCTTTGTGTAACCATGTGTAATTTTTTTGTGCTTAATGGGTATTTATAGGCTGTTAGATCAGACAGAGATGTTTGACTCTTCCTATAACTAGGGGTGTTCAAATTAACCCGGCTCGACCTGACCCGATCGGGTTAGTCGGGTTGGTCCGTGTTTCAATCGGGTTTTGTTGATAAATAACCCGAATTCGGGTTACAAGGGTCGGGTTTTTAGGTAATCGGGTTTGGTATTTGTTATTAAATAAAACTAAACCCGATCAATTCGACCCAATCTGACCCGATATAACGGGTTATATGTCGGGTTGATATTTTAAAAAACCCGATATCTGGTCAAAATAACCCAACCCGATCGGGTTTCGGGTCAAGTCGGGTTTCGCGAAACCCGACCCGTGAACACCCCACCTATAACTATACATCGTTGTTGCTTGAGAAAGAAAAACGAATACTTTAGTGAAACTGGTTGTCAACAAGTGAATAACTATTGATTTGTTTGGATTAAAATAATATAGTTGATAACTTATGTGAAACTTAATACCCTAGATCTTCATTCGTTGGATTTTTCTCAATTTAGTTTAAGCATTATTTACTTTCTTAATATTTAGTTTCAATCTAGTTATTTTTTATTCTATTAAAATTACAATTAAAATTTCATTGTTTAAATAAAATTAGAATTAGATTAAGTTTAGTATTTAATAAACAATCCTCGTGGGAAAGATACTCACTTCTCATATATTACTTGTTTCGATTCTGTAGAATTGTGGATTTTGCATTACAATTCTTTTACATTATATCTTCATTATTAATTTGAAGAAAGAAAGCTAGCATGCAAATAATTAATATTTAATTGTACTAAAGGTCAATTTGGGATTATTGTTGATTAAGGAATAAGGAATAAGGAATCATTTTTTAAACCACAAATAAAGTTGTATTCTATATGGAATAAAATAAGGTAAAAGGAAAAATTCCTTCCAGTGATAGGAACAGATGAACAAGGTTAACTGGGAATTCCTTTAACGAAAATTTAAAGGCATAAATTAATTCGTGATGAGGCTGACGTAATCCTAATTTCGTCATTACAATTAGCATCTGATTGAACGAGGAATAAATAACACTATCTGTATGTATCTGCTTCTGCATGAAGAAAGAAAAGGATAGGTTGGTCACTTTTAAAACCAAAATCTATGGAGATCGTTATTAAACAATAACTATATATTATCATCTTTTAAACCTGTGCCAAGGAGAAGGAATCACAACTAGCAACTTTATTGGAATGATTTCCTGCTTTAGCCAGCCCACATGCAAGTGCAACCAGTGGTGTAACTGCAGAGATTCTTAACCTCTCACAAAGCATCCAATGTTAGACTAAATGTTCTCCTTTTAGAGGAGGGCTGTTTCGACTCAAAAAGACCGAACCCCATAGTTCAGAATCAAGACGCTTGATTACAATAAAAACCGATGTTTTTGGCTTTAATACAGCTTTTTGACGCTCTCTAAGTGTTCAATTTAAAAAGCTAACCTATTAAACGAAAGAATCTAATCTTTATATATAAAAGTCCTAAAAACCCCATTATCTATTAAATGTGAAACTCAACAATAACAAAAAAATCTTTTTGGCTGGCTAAAAGAACTATAAAATCGAGTATCTGTAGATGTATTATGTTTCTTCTTTTTTTTTTTTCTCTTTGATTGGACAAGAATAAATTCAAACGTAACATAATATGTATTGTGATTTTCACTTGCATAATGCCTTCCGCCCCAAGTCAGCCACTAAATTGTTAAAATATTTATTACATTGTTGTACCATGTCGGCTAGAGCAGAAAAGAGGGGATATTGAAACAAAGACAGAGAAGAAAAATAGACTAAAAAGGCGAGATAGAACCAGGAGAGGGAGAGGATGTACGAACCAGAATTTATTTATATATGCTTCGGTTGCGAAGTCATTCAATGTCTTCCATAAAGAATCTCTTATTTCGATAACACTCTTCACGTATACAGGATACACATTTCTTTCTCACCAAACCCCAAGTAAAAACTAAAGAAATCAATTAATGAACTTTAGATTCTTCATAGAGGCCATTACAAGTGGTACAAAAGTTGGTGGGCAATACAGCACCACTCTTTTTAGTTTTAAACAGAATGGATACTTCTGTTTGTGCCCACTGCTTTCTCGTCGAACGATTTGTAAAAGGAACATATATATTCTTAATAGATTTTAAAACGGTTGAAGTTCTCCACTGTTTTAAGAATGAAAGCATGGGAATCATTAATATTTGAGTACAAAAAATGACTCATAAATATGTCTGTAATCACCACTATTGATGCTTTATTGATAGCATAATTAACTCGGTTATGCAGCTACAGTATTTTCTAATGAGTGTGTTGTGCCATTACCTTAAATTTCTTTTTGAGGCTAAATCAGAAGGTACAAAAATATTTCTTAGCAATCTAAATTATTTCATATTTTATTTGCTTTCAAGTTGTTTAATTAATTGCGATCCAAAGACATTCTGCTACAACCAATTAGTATTTAAGTAACTGACCAATAACTGATATCAAAGCTCGGGATGCATCCAATACTTTATTTAATTTCTCAATAAACTAATGTATAATACATATCAGTCAAGAACCCACCCGGCTCTGGGTGAATCCGCCTAGGCTTGCTTGAAGGCTCGGCCCAGTAGGCGAAAAGCCTTCTTCCCGTCTGTTGGCTGAAGAGAACAACCCCTTTGCTTTGGAAGCTGTGAAGGACGTCCCATTGGAAGACCTTCCTTGGCCCTCGGAAGCGTCACCTCGACTAATAGCACCTAATGGTGTACGCAAGCATTTGAGCCTAGGGTAGGCAATGGGACGGGGCAGGTCCAAGACGGCAGGTAAGGCCGGATAGGACAAAGAAAATTGAGCGGATCCAAACCTGCTCCGCCCCGCCTCTAAACATTTATATTTTTACAATCGCACCCTTATAATATTTATATTTTTACAACATAGTCCTCCTGTATAAAGTTAGTAAATTTTCCTTTTATTGGCATTATGCAAACTAAATGGTAATTGTATAAATTAGTTATATCAATTAAAAAAATAGTGACCACTAATTACCATTTGATTTTATTAGTAATAATGTTACATACTCTATTAGAAATAATATTAAAAGTATATTATTGCTTGTAAACTAGTTAATTGACAATTTTTCAAATAGTTAATAATACAATTAAATAATCTTTCAATAGCATGTTGATTTAATTTTAATCTAATAATAATAATAAATGATTGACATATACCAATTAATTAACATTATATATATTTATAAAACATTAATAATTCAATTAATTAATTTAAATTACCATCAATCATATATTTAATGTTATAAGATTGTTTTTATTATATTTCTATTTACATATTTAGAAAATAATATATTGATTATATTAAAAGTATACGTTTTGGAACTGATCTTATTAGTATTGCAATAATTTAATTTGTACTTAATAATCTATATCAAGGTTGTTTATATTATGCAAATTTAATTACTAAAAAATATAAATATTTTATTTTGTCATTATAACATGATTAAATTGATGTTAATATAATAAAAGATGTTAATTATTAATTAAATGTTATTTTTGTCAAAGTATTTGTATTGTTTGTAAAATTTGAAGAATTCACATATATAAAAAGTTAACAAATATAACCTAAAAAATTACAAAGCAATCCTAAAATTTTTAAATTTTACAAATACACCTCTATATTTTGCGGGGCGGGGCTGATCAACGGGTCCAAGGGGTTGGACCTAGACCCAAACCCGCCCTGACCGGGGCAAAATAATTTTGCCCCGGACCAGCCCCTCTTGCCCCACCTCATTTTTACGGGCCACACTGGGCCCCGGATCCAGCGGGTCAAATTGACATCTCTATTTGAGCCTATCCTCGGAAGTAATACCAAGACGTGACGACGTACGGTGTCTTTCCCTTGGGAAAGTTATCTCGTGGGTAAGGATAAGAATGTTCCATTCGCATCTTATAAATACCTCCTCTCTCTATAAAAGGGGACACGAGCATATGTCCAAAAAGGATCACTTCTCATAGCACAGGAATCACCCTCTTACAGGTGATTCTCGGGTGCCTCATCATCCTCCATACTAACTTGACCGACTTTGCTCTCTGACATTCTTTCTTGATTGATTGTAGGAGGATATGAACGAGAGGTACATCCGATCCACCCTGATCCCTTTGGACTAGATTTCGAGTGGCACTTAGATTGAGTATAATGATAGTTAAGAGTGTCAATGTGTCATGATATAGAATACGTAGGAGACATTAGATATTAATTTTAGAGATCTAGGAATTTACTTCTATTTTTATTAGGATTTATATATTTTAGTTTGAGCTTTATTAGAATTTAGATTATGTTTTCTAGCTAAAAGTCTAGTTACCCTATATACTAGTTAACCAGGATTTCATCTTCACAAATAAATGTCATACTATCACAAGCCACTCCCTCAATGAAACTAAAATCGTGATAAGATGTTAGATATTGTCCATCCGTGCCCATTGAGGCATGTCAATTGTCAAAAGGCTTTTTATAACCAACATTTATAAAGGGTGCATTCATAGTATTTTTTTATTTTTTAATTTTTTGTAACAGGTGATGAGATTCTGTTTCTCTGCATTATGTCTCGATCCATTTATTTAAAAAGAAACCATGCTAATAATTGATGTTTAATTACAAAAAGTGGTCCATGAACATTTTTAATCACTATTAATGATGCTTAATTGATCGTTTAATTAACTGCATTATGCTGCATTCTTTTCTAACGAATAGCCGGTGTCATTAACTTGACTATAGACAAGGAGAAGTGCGGTAGTCTGCAACAGTAGTACGGAATCATTAGGGGTGGGAATACGGGTAGATGGGTCGTGTTCGTGTCGTGTCAAGCTATGACATGACGAAAATTAATCAAACCCAAACACGACCCATTTAATATTCGTGTCAAAAACACCAACCCAAACACGACACGATTATTAAACAGGTAACATGATCCGACACGCGAACACGAATAGTAAACATGTCATTTTCAGGTTCGACACGAATACAACCCGTTTAACACGATTATGACACGTTTAAATGTTTTGACACGATTAAAACACGTTTATACGACTTTGACACATTTAAATATTTTGACACGATTATAACACGAATATACCTGTAGCGCACTGTTTGACACTGTAGCGCACTGTTTGACACTGTGGCACACTGTTTGACACTGTGGCACACTGTTTGTACAGCTTTTAGACTGAAAAAATCAGTCGTACCAGTACACTAGGTGTACTGTAGACTGACCCCTTCCTTCAAGGATATATTCAAATTTCCTGTAGCTTCTAGAGAGGCGTCAGTGCTCGTTATTTTCATTATGTTTGTAGACAAATATAATAAAGATCTAACAACAAAAGTCAAAAAAATAAATGTTGAGGATCAAAACAAAAGGAAAAAAACAAGCACATGTCCCTCTCATGAATAAAGCCGTGATTGCATATTTTATAATTAAAATTAATATTATGAAATTAAATAATTGTTAGTTGGACCTGGGAGTAATAGATTGCAGACATCATGTAAAACTTTACTGAATTATTTTAATCTATTTTAATTGTTTATTAATTAAAAAAGTAGATCATAAGATCTAACTAATTAAGCTCACCTGATCTATTAACACGGTAGCTACAGAAGGTGGCTGGTTGTTGCGAGGAGGAAGGCTGCCACTTAGATTTGATATGGTGGTGCCGCCTAGATGTGGAGTGGTAAGGAGAGCAGCCTGGGTTGTGAGGTAGAGGGCTAGAGCTTAAACTCTTAAAGTAGTACTGTCACTGAGAGGTGGACGAACAATGAGCTAGAGGTCTGGACTCTGTGAGTTTGAGATGAGGCAGGTAGAGGCTGAGTAGTTAGGAGAGACTTGTGAGGTCTAGAGGTGGCTGGCTTTGGCTTTGGTATTTAGGTTTAGTTTTTGTTCTCCACTTTGTTTTACATTTCTTTAAAATTTAAATTTATTTTTTATTTGTATTTGTAATTTTATATATTTAAAATTTAATCGTGTCAAATTAATAATTCGTGTTACACAGGTCATAAACGGGTTCGTGTAATTATACGGATTCGTGTTATTATATGGGTTCGTGTCATTATACGGGTTCATGTCGTTATACGGGTTCGTGTCGTTATACGGGTTCGTATTGTTAAATGGATTCGTGTCATTAAACGGGTTCGTGTTACCCATGGGTTCATCCCTCAACCAAAACACAACCCAATTATTAAACGGGTTGAAAATTTTAACCCAAACACGATTAAGACAAACTCAAACCCACTAATTCGCATGTCGTGTCATGTCGTGTTCGCAGGTCGTGTCAAAAATTTTCACCCCTAGGAATCATCTTCAAATATATTTTCTTAACTCTCAAGATAATTTTACTTTTAGATATACATATAAACAGTTTTTGTAGAAAAAAAAATTGATAGCCCAAATCTCCACCAAAATTATTTATGGCACTTCTCTCGTGCAAATAAAAAAAAAAGCTACTATTATTGTTAATATCACCAACAGAATTTGTTAGCTAGACCACTATTATGCTTAAATTTGTAACTGAACGAGTGTGTAAAAGTTGAAAAATTGGCTAAAATGACTGATTTATTTGGCTTACCGTTAGCCTCCTCTTGCTTGTGTTAATGTAGTGGATGCAATAACTTGGTCCTTAATTCATTCCCAATATACTAGTAAATGATTTTTAATATGGGTTAAATCAATACATAACTGTGACTTAAACTATTATCAGGTTGAAATAATTAAGTTACAAATAGTAAAGAGGCTTGGATTGTTATGAATTTACAGTAACCTGTCTCACTTTTATAGTGAACAATAACTCTAAATAGTAGCAATTGTCGATATAATTAAATACACAAAAAAAAAAATTCCTATAAAGATTGGTGGGAATAAAGATTCCTTAAAAATCAAGCTTCTTATATTCATAGTGTTTTTTGATAGAACTTTCCTAAACATATATATATATATATATATATATATATATATATATATATATATATAAGTAACCACTCATTATCCTAAACTAAGCTCTGATATCATTATTATAAGTTTGGACTGCTGTAGATTCATAACGTGATGTTATCCACTTTGCATTTCGTAAGGATTTGGTATGAAAAACTTGAGATAAGGTCACGCTCTATTGAACACCTCTTTATTAGAGGGTTTAAAATATTAATGTTAAACCGACATCTATAAGCTGAAATTTTTAGAAAATTAGCAAAGTTAATATGGTATTAGAACCATAATAATTCAACAGTATTCGAACCCCTTCTATGTTATTTAAAAATTATTATTTTTTAGCCCATTTATAAGACCCGTTAAGACATATGAGACTCAATCTAATTCACGTTATAAATACACGGAGATTTTGCACGTGAGGGGGTGTATTAGAAGGGCAAAGTTAACACTCTAATACCCATGCTATTTACTTGAGTTTTGCGTTGTAGAAAGGTCTTCAGTGTTTAATGGCTTTAAAACCATATTAGACCTGATTTGGGATTGTATATAGGCTTTCAGATTAGTATCCTGCATAAACTATGAAATACAAGAACGTGTATTAATATCAAAAGGATATTGGAAGGAATACAAACATTTCTAGGAATATTATAATTATTTCATATTTATTTTTATTACAGTGTTTAATTGCAATAGAAAGAAATTTTGTTCTAACCGATCACTGATTTAATTATGCTATTACCTATATGACACTAATCAACAACTGATATCGTTCGTAAAGTAGTTTATGAAGAAATTAAATAAAGTATTTGATGCAATATCATTACTGCCCACCATTGTTCAAGAAGCACAAACAAGCAGTTTCATGTATCATGACTGGCCAAGAAACAAAATTTTGCAATTAATCATTTAAACACATTTACTAGTTAAATTAAAGTAATTAATATAAGCAATCATGAATAGCAAGTTAAATCATATTCACAATCCTGTTTAATTCTAACAAAATGTTGCAGTTAAAGTGATTTTTTTTTTTATTCCTCTACTCACATAAAACAATTAAAAAATTAAAAAAAATCCGAGGCTTGCAAGAACACCCCCATCACCCTCAGAACAGAGGTACAGAACAGAATATTATTTTAACAGGACTAGGGTTCATTAAGCTCACTTCCAACATGGTCCTGAAAGCAATTTATGCCAGAAGAAAGCTGAGTAGGGTATGTTGATTAAAGCACACACAACCAAGATATTGAATCCCAATCAAACATACGTCAGATACACACATTAGAAATGCTGAACAATGTTTTTCTAACATCAACCTTGAACCTAAATGTATAATTTATTCTACTTCTGAAACTTCAAAAGAGCACCACTGGAGGCATCATATCTTTAATATTGACTCATATTTCAATGTTTCTGGAAATTAAAAGATACCATCAAGGTATCAAAACTTGTAGAAGATACCTTTGCTCAAAGTCATAGAAGAAAAAGAAAAATAAGAAGCTTGAAAGGAACTACAGGATCAGTCTCAAAAAAATATGACAGCCTACAGAGAGAAAGATCATCTGTCTTTCGATTTTACGGGAACTCCTTTGTAAAGTTTCACGCGATCCTTTAATGCATCTCGCCGAGGCCTTGCTACCTTATTGTTAGGATCAAAAAGTAGCACTTCTTCAAACGCCTTGAGAGCTGACTTCAAGTCTTTCTTCTTTTCATATGCATCACCAAGATTGTTCCAGGCGGTCACATAGCCCGGTTGGAGCTTTACAGCCATTTCAAACTGACTTATCCCTTTCTCAAGCTTTCCATCACGTATATAAGTGACACCAAGAGCATTGTAAACCTGTCCAAATATTTTAGAAAAAATATTTATAACCAAATCCATGGATATCAAGCCCCTTCAGTAGAATCCAGAAAGTAGAGGTGGTATACTTTAAAGTCAAGCCAAAGGTCAAAATTGAAGCAGCAAGAGTTGGCCAAAATCAACAAAAATGAGTCACCTATTGCATTTATCAGCTAAAATCAAATAACCGATACAACTAACGCTTTGAAGTGCAATATTTTTTTCAAGTTAAACTGTAAGCAAACGCAAGGCAGCACAGGAATAACCTATATAACAATATATTTGTACACACACACACATGTTATATACATGCACACACACATGCACACACACACACACACACAAAATGCTCATGCTTGGAAGGCCCATGATACAATCATACCTGGGCAAGATCTTGATCATCTCCATCCCATTTTTCAATTGCCTGAAGTAAGTACTTAGTAGCAGCCGGGTAAAATTTCCTTCTCAGCATCACTGCACCAAGTTCAAAAAGCTCAGTTGCACTGGCATCACCACTTCTCACTTGCTCCTGAAAATTAAAGGAAAAAGGTGAAATAAATGAATTATGTGAACAACACAGGTGCATGGGGCCACTGTTCAATGTGTGTATTCATTCTTATAAAAGAATTTGCCTCAACTTGTAGCTCCCAAAATCTCCACAAAGTCTGTGTAGGAAATTTCCTCTTGGAAAAAGTAAATTCATTCTAAGACCATAATGAAGGAAGACAGGCTAGGGTCTCACCTGCAGTTCTTTAGCAGAAAGGTCAAGTTCTCTACGTACAAGGACTTGACGAATCACAAAGAAGGTTCCAGCTCCAATCAAAACTAACAGTAAAAGCAGATAAGATAGCTGAATTCCCAACTCAAATAGCTCCCCAATTTCATAAACTGCATCTGCTCTGACAGTTTCAGTTGCATTTGCCACTTCTTCAGAAATCAACCATGAGCTGGATCCTAACGAGTATGCAGATACCCAAGCTATCACCTTTTTCACAATTACATTATCCTCCATGTTCAGCTTCCTCAAGGAGTCTGCAATAGAGTGCTGATAATAAAAGATGATGCCTATACTTCACATATGTACAGCTGATAATGTGGAGTTCTACCCAAAAGCATGCAACTACACTATCAATAGGTGAACCACCATTACCCACACGCGAGGTGGAGGGTATCAACAGACACAGCAACTTAATCCTTATGCACCAGGTAGGATAACTCTAATTCAACACCCACTTTAGACTTCCATACGTGATGGTAACTTTAAGACAGAACCTTATTCTAACATCATTTCATTGCAAAAATAGTCCCCTATTGTTGGATGTAATCAACAAAGTAATGGAGAGGCCTTCACGGGCAGTGTCAACATAATTTTGTCAAATGTTGAAATAATTCTCTGATTGGTTGTAGAGTTTTGAGGCTTAACATTTTCAGAGTATAAACAATTAGCGACTTGACTCTATAATATGATAATTAATTACTAAAATCATAAATATTTTGAGAATTAACCCTGAGATTGGGAAAGCAGCACAAAGACTTGACCAAAAATACAGCTTATAGTTGAATGAAAATTATGCCATGCAGCATATCTAATTGTCAATCTTGTGATCTTTTATAAATAGTTGGCTTCTGTAACTTGTACAACAACTAAAAAAAACATAATAGAAGGTCACTATTGTGAATCTCAGGACTCAAGACAGGTCAGATCTGATCATTAAATCACTTGAAAAACAGCTTAACTTGCCTAGTATCAGAAAGTGAGACATGATAGAGCTCCCTTCCCTTTTGTTTTATGCACTTTTTTGAACGGTGTAGATAAAATATAAACTAGTTGGCTTTTAGAATTATTCATACGTACAGGCACAAAGTCTGTTTGTTGGGTATAATTTCGTACAAGGCCTTGATTAGCTGACAAGCTAAAATATAAACTATGAACCTTTGCTAAATCCAGGGATGGGGGCACTAAAATCAGACAAGAATAAAGATATCAAAGGTAAAACAGGAAATTACTCTCAAACTTTGTCTGATCATAAGATTCCACTGCCAATTCCTTTCGATATATCTGCCTTCATCAACAGTGGAAATTTAAATTACTAACTAAAAAAGCATTGGCATGAACATTTACCAGTTTCTACCTGCAGAAAGATCATTAAAAAAGAGATACAGGAGCCCCTTTTTACATAAAATATAGCAACACTTGTATAACATTCGATTAATACACTTAGAATAATAGAGATTAAATTTCATTAATTATATATCTTAGCTCTAATATCCGTTGAAATTACACTAATCTAACAGTTTAAATTTTACATAAAATCAAAGGGTTAATGGTTCTATCCATAAAGAATATGTGGATATAATCTATTGCATGTATAAATGCATACCCTTAACCCTCTATACATATTAAAAAGATGACAAACAATTTTTCACTGGAATACCAATTTATAGTTATTATTACTAATTGAACTTATTAACTGGCTTCTCCACTATGTAAAACTGTTAATGAGTAAATTACATTATATCCGTGTGATCTTACATAAGCGTATTGCAGTATAGTTCTACCACCTGAATATGGCTTCAGCTATTGTGAAAGATGCTGAAAATTATATTGAAGCTGATGGTTTGACTTGAATTATTCATTATTTAATTGCTTGTGTTTTAAAGTGGAGAAAATTGACATGAAGAACACTTTTGATTTTAAAAAACTGATTTAGCAGAGTATTCTATTTATATAAGATGCTAAGTACAATACAAGAAAGTTATATGTCATGGAGATCTTAAATCCAACCAGAAGGAAAGGAGAAAAGTAATAATAACTAGGAGTTTGAACCAAATGTAATTGTTTCAGAATAATGCCTTAATTTTTTTTTATATGTCTCTGAAGGAAACTTTATTATGGGTACTCATTATTCAGAACCACTTTTTTTCCCTTATTTTTCATTTTACTTTATTTTATTTATTTTTTATGTCTTACATCTGCTTCTATATAGTTTTTACTCAAAATCTATGTATGGTTGTCTCCTATTGACCAAAATTGTTGACCACATGCTTCCACAGATTTAACTCTACTAATGGATGAAACACATTATGTTAATATTCTAGTTGCCATATTCTTATGCTCCATATGAAAAGAAAATTGATGCTGCTACACCACGCTAAAATCATCACTTCCTCAGAAATTGGATGATAATTTAGAAGATCAAACTATAGGTCCCTATCTCCACAGTCTATCCTTGGCAACTTGCTTATATACTTGCAAGTTGCAGCAATAGGGAAAAAGATATTCAGTTCCGCTTGTAGCTATACCAATCTTTCAATTATAACAGAGGACAACTATACTAATCTTTGATTTATAAAGGAGGACAACTACGAATTTGGTTTCATATTATTAAACTATATTTGCGAAGAAATAGTGTTTATCATGCAGCTAGTAGTACACAAGAAGATACATTCCTTTCCATTGGACATCGGCAATCAACTGAGAGCATTTAAAATAAATAGATTATTACATTTCATCTGATAATTACTATTAAAAAGTAATTATATAATATGGAAAAGGGCTTTTTTGGGCTTTTTAGCAGATTTGTTTATGCTTCAGCCTGTTTCCTTACAGTTTTTGCTAACCCCGATTTTTTTTTTTCCCTATTTTGTTCTCTTCAGGGACACCTGGTCCATTTAGCATATCAAACAATACAAAATTTTATATTAACGCACATTCTCAGCTTTTTTTTTCGAAATAGGAAAAATATAATAATAAAGAGGAGAAAATCACTAGAGAAAGATTGACACATATACGAAAACTTTTCCCTAGTTTCTATCAAAGATTGCTCAGCGAACAAGTAAATTCTATAAAATAATAACTATGCTTAGAGCATAGAGATTGTCGTAACACATACCTGCAAATTGCAAAATCTAGTAATGCTTAGTAGACGGCCTGCCCTAGCGGTCATCAAAATTGGTCCACTACAGGGGTGAAAGATAGCCTGAGTAGTAAATAGAAGCATTAAGAACAATAAAGGTGTGCCAAATTCTCAATCAGAGAAAAAACCTTACAGTGGCAACGTACAGGCATACAACAAAAGGAAGATGCAAATTCATTGTCCTAAGTCGTAAACTTAATGCTTCATCTAAAAGAGCATATCTAAGCAAAAAATTTCCAATTAACATATTTAAAGACAACTAAAAGAATGAGAAATCAATAAAATCATAAAGAACAAAATGGATAAAGCATTATCGTTGTCTTGTTCTTTCAGGAAGTTTCGGCCATACCAAAAGATATTGATACTGGATCTTTACAGACCATTGAATAAGCACAATAACCTTTAGAAAACATTGTTTTTTCCTTGTTTTGCAGAAAGTTTCCACCATACCACAAGGTGTCCATACGAGGTGTTACAGAAATTTTCTAACATTTCATAAGGTGTCGACAGTAGTTCTTAGAGAACCTTGAAGAAGGACAATAACCCTGAAAAAAGGATGAGCTAATCTTCCCAATGTGCCATACGTTTTCCTTAATTTTTGTTTGTTTTGCGGCAAACATCAACAATGAAATTTATTGTAAAAAGAGAAGAAATGACACCCAAAGAGAGGGTTACATAATGAGCAGAACTCCTGTACTGCAAATCTCATATAGAACTAGATTCTATAATAATTAAAAATAAAATAAGAATAAAAACATAAAAATACATTTAAAAAAATTAAATTAAAATTAAAGAAACCAAAATTGCAAAACAAATCAAGTGAAATATAGGAAAAATTTCCCAAAGTATCCTAAGAAGAAGGGCAACAGTCTCCTAAAGGGAGTATCCCCACCATTCAAAACTGCTGTCTCAAAGACTGCTATTAGGAAGCTTATCAACCCCAATAGTCCATACCTTCTTAAATCATTGAATGAGTTTTTTGTTTAAACAAATTTTAGCCTCAAAACTCAGGAAAACAGGTTCTGATTCTTGCCATCAAGTCTTATATTTGTGGTACCAGTCTCTCCTCTCCTTTCACAGTCCCCCAAGCTAAAAACAAAGACTTTAATTTATCCATACTTGAACAAGCTAAAGTACCAACCCAGTTGCTTTCAGTGAAGCTAAAGCTCAAAATTTGCTGGCATAACAAGTTAACAAAACAAAGTGGAATTGGAATCGTAACGGAATAGGATTGTTACCTGAAACGACAGCTTGGGCCTGAAGCTGAGAGACTGAGAATGAAAGTGGTAAAGTGGAGATAGATTGGGAGTTGGAAGAAGCATATTGGGTTTCTTCTTTTCCTTCTTCAAAGCATCAACTGTTAGCTTTCTTTCTCTGGAGTTCGTTACTGCTTCAGGATAGAGTTCACTTGTCTTTGTCTCTTTCCAGATATAATAAAATAAGGCCGTGTTTGGTTTTTTTTTTTTTTTTTTAAATTAACCATGTTTTGTAAAATAACCTCTCTTTCAATAATTATTGTATTTATAGCCAAAAAAAGACCTAGATAAATTAAAAATATATAAGAGATAATACTGTACATTCTACAATTATATTTCAATTAATAAATTTTAAATAATGTGATATTAAATTAAAGTTACTATATTTGTTAGCTCATTACGTTATTTATTTGATAATTATACACTAATTTCATATTATTTGGTATATAAATTTTAAGATAAAAATTTAAAATTAATAATATTATTTATGAAAGAAAAGAAAAGAAAAACTTCTTTATTCTGGATACATTAAAGATAAAGTGTAACAAATAGTTAACTCCTAGGGATCTTCTGAAAAAAAGTCAAGCTCTTTGTTTTTATAATCAGCTATTAGACTATTGAGTTGATTTGGTAGATAATTAAATAGTGTTCAACCATTGTTAATTGAGATTAGAAAAATGTTTAATTAGGTATCTAATTTTTAGTAATATTTATAAAAAAATTTATTAAAATATTTAATATTATGCTTAAATTAAAAACTGAGATTAAATTTGGTATCTAATATTATATAGGGTTCACGAGGTCTTGTTTGAAATTGACAAAGAGTGGACAGTTCATGGAGATACAAGGGAAGAGTAGAGAACGATATTTTGTTCACTCAATATGAACAATTGATTACTTTAGCAAATTAAAATTGTTGAGATATACTATTTTTAGAGCCCTCACGCCCCTCCTAATGTGGCCAATTTTCTGAGAACCTATGAAAATTTTAAAGGTTTTTATCCTCTTAAGAAAGTTTTTCAAAGATTTTATAGTTCCAGGAGAATTTTCAATAAACTAGAGAATCAATAAGATTTATTTAAATTTTAGTCACTCTAAAAAGTGTATAAATAAGCTAAAATTGTTAGTTTCTTAGATGAGATGCATGTAATATTGTTAGGTTTAAGATTAAAAAAAAAAAATTAGGGCATGATTTACTTTGACATGTGTTTTGACAATTTACGTAAATTATCAAAGATGATATGTAAACGTATAGCTATTGTATGCTTTGTTGGCCAATTTATAGGATTTTGTTATTGTAAAAAAAAAAAAAAGAGGTAACATCATTCAAATGGATTTTCTTTCTATATAACAAAATATATTTGAAAAAATACATATAAAAAATAACCGAGTCTAGAGGATTAGTTTTATAAATAATTTAATCTCTTTTTATCATCTAATCAAGCATCAAGTTTTTAAACAAAGATGTCTAGTTATTAAATTAAATTGCTTTGGATGATAACTTGATAGTCTAGAAAGTTGTCGAACAATACAACAAATACCTAACAAGGCTCCAGAGCAGCGTATTGATAATTGATAATTCGACGTTTAAATAGTAAATTAACTATGAAATCTAAATTTTGAAAAGAAGTTACTTTTTAAGAAAACCATTGAAAAGTTTGTTATTTTTACATCTTTCTAGAATATATTTTTTAAAAATGATATGCGTCATACGCCCACTAGTTACAAGCCATATTTTCATGTAATTAAATATCTAATATATTATAAATATGATATTTCATATTATAAGTTTTTTTAAAATAAAAAATAAATTATCATTTAATAATCAGATTATGAGCAGGGAGACCTTAAGAGAAGTGATATTTTTGTAAGCTCCATCTTCACAATTAAATGAAAAAACTTGAGTCCTTTTCTAAGTGGATTACAGTGACCAAAAATATATAGATGAAGAAACCTCCAACTCAATCATCACGCCACTAGCAGTACCAGATCTAAGATGGCAACCACTCCAGCCAACTCCTGAGCTAAAACGCCTATGAACAATTAACACAACTTGATAGGCTAATGTATGTGACCTCAAATGGCTTTGTGCTAATCCTATTTGTTGGTGAAACCCTCTTGATAGCATTTGACGAGGAGTATGGAACCATGTGCTGCATTTACAGAGTATGATATATTCTTTAACATAGCTGCAACATGAATTGCTGTTGTGTGCTACATTATTCGATTGTTGCCACATTTTTACTAGTCTGCTCTTCCAGGAAAGATCCGAGCGCTGAAACCCACTGCTCATGTCAGGCCCATGTATCAACTTTGGGCATAATGAGGCTGCAAATTCACACCATATGAAAAATGCTAAGAAAAAATGGAGAAGTGTAACCGATGTTCTTTTCTTGTTTGTAAAATCAGAATAAAAAGCCTTCAACACATATGCATATAATCAAACTTACGTTCAAAATAATTGAACAACAAAGACTTATGCTTTATATAATTTATCGACGCATTGCAGGTGAACCAATAAGTCACAGTAACAGGGCAATCTTCATGAAGAGACTGTGCAAAAAGGAAAGGTCTAAGAGTGTACAGGGAAGAAGTCATTCACTAAGAAAATTACTTTGGTTTCTTACTTGTCTCGTTAAGAATTTCAAAACTTACCTTTTGCGGCTCACCCATTTGAGAAATGAAATCTATTTTGGCGAGTAAACTTCTGGGTTTCTTTCAATGAATCAAGGAAGTTGGATAAAGTAATTGCATCATTGCGTGTATCTCTGTCAACCAACCATCCCTCTTCTAGATGAACATCAATGTCCCTGTATAACGGTGCAGTGCAAGCCCAGCAAAAAGTTGTATGAGTAAAGAGAAGATATGGTAAGAGAGACTAAATTTCATCATTTCTTAGATAAAGGCTCTAATAGGAAACATTTTATTGAGAGACTTAAGGTTGCTGGGGGACTAAAAGAAGAAAAGAGTTTACCTCCTCAAAGCAAGAACTTTATAGTTTCTTCGTAGGTAATCAGCATACTTAGTAAGTGCCTCTTGCGCATATTGTCTGCCCACAGTTCTTACTGCTGCTGCATTTAGTAAATTTTCCAATGAACCATGCTTTTTTAAAAGCTTCAGGGCAGTTTTCCGACCAAATCCAGGAACTACGTGTTGGATTCCCGGAACACCATCGACCTCATCCCCCATGATGCATCCTACATGATTATGGCTCCCAATAGGTAAATACAGTATACTATAGCCAAGTGTTCAGAAAGGAACCGCAATTAGAGGCAATGTTTTAAAGAAAACTAAAGCCTCACAGCCAATAGTTGTGGTGTTCAAGTCCAAATTGGTAAAAAATAATATACAATAACTATAATCATCCCTAGTTTTTTTCATTCCTTCCTCTACCCCACAATACCTGATTTTCAAACACCTTAGAGAGAATCCTTAAGCTGAAGTTTTTTTATTTATTTGTTTTTCTTTTTTTTTTTGGGTCAATCCACATTTCAGGAAATCACATTAACTGTGATCCTTATAACGTTTTACATTTACCATAATTTCAATGACTTTGACTCGAATCTAAAACTCCCTTTTGTAAAGGCAAATAAAGGTCTACAATGATAAATGAAACTGAGAACTTGCATCTAATAAAAACATGAAAGCATGGTGCTATGCATGCCACACCTAACACTATGAATTGATAACCAGTGTAAGGTATCAATCTACTTATTTACTCAAGAAACAAACAATTCTCCCATTTATTTCAATGATGACAAATTCAATTTAGTTTGGTTGGCTTCCATCAGTGACAACCCAGGATGGTTCTTAAAACTAGAACTAAAACTACCTTCTTAAAGAAAAATAGACCAAACAAATCCAAAAACTAATCTCTCACTCTGGAACGTTAAAATATCTAAAACAAATAAAGTGCAGAAAAAGAAACGCTATTCATAAATAAAACTTGATTAGATGATAGAATATTAGATTCTGCAAATAAAATAAAGAAGCTTTAAAACTCCTATGGTAGCAACTGCAGGAACTCTTGTGATTCTTGGTTGCTAGGTAATTCAGTTCTCTAGTCCCTCCTTTTTCTCTCTTCATAATTATCATTTATTACTATTACTGTTATCCTTTGCATGACATATTCTTTCTATAAGATTATTAACCTAGCTAAAAAGGGGGAAACAATTTCTTTTTCTTTTTTTTTTTTTTTTTTTTGGAGAGAAACATGTATCCACAATGTTGGTGCTTATAGGCTCCCACAGCTGAAGCCTCCAATTAAATTCACTTACTCTAGGCGCCAAAAGTAGGAGGACATGTTGGGAAATGTTTATTTCTTTTTTCTGTTTTTCATTTCTGTTTGGAATAAGGGCTGGAAGTTAGTTTTGTGCCTGCTGAGCTGGAGGAGAAGAGTTAGTTAGAGAATATTAAGGGAGAGTCAGGGGAGAGAGGGGGAATGAGAGAATTCCGTTAGAAAACAATTGTAGAGCATAGCTATTGGGAGAGCTGGCAGGCCTCTCAAAGAGTCTGCTACTCTTTCTTGGCAATTAAATTTCCTATTCCTACTGATTTTCAGTCACTCTCTTGAAACTTAGTAATTGCACATTCATTGTTTCTCCTAACTCTCTATCACATCAGAGTTCTGTGTTGTGTGTGTGTGTGTGTGTTGAAGTGCTGCTGTGTGAGAAACATAAAACTTACCAGGTGCATATCACAATGTAAATATTTTCATTATTACCATTGATGACTGGACGCAACCCCAGTACTGAACAAAATTTATCAACAAATTGCAAAAAAGAGTAACTTGTATTGAAATCAGCTATATTAAGAATAAAAGAATAAGTTGAAATCTTACTAAGGCTCAAGTCAGAGTGTGGATCACAACTATATTGGGCAATGTAGTGCTTTAGGGTGTAAAAGGACCATCGATCTAAGTCTTTCAGAGGCATAACTAATTGCACATCTTCAGATATCAACTGCTTGAAATCTTTGTCAGGAGAGGCAATAACCACCTTGTAACCTCGCTCCAGAACTTGGCCTACAAGCGTAGCTACAACATCATCTGCTTCATGACCTTCAATTTTAACAACCTGCATTCCCTTATTTTGTCAACAACGTACTTCTTTTTTTTTTTTTTTCCCTGATAAAAGTATCCACAAAAACAATTTAGCATGAACAACCTAATTCTACATGATCTAATGCAAATGGAAATTAACTTTTCAATATTTCAGCAATCGTACCCAAGATACTGACACTGACAAGCTGTAATTTCAATAATTATTAACAAGCACAACGAACTAGTTTTTGTCCGTTCTGTGAAATTGCTAGAAGGTCACTCGCCTATGATGTGCATGCACATGTTTCTACGAATTCATTCTATCCTTGTTATCTCACAAAGAAAAGAAGAGGTAAGGAAATTATGCAAAGACAGAACTATAGAATATAACAGGATTTATTATAAAGGGCTTAATAAAGTCTCACCGCATTTAGTGTTCTACAACAAAAAAAGATAGAACTACAGGTTTGTACATGGCTTTCCTTATAATACTTTTCATAATTAGAAATTCTAAACTATTCAGAATAAAAGAAAGTTTAATTAAGAGTTAAAAAACTTCACTCACTGGGACATTGCATTTTCCAAGAACATCTATGATGAATTGATGTGACTTTCCGACATGGCTCCTAGAGAATCTTCTAGAAGCTGTTAATTGTCCTATGAATTTCCTCCTATGTGCTTTATATGAAGGCAATAGCTGTCTACGATGCTCATTGCTCCTTTCCCCATCAAGAACCTGCAAATGAAGCAACCATTCTTAGTCAAGTTCCATAGACACCAAAAGAAATATGACGCAATCTCAACCACTAATCAAAGTTCATTCGAACATCACAGAGGCATTACAAATATGTATTACTAAAAGCTCTTGGCTTTGCAACATGGCTATCTACATCACTTCTGTAAGATGTTAAGTACTCGTCCATTTTACCCTGTGTAGAGATGAGCAAAGCATGAAATTTTGACTACAAAGCTAAAACAAAACAAAAAAAGCGACAAGTCAACAAGCCATATCCTTGTGTTCTTAAACTTCAAGATTAGATGAATGCAAACCCTGAATGCCTGCACACGCTTAGACACACTTACCATACATGACAATGAAGCTCTAGAAGACCACAAAATACGTGAACCAAGCAAATACCACCAATCAATAAATAGTAAAACAAAGTAGTTGCTTAGCTGAAACAAATACCCATTTCAAAATACAGGCATATCCGGGAACCACAACCAATAAGAGAAGAGAGCACTTACAGCAATAACAGGGTCACTATAGCTAACTTGCCCAAAGAAGAGAGATACCCACTGACCAAAGGACTGCAAACTGGGTCTGCTTCCCTCATAACAGAGTGGATTAACGTCCAAGAAGAATACCCTTTTCTTGTTTTTACTCTTCTCTTTATCATTCCCATCGCAGTCACTTTTACCCAACAACTGCCCACCAACTGTTTGATCAAAAGACGCACAGAGGACACTTGTATTCCATTTTGGTAAAAATCTTTTTCTGGGTCTGACAAATGAAGCTGAAGCTGATGAATTTAGCGTGAGACAGCAGCGTTTGACGTGGACTTGGGTGTAGACTGCAGCTTCTAACATGTTTATCATCCTCGGTGTAGCTTTGAACCATTAAAGAGAGAGTGGTCTTACCATAATCATACAAGAAACTTTGCGTCTCATGCACCAGGGACAGCCAAATTAGGCACCCCTTTTTTTAAGGGAGATTAACACTGTAACCCCTTCTTTTGGTTGAAGTACCATTCTGCTCCTCACTTTTGGATAAGTAATATAGACACCCCCAGATTTTAACTGCTGTTAAGGAATCTGTTAAAAAAATTATACTGTGACCCCCCTCTTTTGGCTAAACTACATTCTAATCCGTACTTCTGGATAAATAATATAAACACCCCAGATTCCATCTACCGTTAGAGAATTGAGTAAATTTGATACTGTATTTGATTTATCATTGCATTGTACACATATTAAATAATACTCTATTTAATAAAAGATTGTATTATAGTGTATTAATTTTTTATTCTAAATTAAAATAATTAACAATCAAAATCATATAGATTTTTAATTAAAAAATTCAAAATTCAAATTAATAATTATTCTAAACTTTAATAAATTTTTATTTATAAAAAAGATTAAAAATATTTAACTAAATATGTAAACACATAAATATGCAATTAACTATTTTAATTATTTTTAATATTTAATTGTTTCAATTAAATTTTATTTAATGTAAATAATATATTTAATTTTATAATCTCTCTCTCTCTCTCTCTCTACTTTCCCTTTCTTTTCGTCTCTTGTTGCTTCAAGACTCAAGTTGCAGAGTCTTTACTTTCCCTCAACTGCTATACCACTAGGCAGTTGAAGTTGATTTGAAAAAAAAATAGAAAAAATATTTGTGTGCTGCTTCGGTTTTTTATTGATTAATCTATAATAGGTTGTTTCAGATATGGAAATGAGCTGCCATGTGAGAGTTTTGCTCATTCTTGTGTTTGCAAATAAGATATATAAACCCATATTGACTTATTTATTTATTAGATTTTTAGTTTTTGTATAAAATATAATTTTTGATTGTTTAATTCTTATTCTTTCAACTTACTAACATCATAACAACTTTTTTTTTAATTTACGTCAATAGAAAGCTTCACAATATAAAATTTTTAATGAATAAGATAAATAAGGGTAGTTAAGTCTTTACACAAGAGCTTCTAGCTAGGATAATAGATTCTCTAACGGCAGATGGAATCTGGGGGTGTTTATGTTATTTATCCAAAAGTGCGGGTCAAAATGTGGTTCAGTCAAAAGAGGGGGGTCACAGTATAATTTTCTTAACAGATTCTCTAACGGCAGTTAGAATCTGGGGGTATGTTACTTATCCAAAAGTGGGAGGCAGAGTGTTACTTCAGCCAAAAGAAAGGGGTCACAGTGTTAATCTCTCCTTTTTTTAATTAGGGGATGACAAAGAAACAATATCCAATCCCACACTCTAAATATCAAATAATCATACTATAATAATACATACACAGACTATCACAAACTATGTATATTATAATGGGATAATTTAAAAAAGCAAAGCACCCTTAGATTTGGCGTAAATTAAGTAAAGATAGGTAATATATATTTTATCAATAGTACCTTTAAAGTTATCTTTAAATCATTATCTGCTAATTTTAACTCGTATCATAATATTAGTGAATGTACAAAAATTAAAAATAAATAAAAGATTAAATAGTTTAAATTTACTAGTTATACAGAATCAATATAATGACATGATATATATACATGCTAGTTTAATAAGTGAATTATTATTATTTTTTGAAAAAGTAGATGAAACAGAAATTCCTTAGCATTAAATTTTTTTTATTTTCATTAAAAAAACTTTAAGCCATATAAAACAAAGTTTTGAGTAGTCTTGCAAAATAGGTTTTATGTAAGTGAAGCATAAAAAGAGTTTATGGGGAACAAATTAAATGCGAGTTTGCTAATGTTATAAATATGAGATATTTAAATTAGTCAATTTATACATAAATTTGCAACCAAAAAAAAACAAAACAAAACAAAAAAGTGGGGCTCCTTTATTTTAAGGGTGGGGTAAAAGGTACCGCTTGTTTTAATCTGACCATATATTTTCAAGGTGGGGGGATATGAACCCCATATCCGTTCGGCAATCCTTAGTCTAAATAAAAAACTTAAAACACGAAAGTATCCTTAAAATAAGTACTATTAAGAACATAATAAAATTACATATCTTTATTAAAATAATATTAATACCATACTATAATTTTATTAAAATAATCATATGTATTCCTAATTTTTAGGAATTAGACGTCTTCCTCTTTTACAAATCACTAACAACTAACATACCTTCTCATAATATTCAATTTTGGTCTTTATTCCATAATCATAAGATGTAGCTAGTTAAATAAACAATGTTCGTGGTAGTTGAATAACCCTAGGAGGATATATGTGGTAATAAGGGTGTGTATACAGTAAGACTTAAAATTTATAATTTAAATGAGATCTTTTCAGAAATGGGGTGTATATAATGAATTAGGGGTTTCTTTTATAAGTTTTATAAACGTAACTCTATAAATAGTGTTATATTTATAAAATTGTTATATAAATTCATATATACAAACTAATATGGTACTACTCTTTTATTTATACATCATCACTCAAAATTACATTAATAGATTTTATGTATTAACTACTATTATTTTATAATACATCGTATTATATACAAGAGTTTATATAAAAAGTTTGTAAGATTAATATTATTTTTCATACAACTTTACCGTATAATCTCACCATTTTTTTATCTCTCATATAATGTATGATTAATTTTAAAATAATTAAGATTAAATAATATTTTTATAAATAATCACGTTTTTTTAAAAAATTAGATACCATAGTCACAAATTGACAAATCAAAATATTATTTAAATTGATTGGGTAACGCTTGGAAATTCTTCGAAGTTGGGATTGGAGGTGTCTGGAGCGGGAAGGAAGAGTCCACCACAAGGTTGACTATGATGGCCCATTGGACCCTTGGCTCTCCCAAGGGCCAACCGGATAGTCCAACGGGCCTGCTTCCATACAGCCTGTAAGGAACTTTCAGATGGCCCGTAAAGGCCAACGGTCCAGAGTTCAAAAGCCTTTTTCCTTTTTTTTTTTTTTCTTATAATTCACTCTTCTTGGTAGGCTCTTTTTGCCATGAACAACATGATGAAATACTTTCTTGCAGAAAAATGGTTGTGAAGAAAAAAGTAATTTAACCCGTTTAGAAAAATAAATAAATTATATAAGTATATATGAAAATTAAGTCTAATGTTAATCTGCTTGAAACATCGTATGCAATCTCTTATCTGACCCTTTTTTTGAAGGTCCCCTTTTCTTTTTATGCAGGTTACTCTAGTGTCCTCTGAGATAGAATTATTCATCAGAACACAGAACACAGGAATCAGTGATTTGACGACGGTAACCATTTAATTAAAAGTGGCATGTTCAGACTTATACAACAATTGAAATTGAATTCGAAATAAAAAAAATTAAAACATTAGTGAAGGTTATTTAAGTAATTAGAAATGATTAAAGATGACGAGCTTCTCATACACCAGACAATTGATGGTGGCCGTGATGGTGATGGTTTCACAGTGACAGTGAGAAGTTGAAGTGCCACAAGAAACATGCCACATAAACCAAGCGGGCCTCAGGCTCAGTCTCAAGTGAGTGTTAATTCTCTAAAGCCGGTATTCGCTTTATAAAGTATATCTCGGGTTATCTTTCTCTTCAGAACCAAAGACAGCATCTTTTTCTTCTTCTTCATGGCTTCGCTTTCTTCCTCTTCCGCTTTTACTTGCCGTTATAACTCCGTGTATGTTCTAATTTTATTAATATTAATATTATTCTTGGGCTGCCCTTCCTGTTCTTACGGATTCGGTTCCTTCGGGTTTGACATCCATCACCGTTACTCGGATCCCGTGAAGAGAATTCTGGCAGTTGATGACTTACCGGAGAGAGGAACCTTCGCGTACTATTCTGCTCTGGTCCGCCGTGACCGCGTGTTTCGCCGCCCTCAACTTGCTAAGGAAAATGATGAGGCGCCCTTAACTTTTAGCAGCGGAAACGAAACTTATTTCCTTAATAGCCTAGGATTGTACGTTGCCTTTCTCTTTAGCTTCTCTGCAGTTTTATCTATTTTATTTATTTTGTTTTAAATATGTATATTGGATTGCTCGTTAATTTCTAATGGCTAAAGTACTCAACTTTATTCTCTTGGAATTTCAGTTTATATTACGCAAACGTTTCCTTGGGTACACCGGCTTTGTGGTATCTTGTGGCACTAGACACCGGTAGTAACTTGTTCTGGTTACCATGCGATTGTAGCCATTGTGTGCATGGCTTGATCACTTCAACTGGAGAGGTACTCTCAAATCTTGTAGTTACTGCAACACTTTGTTAGTCATGATTTGCTGCACGGATGTATCTCTATATTTTCCTTTTATTTGGTCTTATGTCAATATATTGTCGTACAGGTGATAGAGTTCAATATTTACAGCCCTAATACCTCTTCAACAAGCTCCAAGGTCACATGTAACAGCAGGTTGTGTAAACTAGCTAGCAAATGCCCTTCAGCAGCCAGCTGTAGCTGTCCTTACCAGGTTCGTTATGTTTCCGAGAACACTTCATCAACTGGGATCTTGGTAGAGGATGTATTACACTTAATCACAAATGATTTTCAACCTAAAGCTGTCGATGCTCGGATTTCGTTTGGGTGGGTAATTTTTTTTTTTTTGGTTGCTTTGCATGTTGAAATTAAACATATGACATAGTTTTGTTGTACAAGTTCTACTGTTGATGGCGCAGTAAAGATTATTACGTCATGAAACTGGAGATAAACAACGTAATCCTTGATTTAGGGCGATAAATCTTTGTTGTTAAGATTATTACGCTTAGAAGAGCAAAAATATATTAAACTGTTGGAGGGGAAATAGTAGTGATTTGGTCAGAACTCCTTTGCATTTCAGATATCAAATATGATATTGTTGTTCGCCTGTCGACGAATATAGTTTAATTTCAACTATTGTTTAGAAATACTTGTAATGTAGATTTGCTATTATGTTGCAGTTGTGGTCGGGATCTGACTGGAGCATTCTTAGAGGGTGCAGCTCCGAATGGCTTATTCGGGCTTGGCATGGGCAAGATATCAGTCCCTAGCATGTTAGCAAGTCAGGGGCTAATTTCAAATTCCTTTTCCCTGTGCTTTCAGTCCGATGGTACTGGGAGAATCAGTTTTGGAGACAAAGGCAGCTCAGGACAAGGGGAAACACCATTTTATCTTCGGAAGCCATAGTAAGTGGTCACTTCCTCATCAGTCCAAATTTGGTACGTATCCTCTTTGATCTAAATTTCAAGCTCCCTGTGCTGATCTCTTTGTCAAAACTTCTTAACAGTTCATTTTACAAAATTACCATCACTCACATAAGTGTGGGGAATAAAACTGCTGATCTTGAGTTCAGTGCAATTTTTGATTCTGGTACCTCCTTTACATACATTAATGACCCAGCGTATACACAAATTTCTCAAAGTGTAAGCAGTTTAAATATATATACATATTTCTCTGTTTAATATGTTACATAAAGTTTCAGCTAATGGTACACGGTTTCTTGGCAGTTCAACAGCCTAGTTGCAGAAAAACGATTTACATCTCAGACCAATCTGCCTTTTGAAAATTGTTATATCTTAAGGTCATTTTTACATTTACAATAGTTTGTGTCCTAGCTTCTAGATAAGGCATTGACTTCTTCTCTGCTCGCATATATGCCAGTTCAAATCAAACCGACAACACATTCCCTGGTGTGAATTTAACAATGAAAGGTGGTGACCAATTTTATGTCAAAGATCCAATGATAGTGGTTATTTCTCAGGTAATATCCACTTTTTTACTACTAGGTTTTTCTACGCCTGTCTAACTGCCTTAACACTTACGTAGAAATTCATTCTTGTGTTCCCAGGACTTGAATTTAACTTGTCTGGCTGTTGTCAAAAGTGAAGATCGTCATGTGAATGTGATCGGGCGTGAGTATCTTGTTACAACTCCTTGTGCTTATTTCAGGAATTTACTATGCAACATTGATGTTTTGCATTCCCCACTAACTGTCAACTTTTAACTTTCACCTGGTAAAATTTATCCTCATTTGGGAAGAGCCTGAAGACTTGAAAGTTTCCTAGCAGTTCCACTTGTGGGTCTGCCTTTTCCTTGCTAATAACTTTAGAACTTTTATTAAAAGAAGGGAAAATAACAATGCATGCTTGGCAACAGATTGCCGAAACATTAATCAAAGAAGCTTCTTAATTTGGTTTTTATTGTATTTCTCCTCTCTCTCTTCTACATTTAGAAGGGGAAGATCAGGTGGCTTAAGGCATTGCTTTTGGTAGATTGATCAGATTAGTGATTTGATCAGATTATTATAGCAACAATGAAAATCAGTCAAATTAATTCACCTCCACATTAAAAAAATAAAAAAAAAGCCTATCAAATTTGAGGTTAGAGATTCAAAGGGCTGCCTCAAGAAGTTTTTCCTTTTCTATAATTTGTTCAACATTGTTACATTGATTTCCCTGGTCCCAGCACTGTGTGTACGACGGCCATCATTCATTTCTGCAAATATGCAATGAATAATCGTTGCTTATGCCATGAATTATTCCAATTGATCCAGAAAACTTCATGACTGGCTATCGTGTAGTCTTTGATCGAGACAAGAATGTCCTAGGTTGGAAGGCATCCAACTGTGAGTAAATTCCCCATCTAGAATTTGGCTTCAAAGTGGACATTTTATTTTCTCTTGAAATGTTATAGATAATAGTGACAACACCGAGATCTTTTTTTGCAGGTTATAATGATAATTCCACCTCTATGCTTAAGAACCCACCTAGTGCTTCTTCGGTTCCTCCTGCTACCGCTATCAGTCCATAAAACCATGGCTGGGAATAAAAATAACTCTCCAACGAACGGTCGCCCATCAATGGGGAGTCATTCACCAAAGCCACAGCCTTTCACTAGTGTACTAGCGGCACCTGAGGGCAATATTGTATAATACTATTTTTAATAATTATACTGTATTATATTGTATTAATTATTACTATCAAGGTATTGTGAGTGTTTGATAAAACAGTGCACTGTATTATATTTTACACTATACTATATTATATTAATGTTTGTGTTAATGTCAATGTGATACGTGACAAATTTCATGCATGTGTAATGCATTTGACAAAAATTTATTTTTGTCAACTTATGATAAAAACATGTGTGATATTCTTTTTCCTAATGTATTATGGGATATTTATTTTAGAAAAAGATTTGATTATTGGAAAGCTTTTAGAATTGGAATACTTTATTTTTGTCAACTTACATGCTTGGTGATGAATACACTAAGGCTAAAATTTTAGAAAAGATCATTAGATCTTTACCAAATAAATTTCAGTCTAAGGTTACAACCATTGAAGAAAGCAATAATGTGAAGATCATGAGGGTTGATGAACTGTTGTTCTCTTTCAAGCATATGAAATGGGGCTGAAATCACAGAAGAAGGAAAAGAGCATTGCTTTTTCTGTTACTTTAGAAAAGAAAGAAATTGAATATTCAGATGATAAGTAGAAAAATCTTGAGAGATCACGGAAAGCAAAGAGCTTTGACACCAGGAAATTTCTCAAAGAGTCAGTCAAGAATATTCAAGAGAAACCTGAAAAAAGGGCAAGTGCAATGCTTCGAATGTAAGGGATTTGGACATATACAATCAAAGAGTCCTAATTACAAGAGAAGGTTGGATAAAGGCTTGTGTGCAATCTAGAGTGATGACACATAAAAAGAATATGATGAAGAAGAACATTCCAGTAACTTTGTTGCATTTGCTGGTAATGTATCTGATAAAGGCAAATCAGTCGTGTCTGACATAACTGAGCAGAGCAGATCAGACAGTGATGAATTAGATGCAGAGGAGAAATTTGATTATCATGTGGAACTTCAACTTGCTTATAATGCGCGTTATGAAATATGGGAAAAACAGAAATCACAAATCAATAATTTGCAGAAAAAGAGAGAAGTTCTCAGATGTTAGAAGACATACGCAGAAGATTGTATGAGTAAACTAGAGACAGTTATGAACCATAAAACTAAAGAGATTTAGAAACTCAGAACTGAACTTGCAGAGGCTCATAAGTGCATTAATGAACTTAAAATTGATTCAGCTCGACCAGATCAAGTTTTGAGTCTTGGAAGAAAAAACATAAATAAGCATGGCTTGGGATTTGATGAAAGTAATATTGCTTCAACTTCCAAAATAGTTTTTGTTAAAGCCTTAACTAACATTTTAGGTTCAAGTTCAAATGCTAGCTCTTAAAACTCAAAAGGTGCAAATGTCTTTGTCTCACCCATGAATTCCTTTAAGTCAAGCCTAGAAAAGGTAATCAAATTTGTTCCTACTTATTATTTTTGTGGTATAAAAGGTCATATCAGACCTAGGTGTTATAAGTTGTTAAATTATTGCATAAGAAGTCTAGATAGTTCAGACAGTTACTTTAGACTCAACCAGCTTTGGTTACGAAACAAATAACTACGTGCCATGTTGCATTTGTTGTCTTAAAATCCACATCTAATGATTTTTGATATTTTGACAGTGGAGGCTCAAGACACATGATAGGGAACAAGAACTTCTTAAAAGATATCAAAACTTGTAAGAAAGGGACAATCACATTTGATGATGGAGCTAAAAGCAAAGTGCTAGATAAAGGTACCTTGTGTGTTAAAGGCCTGCCTAAGCTGAAAAATATTTTGTTTGTTGAAGGATTGAAAGCTAATTTAATCATTATAAGCCAAATTTGTGATGACCAATTTGAGGTAAAATGCATGGTTTTAAACAAACATGAAAATTGCATTCTTGAAGGCACACGATCAAATGACAATTGCTATTTGTTAACAAACATTAATACATTTTATGCCAAAAGATCAGATTTATAGTTATGGCATCAAATGTTAGGACACATAAAACTATAAGGACTTAGTTAAGTTAACTAAGACTAATGTAGTTAAGGTGTTCGTACTCTTGATGACAAATCAAATGGCATTTTTGGATCATGTCAGTTAGGCAAATAGATAAGATGATCACATAGCTTTAACACATACCTTAGCACCTCTAAGTATCTAGATTTGCTGCATATGGACCTTATGAGACCATGCAAATTGAGAGTATTGCAGGAAAGAGGTATGTCTTTTTTATTGTTAATGACTTTTCACGGTTTACTTGGTCTGAATTCATTCGTGAAAAATCTAACACATTTGATTTTCAGGAACTTATGTGTTAAACTTGGGAATGAGCAGAATAGGAACATTTGTAGAATTGTAAAAATCTGAAGTGATCGTGGGAAAGAATTCGAAAATATTTCCTATGTAGATTTTTGTAAATTTCATGGTATATCTTATGAATTTTTAGCTCCAAAGACACCTGAATAAAATGGAGTGGTAGAGCGAAAGAATAAGACTTTACAAGAAATGGCAAGGGTCATGTTGAACAACAAAAGGCTAACAAAAAGGCTATGAGCAAAGGCTATTAGCACAGTATGTTATATCTCTAATAAAGTGTTTTTCAAGCCTGGAATGACACAAACCCCTATGAAATTCTAAAAGGAAGGAAACCTAGCCTCAAATATTTTCACGTTTTTTATTGCAGGTGCTTTATCTTGAATGATAGGGAGCAGTTGGGCAAGTTTGATACTAAGAGCGACGAATGGGTATTTGTTGGATACTCAACCAATAGCTAGGCCTATCATGCTTATAACTTGAGGATCCAAACCATTATGGAATCAGCCAATGTAGTTTTTGGTGATACTGATGAATTCTCTATTTATTCATAGGAAAAACAAATTATTAGTTTGATAGAGAATACAGATAATACAGAAGATTCAAACTCAGCTGCTATAAACTGCAAAACAGAATCAGTTACGACTGATACCACTAGAGCAGTCAACTCAGACAAAACTGAATCATTAGACAATACTGATCTAGACAAAAATCAAATAAGAGAAGTTGGTGTTAGAAAAGACATAGATCCAAAAGGCACATCCCACAACTTCAATCATTAGAAGTCCAGAAAGTACAATGAAAACAAGAAGTAAGGTGAGAAACATGGTAAGTCATACTTGTTATGTCTCTTTAATGGAACCAAACAATGTCAATGAAGCTTTAAAAGAAGATGTCTAGATAAATGCAATGCAATAAGAATTAAATCAGTTTGAAAGAAACAAAGTATTGGTGTTCTTTTCTAGACCAAATCGTTCCTAAACCAAAAGATGCAAATGTTGTAGGAACTAAATGGACTTTTAAAAACAAAACTGATGAAAATAGACAAGTCATTAGAAACAAAACTAGGTGATTGCACAATGTTACACTCAAATTGAAAGAATTGATTTTGAGGAAACTTTTGCATCTATTGCTAGACTTGAATCTATTATGTTGCTACTTGCTATTGCATGCTTGTTGGACTTTAAATTGTTTCAAATGGATGTGAAGACGACCTTCTTGAATGGCTATCTTAATGAAGAAGCTTATGTTGAACAACCTAAGGGATTTGTTCATTCTAAACATCCTAATTTTGTGGATAAGCTTTATAAAACATTGTATGATTTGAAACAAGCTCCTAAAGCTTGGTATGAGACATTGACTAGCTTCTTGATTCAAAGAGGCTACACTAGAGGAAACAATGATAAAACTTTATTTATTAAACATGTCTCAACTTATTTCACTGTTGCTCAAGTATATGTTAATGATATTGTCTTTGGTTCCACAAATAAAGTCAAAGCTAATGAATTTGTTGAGCTAATGTAGAGTGAATTCGAGATAAGTATGGTAGGTGAGTTGAATTTCTTTCTTAGTTTACAAGTGAAGCAACTTGAAAATGGAATTTTTATTTTAAAATCAAAGTAAGCTAAAAACTTGGTAAAGAAATTCGAATTAGATAAGGCCAAGACATTTAGGACTCCCATGAGTACCAACATCAAACTAACAAAAGAGAATACAGGTGATGATGTTGATTCAAGCCTTTATAGGAGTATAATTGAAAGTCTCCTACACCTGACTGCAAGCAGACCATATATCAATTTCAATGTTGGCTTATATGCTCATTTTAAGTCATGTCCGAAAGAACTATATTTATCAGCAGTGAAGAGAATTATCAGGTATATTCATGGGACATTTGAATTTGGAATATGGTTTACTGAGGACACAAATACATGCCTTGTAGGTCATAGTGATGCAGATTGGGCAGGAAACATAGATGATAGGAAAAGCACTTCGGGTGGTTGCTTTTACGTAGACAATAACCTGGTCTCTTGGCATAGCAAGAAGTAAAACAACATTTCATTATCCACAGCAGAGACTGAATACATAACTGCTAGAAGCTGCTGCACTCAGTTACTTTGGATGAAACAAATGATAAGTGACTATGGTATTAATCAAGATTCTATAACTTCGTTTTGTGATAACACTAGCACGATTAATATCTCAAAAATCCAGTATAACATTCTAGAACTAAGCACATTGATATAAGACATCGTTTTATTAGAGAGCTTGTTGAATTAAAGCAATCTACATAGAACATATCTCTTCCGAGAATCAACTAGCTAACTTGTTTACTTAAGCACTTGATGAATTGAGATTTGAAAAACTAAGAAAAGCATAGGCATTTTTTAGTGCATAAAAACTGTGTTTAGTTATGTTATTTATATCTATATCATCATTAGTCAATTTTTTAATTTAAACATTGTTGAGCTATTTTGATTATTCAAATTTGCTGATAATTTAATGTAAAAAACCAAAGAGGGCTACCAGTTATGATGTGTGAAAGCTATTCTTAGATAGTAGCTTTAATGTCTCTAGGAAATATATTGAGGCAACCCACTCTAATGGAAGGAGGCTACCTCATTTCATGTGTGAAAGCTACTGGTTTTTACAAAAATAATTGTTGTTGAGATTAATGTTTCTGTGTATAAGAAGCATGCTCATGTTGACCACTCAACATAATTGAATGTTAAGATAATACAAATTAATGTAGATATGTGTTTAATTAGCTCTGATACATGCTTGATTTTAAAATGATTTTATAAAGCTTAGATATTTCAGTTATGTAAAGTTTAATTGTTTTTAGTTATTTGTAGTGTAATTTTTGACTAGTGCTTTATGTCTGACTCTGTTTAGTTTTCTTATGTGTTAATGTGTCAAAAAGTGAGTCACATCAGCAAGGTCGTTTTGAGGGGGAGGTTGTTCAGTGGTGGGAAAAATTTGGTGATTTAAAAGCTCATGATTTTATAAGATTTCCTTGATTAATGAAGATTTTCAAAAATATTTTTGGAAATTACCATAAATAATGTGATAAAAATATGAGCAAAAAGATATCATCTTTTTCATCAATTTAGGAAAATCAATTTTATTCAAATTTGAACTCCTAGAATTCAAATTGGATTTGGATTTTATGCTGGTTATATCACACTTAGTTATAAACTCTTGATTATAGAAATTTCATATTTGTTTTAATACCTCCATCAACTCTAAATCCCTCGCAGAAGTTATCAAAGCTTCTTCTTTTTCTCTTCAACCACTATGGTCAAACGCAAAGCTGTTTCTCAATCTTCATCAATTGAGTTTGAAACTACCAATTCTTCATCATTCTATGACTCTTCGACTAAAGAGGAATCTAGCCAAAATGAACAGCAGCCATAACAAACAAACCTAGAAGTTAAATTGGAATAGCCGCCTCTGATAGAACCAGAACAATGATCCACGTCATAACCAAATTCACCTTCGATTCCACCAGTTATGGCTGAGCCAACTATGAGTAAGGATGACGATGTCATGCTTGATGAGGTTTAGGATCATGTCAATCCTCGCAGCCACAAGTTCTTAAAGAAAGAGAATGAAACGAGATTTCAGAGATACACATCAAAAAGAGAGATTCGTGTGGGGAGGCCTATCAAAGTAGATGACTTTGATGACTATCAACTGAGAGAGATGCTTGAGTCTGGGCACTAGATAAGGACGATAACCAATCTGACTCCTCCTATTAAATCTCTTGTTCAAGAATTTTATGTCAATATTTTGCCCTGCATTAATGATCCTAGAAGTTATTATTATCATAAGATTTATTATAGATGAAAGTTGATTTGATTTTCTCCAAATGTCATAAACCAATTTTATGAAACTCCTATTGGCACTCAGTATACTATTGGTAATGATTTGAACATGACTGAGGTTACGTATGAGCTGACTAGGAGTAATGATGTTCATTGGGATCCACATGATGGCAGTGATAAAAAAACATTTGAGTTTGAAATATCGTTTGTTGCATAAGATAACACAATACAATTGGTTCTCATCCATACACCAGACTAAAGTTAAAAAGGATAAAGCTAAGTTTCTTTATTGTGTTGGCACCAATCGACCAACTAATATTGGATTATGGATGTAAAATTACATTGTTCAGATTGCAACATATCAATCTCACAAAAAATTGTTAGTTTTGCCTTGTTTAATTCATGCTTTGTTGATGCAAAATGAGCTTGAATTAGAGGATGGTGAGATTACTAACGAGATTCTGCCAGCCATCAAGAAAGGTTTCATGACAAGGATTAGACATGCTCTTGAGAGGGAGGAAATACCTTGAAGACAGCTAATAGAGGAGACTCCCTAGACCAAACCAGATAGCTTCTATCAATGAGCAGCTTGCTTTAATCACTTCTTCTTTAGCAGACCTTGCACAGAAAAATCAAGCTATCAAGGCCAAACTACAAAGCCTAGAATAAAAGCTCGAGAGTAGATCTAGTGGTTAACAATCAATGAAGAAAAGGTAGAAGAAAGACAAGAAGAGGAGCAAGAAGAAATCCAAAATAGTTACTAAAGAGTCTTCTTCACAATCAGTGGATGACACTCCAAAACCACAAGAACCTGCATTAGCTCCTGTTACATCTCCACCATCTCACACAACAAGCTGTTGAAACTTTGGTGGACATTTCTTAGAAGCCAGAAGCCACAACAGAGAGAAAAGCAAGAGAGATTCGTGAGACAGTTGCTCTGTTGTTACATCTACTAAAACCAGTGCTCAGCCAGTTACCACATCAACTCCTACTAATACTTCTCAAAAACCAACATTTACACATTTCAAGACTACTGTTGGAAGATCTAAATCATGCCCCTCAAAGTTGCCTATGCACAAGTCTGCTAAACTTTATAGAACCAAACTTAACTGAATATTTACTTTCTTTTGTTTATTTTGGGACTTTGCCTTTGGCACTTGTAATGAAACCAAGGGCGAGAGTAATCTATGCAGTTTATCTTGTGATATTTACAGTATTACATTGTGATGTTTTGCAGGTTTAATGTTTAATTAAGAAGGAGTTATTGATTTTACATTAAGAATGATTTAATATTTTTTTATATTTTGACTTGAGTTTATTGCAGACCAGATTGCAAATTGCAAGCTGTTCATGTTCTATGTCTTATAATTGTTTCTGTGCAGATACTGGAGAATTCGGTTATGTTATTTAAGTTATGTCTGTTATAACTAAATGTTGGGTATTCTTGTTTTTGTGAAATTTTTCCTAAGTGTTTACATATTGTTTTCAGTTGTCTTACACTTAACCATGCAGGATTTTATTAATTTATAGAAATATGCGAATGTTTTCATCACAAGATGCCAAATGGAAAGATTGTTGGTATCATTGTGACACGTGACAAATTTTAGGCATGTGGCTAAAATTTAATTTTGTCAACTTGTGATAAAAATATATGTAATATTCTTTTTTGTAAAGCAGTATGAGATATTTATTTTAGGAAAATTTTTTTTGATTATTGGAAAGGTTTTAGAATTGAAATACTTTTGATACTTATCCTAATTGGCTTAGTAATTTAGTTGATTAAAATTTCGTATTTGGATTAGGATATTGTGATATGCTTTCCTATAGTTTATCTAATCATCATATTTCCGTTTTCGAGGGATTTGATATTGATTAGAATTATTGATTATATGAATTATATAGCTATTCACGCAGGCTATATAAAAGGAAGCACTCAAGGCTAAACGTTAAGTGGTGTATGTGCAGAAACGTGGAGTGCACTTGAGTGTCTTTATTTTTCATAATCTTCATTATAAAATCTTTATAATTGAATGACATTATACTATGTATGACTAATGTGCGTTGAGTATGTGCATGGATATGATAGATGAGAGTTATTGAGTCATATAAGCTTATGAGAGTTGAGTGATTACATGATTCTGTAATAGTTGTGTTGGTTATGTCTAACTAAACTATTGTAGTTAAGTCTGACGTGTCTGAGAAGTCTAACATCAGAAAAGTGTGCGAAGGACTTTGGCTATGATCAATGGTGATCGAGTTTATATAGATTAGGTTAGTGAGTAAGTGGGTAGCTACTATTGTAAAGAGTCCTAAGTCGAATATAAACGCATACAATATAGTGGATTGCAATTCTTGTTACCCGTGGATATAGGCAGGTTGATAGTCAAACCATGTAAAACTTTCTATTTTGTTATTCTTAATTGTTTCAATTACGTGTGTGTTAACTATCCATACACTCCAAAACTGATAGTTTGGTGCATTTTTGGATTGTATCATATTATTTCTTTATGCAATTAAAAAATTAACTAAATATTATTAAATAGATTTAATATTATTTTTTATTAAACTTATTTTATTCTTTTATTATGAAAAATCAAATATTAAATAAAAATACATTATAATCGACAAGAGTAGGAGTATATTATTTTCTCTATAGTTAAATTATTTTAATAATTTAGCAAAAATAAAAAGATACAATTGTATAAAAACAACGTACAAAACATTTATACTTAAACTTTTATAAACTTTTTAATGGAGTTTACTCAACAAAATTAAGAGAATTCCACAAAAAAAAAAAAAGAAAAAAGTGTAAATTCTACAAGTATGGAGTTATGAGTAATATAATAGTAAACTGTAAAGTAAATTGACATAGGAGGATTTTATGTGGTTCGGTTATAAAACCTACATCCACAGACAACTTTAGAGCTGCAATTCACTAAGTTCTTATTTGTACAATCTTTAGGATCATTTACAGTGCTAACTCACTCTCACACACTGACCTAATCTTTGTAAAACAAAATCCCACCAAGATCTTAAACTCTAGTCACACTACTCGCTCTTTGTCGCTGATAACTTAATAACACACTGTTAAGTAAATCAAAACCACGAAGTCTGATACTAAATTACATAAACACTTAACTCGCAAGTTCTCTCAAGTATTTACTAACTCAAAACAGACCTAATCAAAGATTCATGCACAATTACAACCTCTCATATATGAATAAAACACTCATAAAATCAAATCAAAGAAGCATTCCAATTTATGTTGAAGCTCTCTTTTCAATTCCTGGAATGCCGTGATATAGACTCACCCAACCAACATATATGTGTTATATAAATATAACGTTATATATATATATATATATATTGGGATGCCTGATCGAAATCTCCTTAAAATCCTATAAAAATCCTAATCAAACTCTTATTAGGATAAAGACAAAAATAATAGAAAGTGATATAAGTAACTCCTAAGGGAATTAGGACACAAATAAATATTCTCCTATTTTGACTTGGATACATTAAATAATGTCCTAATCTAAAAAGATATTTATTATGAATCAAATACTTCCTAAATTATACTTCTAGAAATAGTAAAATAAGAAACAAAATAATATTTTACTTTTATCACAAATTGGTCCAAAACAATCATGTGCATGGCACATGCAAGTATGTCACACGTTGACACCAACAATCTCTCCCTTTTTGGTAACTTGTGACGAAAACACCAAACTGTTTCTAATCAAAGAAAATCTCACAAATATAAGTCAGACATAACTGTAGACAAATCTAGCAAACAGAAAATAACATACTTAAAGACATAACAATAGTATGCAGTTACAATGCACATAACAGAACAACGTCTGAATGTGTATACCCTGCAAAAACAACACAAAGTGAAGTTGAAAAATTTGTCAACCAACACTTTAACCAAATCATGATCAGAGTAACGAAAACATACATCAAATAAGTTAAAAACACAAAGCAGAAAATAGTTCAAATGCATATAAAGCATACAAAGTCCTTACTCCCCTTACTTCTTACATAATGCCTTTAAGAAGAAGAAGCAACAAAATATCAAACAGAATTATAATTAGCTGTATCAAATCAAAATCAAAACAGAACAAAAAAACAAAATTATATCAGAAACTCCTTCTCCCCCTTGATTTCAGACCAAGTTGTCAAAGTTAACGCAGTCGTGGAGACTTGCGAACAGGTGAGGAAGAGGAATTGCCAGAGCGCTTCTTGAACCTGCCAACCTTCGTTTTGAACCTTTTCCCAGTAGTAGGTGTAGGCTATTCAGGGGACAGAGGAGCAAGCGGTGCTTCAGTTGTCTCTGAGGAAGTGGCAATGACTTCAGCCACAATCTTACGAATTTCCTTATCAAGACGTTTAGCACTGATTTCTATTGACTGCAACGCAACAGCAAGATGTTGTGGAGGTACTAGTGATTCTTCTACAAGTGTAGATGGGAATATTGTGGCTGGTGTAGTTGTGTCTACTACAGGAGGGGGTTCTTGAGTGGGTTTTGCAGGTAGTGTGTTTATGGCTTCATATGGGGGTGACTGTGGTGATGGGGGAGAGTCATAATGTTCTGTTTCAGGGACTGAAGAAGCATTAGGTTCTGCCTCAGTAGGTCGTGAAGGCAATGTCATTTCGGGTTCTTCTTGTGTTGGTTCATCTGACAAGGACTCATCCCTCAATTTTGGGACTATTGATTCAATTTTCTTCTTCTTCTTGTTAGACTTTTTCTTTACCACTTTAACTTTCTTCTTTTCCTTCAGCTCAGTTCGCTTTGCTTTCTTCTTGAATTTCTTTTTTCTGCTGTTATGTCTGTCTTAACAGCAGGCTGTTCAGCTTGAATTTCTGCAGGTATTAGTTCAGCTGCTTTAGGCATTGGTGCATTAGTCTCTGGCATGTGCTCAGCAGATTGCTCATGAATCATATTTCAGTTTCTATAGGTTGTGGTTCTTCTGCAGCACCAGAGTGTCCGACAAGCTTTGCCTCCAAAATAGACTGCTTTGCTTTGATGTCTTTAAGATCCTACATAATATCAGTCAAAGCAGAATTGACCAAAGTAAGCTGTTCTTCTATATTGCTCATGGAATTTTTTTGGACTCTCTTTGGTTTTGGTTCGGGTGCAGGCAAATTAGTTTTATCATGAAAGCGATACAGAAAGCCTTTTATGATTGACTTAGTCAAAATTTCAGTATGTTCTTTAGGGCCAATAGGTATACCATTTTGTGCTAAAATTCCTTGAATTAAACTAGGAAAGATAAGCAAATGTTAATCAGACTTATATGGAGCAATCTGAACAATCATTCTATAAGCCAATAAACCAAAATTAATAGGTCTATTTGTGCCTAAATAGAACAAAAACTCCACTCTATTTTCCCGAACTTGATTTTGGTGTGATGAGGGAAACCAGTCAAATTGTGCAATTTTATGCAACACCCTATACTTCTTTTTGAGATATTATTTGTCAATTCCATCTCTTGGTTTTCAATCGATATTCCCTCGACTAGTCAACTCCTTAATCATGACTGCCATATCAAAATTTTTATCCAAAGAGTGTAAACTACCTAGTGGTATATCAAAGAATATGTTTATGATATTCGGTGAGAATTTCACAAACCTTCCTTTACAATAAACTTTGTAATAATGGTAGTTTTTCGGATCATCAATGGAAGTAGAGATATTGGCTTAGAATTCTTGAATTAAAGACTTCACAAGAGGTAGGAAGTTGTTTACTATTCGAGTCTAGTATATATATTCAAAAAGCTCACTCAAACCATAGTTATTGAAGTCAGTTAGCTTCACTAGCCTTTCCATCTGCAACTTCCTTTTTAACATGTACTTCAAGAATTTTTGTTTGATGGCAACTGTAAGGAATTTGTTGTACTTTGATTTCACCTTGTCTTTCATCTTCTTGACTGGAATCAACTCGTCTTCACTCATAACAGGATCAATTGGGATCTCTGCATGAGATTGCTGCGAATGAGATGACTATACACTGTCACTACTGTTGTAACCATAGTCATTTTGAGAAGATGAGGAATTATTGGTCCTTGAAGAATCAGAGGTCACCATTGTTAGGGTTTTAAGACTACAAAAGTTTCTCAAAACAGAGAGAAGTAAGACGAGAGATAGAGTGGTGAAACTGTTGATTAAGTATGGTATGAATAGGAAAATTCCCTAACTATTTTTGTGATATACTTGGCTGATTTTAAAATATGTTTATTTCCCACAAAATTTAATTTTAAAACCCTTTCCAAGAACAGCTTAATAAATATCATTAATGAATAAGAATTCACAATTTGATTCCATTAAAATAAGGAATTCTAATAGAGTTAGGATTTCTGCCACTAAAGTTTCTCCTCTTCAATTCAATCAAGCTGACATGGCATTTTTGACACATAGACACACAAAAAAAGTCCAATTCGGATGGGCATAAAAAATATCATATGATATGAAAAACGCAATAGAAAACAGTTAAATTTAACATAACAACAATATCTGAATATCATATGAATCATTCTAATAAAACATATTTCAGAGTTGTTTTATTATTTTCTCATGTAAGCTATTTTGCATTTATCTTTTCTATTGATTGAGATGTCAGAAATATTATTTTGACATATTATATATTAATCATATTGGATTATGAATACAGTAGTTTTCACACAATATAGAGGTAACCATTTTCATTTGAGTGGGTGACCTCTACATATTTCTTAGATACCCAAAGGTTACTCTCAATGATGGCTTTCACACATCATATATTAATAGCCCTCTCTGTATTTTTCATTTTAAACTAGTATCTTAACATTCACACAATTTTATATAACAGCTCACATATGCTTAATTAGAAGAAAACTTATGATATTGCAGATATAATTAACATAACAGCTAGCAGTGTTTATTTAGAAAACTGACAGATGCCTAAGGCCTTTCTTAAATTCTCAAATCTTGTTGTATCCAATGTCTTAGTGAACAAGTCAGCTAATTGTTTATCAGTGAAGATGTATTCAATATGTATCACCTTAGACTCTACTAGTTCCCTTATGAAATGTTATCTTATGTCAATATATTTTATTCTAGAATGCTGAACAGGATTTTTGAAAATGTTTATAGCACTAATATTATTACAAAACACAGTTATAGGTTTCTATTCAATACTATAATCACTCAAAATTTTCTTCATCTACAGTAGTTGTGTGCAACAACTTCCTGCTACTATGTATTCAGCTTCAGCAGTAGACAAAGAAATGTAATTCTGCTTTTTGCTATGCCAACAAACTAAGTTAGTACTAAGATAAAAACATCCTCCTGATGTACTTTTTCTATCATCTGCATTTCCTGCCCAGTCAACATCACTAAACCCTGCAAGATAATCATTCGTATCTTTAGAAAATCATGTACCATAATTATGGGTTCCATGTACATACTTGATGATTCTCTTAGCTGCTGCCATATGTGATTCTATTAGATTTGCTTGAAATATTGCACAAAGTCCCACACTAAAGCACAAGTCTGGTCTACTTGTTGTGAGATATAACAGACTGCAAATGGTGCTTCTATACAAACTTGCATCAACCTCTTTTCCTGCATTGTCTTTTGAAAGTTTCAAGTTAGTACTGATAGGAGTTTTCATTAGTTTTGCATTCTCAAGCCCAAATTTCTTTACAAGATTTTTAGCATATTTTGATTGAGATATGAATATACCATCATTCATTTGTTTAACCTGCAATCCAAGAAAGAAATTTAATTCTCCTACCATGCTTATCTCAAACTCGTCCTGCATCAATTTAACAAACTCATTAGTTTTGCTTTTATTAGTTGATCTAAACACAATGTCATCAACATATATTTGAGCAACAATAAAATAGTTAGATACATGTTTGATAAATGAAGTCTTATCATTGCTGCCTCTTTTATAACCTCTGTTGATCAAAAAATTTGTCAACCTTTCATACCAAGCTCTAAGAGCTTGTTTCAATCCATACAAAGCTTTATGCAATTTGTACACAAAATCAGGATGTTTAGGATCTTCAAAACCCTTAGGCTATTCAACAAAAACTTCTTTATTGAGATAGTCATTTAAAAAGGTTGTTTTAACGTCCATTTGGTACAATTTAAAATCAAGCAAATATGCAATTGCAAGTAGTAATCTGATTGACTCAAGTCTAGCTACTGATGCAAAGGTTTCATCAAAGTTTATACATTCTACTTGTGTGTAAACTTCTGCTACTAGCCCAGCCTTATTTCTTATTACTTAACCACTTTCATCAGTTTTATTCTTGAATATCCATTTAGTTTCAATGACATTTGCTTTTTCTAGTCTAGGAACTAATTCCCATACTTCATTTCTTTTAAACTGATTAAGTCCATCTTACATTGCCTGAATCCAAACATCTTCTTTTAAAGCTTCTTTCTCATTTTTTTGTTCAACTAAAGAACAATAACATGTAAATCTTACCTGATTCCTTACCTTGTTCCTAGTTTTCATCATGCCATCTGGTGTTCCAATGATAGAAATGGTTGGATCGCCTTCTAAATCCAAGTGGGTGGATCTTTTCTTTCATCTTCATTTCTGATTAAGTTTTTTTCAAATCTGAGTTGTCAGTTGTCATTGTTGTGTCTGGTGTAACAGCAGTTGTTTCCTCTTTCATAACAGAATCATCTCCATTATTTTTGCTGTCAGAATTTGATTTTTTTGTATCTTCTGTAAAGCTGGTTATGCTTTTCTCTTGTGAGTTTGTTGCATAGTCATCTAGATCGTCAAATACTATGTTTGTAGATTCCATGATTGCCTCAGTTCGAAGATTATATACTCGAAAAGCTTTGCTGTTTTGAGCATATCCTACAAAAACTCCTTCATCACTTTTTGGATCTAATTTTTCTAACTGCTCTCTGTCATTTAAGATATAACACCTGCATCCAAAAACATGAAAATATTTCAAATTAGGTTTTCCTCCTTTGAAAATTTTATAAGGTGTTTGGTTAGTGCCGGGTCTCAGAAAAACTCTATTTGAAATATAACAAACAGTATTTATTGCTTTGGCCCATAGCCTTTTGGTCAACTTTTTGCTATTGAGCATCACTCTAGCCATCTCTTGAAGGGTTCTATTCTACCTTTCCGCAATGCCATTTTGTTCAGGAGTTTTGGGAGCTGAAAATTCATGTTCAATTCCATGATATTTGTAAAAATCAGCATAGCTAACATTTTCAAACTCCTTGTCATGATCACTTCTTATTCTCACTATCCTGCCAATGTTTCTGTTTTGCTCATTTTTAAGCTTAACACAAAGATTGCTAAAAGCTTCAAAAGTGTCAGATTTTTCTTTAATAAAATCAACCCAAGTATATCTAGAAACGTCATCCACACAAATAAATATGTATCTTTTACTATAATGCTTTCAATTTGCATAGGACCCATAAGATCCATGTGAAGCAAGTCAAGAATTTTGGATGTGCTAAGATGTGGACTAGGTTTGTGTGTACTTCTAATTTGTTTTCCCATTTGACATGGTCTACAAATTTCATTAACTTTTTCATCAAGTTTAGGAACTCCTTTTACAGCACCTAACTTAGTTAATTTAACGGAGTCTTTGTAATTTAAGTGTCCTAATTTTTTATGCTACAATTCTAAGTCTGAAATCTTAGCTTGTAATTCAATTTTTACCAAATAACAATTATCTGAAGATCTATTTCCTTCTAAAATGCATTTGCCAAAAATGTCTATGACCATACATTTGTTTTGTGTAAAATTAATAATATACTTGTCATCACATATCTGACTAATACTAATTAGATTAACTTTCAAACCTTTAACCAGCAAGACATTTTAAAATTTGGGTAGGCCTTTGACATTTAAAGTGCCTTTGCCAATGATCTTACTCTTAGCTCCATCTCCATAAGTGACATTTTCTTCCCTGCATGCTTTAAAATTTTTCAAAAACTGTTTATTTCTAGTCATATGCCTGGAACAGCCACTGTCAGAATACCATAAATTGTTAGAAGATTATTTAAGAGCAGTAAAAGCAAAATTGCATACTATCTTCTCTTTCTTAACCCACTACAGTTGTGACTTTGGTAACAGTTTAAACTGTTTTGATATTTTATGTAAAAGATTCAACAATTTAAAGCATCTAGGTCTAATATGTCCCTTTTTACCACAAAAATAACAAATTTGAATGAATTTTCTTACCTTTTCAGGACTGGATTTGAAGGAGCTCAGAGGAAAAGCAAACTTTTCATTGCTTTTTGAACTAGGACTTGACCTTATAGAGTTAGGTTCAGAATTTTTACCTGATGTTGAAGCTTTTACAAACAATGTTGTTGATGAGGATGCAATATTACCTTTTGTATACCCCAATCCATGTTTGTTGGAGTTGTCTCTTCCAAGACTCAAGACCTAATCAAGTTTGGCTGACCCGATTCTGAGTTGATCAACACTTTTTTTTTTGAAAAATTACTATTCACATAAAAAGGAGTTGATCAACACATCTTTTGTTCTCAATCAGTTTTGTTGTAATTTTCTCAATGTGTTGTGTTGCCTGTCAAAACAAGTTCCAGTTCTGTGATATGGTTTTCAGCGTAAGATTTTTCACGTTTCAGCACTTCAATCTCATTCTTCAAAATTTTGATTTATTTCTTCAGACTCAGCCATTCACTATAGAGTGCATTGTAAGTTTCTTGCAACTTTTCATAGTATTTTGGACCATCTTCTTTGTCTAAATAATCAACATTAGTTCTGTAGTGTTCTGTTATGTTAGTCATAATAGCTTTCCCTTTATCAGCTGTAGATGTTGTAAATGCAACAAAATTACTCATGCATTCTTGATCATCTGAATCAAATTTTGATTCATCATTTCAGGTAGCTGTCAAGCCTTTGTTCTTCTTCTTGAGATTAGCACATTCAGATTGAATATGCCCATAATCAGAGCATTTATAACACTCAATCTGTCCTTTCTTATTAGGTTGCTTCAATTTCTTCTTGTCATTCTCCTTGTTGAATTTCCTGAACTTGTCTTCATTTGAGTTTGATGGCTTTCTTTGATTCTTTTTCCTGAAATTTTTTTCATGAACTTGACATAATTTTTTGTTAGAAAAGCAATTTGTTTAGAATCAGTTTCATCAAGTTAATCATTACTTTCATCATCAGATTTTTCAGTTTTAACATTGAATGTAATGTTTTTTCCTTTTTGTTTCCTAGTACTCTGATTAATTTCAAAGTTTTGGAGAATATCAATCAGTTCATCAACCCTCATCTCATCAGTGTTTTTAACTTCCTTAATAGCTGAAATTTTAGGTTGAAATTTATCTGGAACAGATTTGATTATTTTGCTAACAATTTCTGCATTAGTGAAAGTTTTGCCAAGCATGTATGCAGAATTTGTGATATGACATAACTTAGAGTAAAACTCAGAAATTGACTCATCCGCATGCATCATCAAATTTTGAAATTGAGAATTCAGTCTCATTAATTTAGATCTTTTAACAGATGCAGTACCTTTATGTTTTACCTCAAGAATTTTCCAAGCTTTTTAGGTACTTTGCACCTTGAAATTTGTCCAAAGTTATTTAAGTCCACTACAGCAAAAATTGCATTAAGAGCCTTTGAGTTCTAACTTGAACGTCTGTATTATTCATCAGTCCATTCCTCTTTAGATTTGGGTTCAACATCACCAAAAGCATTCAACATTGTTAGCGGTGTTCATTCTTTAAGCACACCGGTTCATGACCTATTATCAAGAGATTTGATATACATCATCATTTTTACCTTCCAATATGGATAATTACCATCATCAAGAATAGGTGGTTGTGTTTCGGATCCTCCACTACGAATAAACTCCATTCTTCCAGATCAATGTGATCTTTTCTTCACTTGTATAACAGTGAACCTGCTCTGATACCAATTGTAAGTTCTGAAAGTATGGAGTTATGAGTAATATAATAGTAAACTATAAAGTAAATTGACACAGGAGGATTTTACGTGGTTCGGTTATAAAACCTACATTCACGGACAGCTTTAGAGCTGCAATTCACAAAGTTCTTGTTTGTACAATCTTTAAGATCGTTTATAGTGCTGACTCACTCTCACACACTGACCTAATCTTTGTAAAACAAAATCTCGTCAAGATCTTAAACTCTAGTGACACTGCTCACTTTCTGTCGCTGATAACTTAACAACACACTGTTAAATAAATCATAATCACAAAGTCTAACATTGAATTACATAAACACTTAATTTGCAAGTTCTCTCAAGTGTCTACTAACTCAAACAGACCTAATCAAAGATTCATGCACGATTATAACCTCTCATACATGAATAAAACACTCATAAAATCAAATCAAAGAAGCATTCCAATTTGCGTTGAAGCTCTCCTTTCAATTCTTGGAATGCCGTGACATAGACTCACCCAACCAACATATATGTGTTATGTAAGCATAACGTTATATATATAGGGATGCTTGATCGAAATCTCCTTAAAATCCTGTAAAAATCCTAATCAAACTCTTATTAGGATAAAGACAAATATAATAGGAAATGAGATAAGTAACTCCTAAAGGAATTAGGACACAAATAAATATGCTCCTATTTTGACTTGGATATATTAAATAATGTTCTAATCTAAGAACATATTTATTATGAATCAAATACTTCCTAAATTATACTTCTAGAAATAGTAAAATAAGAAACAATATAATATTCAAATTTTATCACAAGTTGGTCCAAAACAATCATGTGCATGACACGTGAAAGTTTGTCACACATTGACACCAACAAAAAGGAAAAAGGAAAACAACAAAACAAATTTTTTCAAGTAAACTTTCAATCACAAGCTCTCTCACCAAGAATTTTCTCCACAAATGTTTTTTTCAAAGGAACCTTTACCGACTTAAAAGCCAAGATATTTGAAGTTTTCTCTAATACGAGAATCAGTGCTTCAAGTCCTCATCTTGACTAAATGTGTTACACGTGGATCGGGCTTCACAATCCTTTTTAGATTTTATATATGGACCAATATATTTTTCTTTTTAATTTGCAGTGGGAGAAATCAAACCGTAGACTGTTAGGTCAAAGGGCTTTAATGCAGTGTTAAATTTGTTACTTTACCTAAAATCTTAAGCTAGTAGGCATGAGCTGGCTCAACAATGGTTTTATAATTCAATAAGTCCAATAGCTACAAAGTTCTTTGCAAAGAATGATCCTCTAGTTCCTTAAAGATGTTTTCCGTTAGCTTCTCAATATTCTTAAAAGATTGTGAATAAATTATGAATCATTGTTGCAATCTCTTTAAATCCAATAACCAATATCAAAGGTGGAGCCAATTAAGGCAGAGCTGGGGCTATCACCCCAGCGCTTGTAAAAAAATTCAAAATTATATGCTTTCAAAAAATTTCAAATTCTAAAAATTTCTACAATTATTTTACTGTAATTTTGGTTCTTAAATTTATATATGTTAAACTAAGTATCTCAAGGGTTTGTTTAAAATTTGTTTCTTTGCAAATAATTTGATTTCTTAAGATAGCCCTATAATCCTGGAATTAAATTTTGGTTTTTTGCTAGTGATTAGTTTTACTAGAATTATTTGATGTATCTAGAGATTTTATAAAATAATGAAATCTAGTATATTTGTTTGTCTTTCAGTCTAGTTTAAGACACAAGATTGACATACATCTCAACACTTGGTAGACCTTTACCATGCATCAAGAACAAACAAGGGAAAAGATGTCGAGACAAATTTTTTGACGACTTTAACAAAGAGAGAATCGCTCAGCTTGAAGTTTCAGACTCTTTTCATGATTACTTCACGACTGAAGTTTTATGGATAAGAAGTGACCGAACAAAACAAGATCAACAAGACTGTCAATATTTCACTCCTCAAATATCATTCTACAACAAATTTATCAAGAGCATCTAGAAGAAATATTTGGAGGCTTGTGATTTTATGGATTAAGTGGCATTTCTTATATATTTTCAAATGAAGGGAGGTTAGTCCTGAAAATTGTGTGATAGAAGTCATATACTCTAAAATTTCTGCAATTATTTTACTTTGATTTTGATTCTAAAATTTGTATATATCAGAATAGACATCTCAAAGGTTTCTTTTAAAATTTGTTTCACTAAAAAATATTGAGTATTTTACTTTTATGAAGTTTTGAAGACGGCTTTACAATCCTGGAAACTTTCGTTTTTATACAATAGTTTAGTTTTGCAAAAAAGATTTAAGGTACGCAGAGATTTCATTAAATTATAAAATTTGGAATATTTGTTCATCTTTCGATGTGGTTTAATTCTAGAAATTTTTTATGATTTTATAGAATTATTTTTCAATGCTTTCAAAATATGAAAAAGCGTTACAGATAGTTGTAGATCGAAAAACTTTTATTAATTATTTATATTTATTATTTAATGATTTTTTAGATCCTCCTCTTCAATCTTTGTATTTGCAGCGTAAGTCTCCTCTTGGTTAATCTCGTCGACCATTTTAGTTGTAGTTCTCGTCACTTGTCCTGTTGTATGGTCATTTCTGTGGATTTTGATAAGTATGTCATATAGTGGAAATGACTCATCTTTTCATCTTTTTGCTTCTTCATAGGCCTATGTTATAAAATGACAATAGATAAATAACTTGAAATGAAATTTATTATTGGTAAAAATAATTCAAAATTACACTAACCTATATATATGATTTTTTTTTTTTTGTATAACCGAGGTGTTCGGGCCTATACATATGATTGTTAAACATCATTGCCATTAACCTTTACACATTTTAACATGTCAATTCATACTTGAATTCAACATGTCATAAACACCATATCGAGCTTTCCACTTCCTATGCTTAGAATCAATGTGCGAAAAAATTTCACTGAATATAGGATCTGGTTTGGTGAGCTGAATTCGATAAGAAAATATACAGGTGATGTTAGTAATAGTATAAATTATGAAGAATAATGTATAGCAACTTAAATGACAGGAACAAATAGTTAAGATATTAAGAGCGTTTGGGACTGCTGTTGTACGATAGCTTTTAGATTCTACTACTACACAAATATTTTGGTGTTTGATAAACTATTTGCAAATTGATTGTTTAAAAAGTTATTGATTCAATAATATATTTTTGTATTAGTTAATTTGCAAAAGCACGTAAGAGAGAACTTTTAAAAATTTGATTTTGAAAAGCCAAAATTAAATAGACTAAAAACTAAAAATGTCCTTATAATTTAATATAAATCCAAAAATACCTGTAAATATTAAGATGTTAAAGTTATTTAATTAGTTACTAATTTATAAAATTATATATTTTTTTTTTTAAAAAAAACTTTTTCTAAAAAAATTAAAACGGTAACAAAAAAAGTGTCGTCCGGGCGATTATTCCTCAGCTGTGAAATGCCATCTACTGGCACGTGGAGGACACCGCCAGGTCTAGCAGAATCGTTGGAAATTGTTCTTCTCGGATTTGTTGGAGTTTCTGCTATTGATAGTTTTATAACTCAGTAGCAGAATAGCAGAAGCTGCTTGCTATTCTGGAAAAGTGATTCAAGGAAGCTGCCAATGTTAAGTCTCTTGAAAATGAATTACTCCCATTCAATTAGTGCCCACAACGACACCCTGCTAGGCACACTCATGACATTTTCATCTTACGAACATCCCACTCTTAATGGGTGTTTTTCTTGTTTTGATGATCTAAAGTTTCATTGGTTACTTGCGGGATATTTCTACAGCATCACTACCTTATTATTATTAACAATATTATTGATTTCTTTTGGAACAGTGATAAACCTGTCAAATCTAACAGGAGATTTTAATAAGAAGCTCATATTTTTCTCCCATATAAATTTAATTTCGAATATTCTTTCAAAACAATCCTTTTAATAAGTAGTTTTAACATATGACTTATAAATATATATTAAATTTTAAAAAATTGTATTAATTTTTTAAGATTGTGTAAATTTTATTCTCTCAAAGATGGTATAAAAATTATTAAATGCATAAAATTTAGATAAATTTACACCATCTTTTAGAATTTAACATTATTTTTAAGACACACCTTCAAACTACTTATTTTAAAATTATTTCTCCACAAAATTAGCAAAGCTTGTGATTTGAGCCTCCAAAATTTCATTCTATATATTCATAATTTCATTATGAAAAAAATTTAAACAGTATATGATAAATAATTAATATTAAAACATTAGAACTCTTATTTTAGATTATATATAAAAAAAATTCTTTTAGAGATGTTTGGGGCGGGGGGGGGATGATGGGGGGATGGACTACAGGGAGACGACGACTAGCGAAAAAATGTGAAAATGAAAATACAAAAAAGAAGACGAAGAATTAGAATTCACCGTTAAGGTAGTTGAAACCTCCGCCCAGTTTCGATACGCTCTAGAAACCAACACGCCATTAACATTTCCTCTATAAACAAACACAAAATCCACTCATTTCTCTTCTACTTCTCTCCAAAATCTTCGCCTTCACCAATGGCTCAGCTTCTACAAACCTCCTTCCTACCCTCCTCCTCCTCTCCCTTGCGCCGCCGGGCCCACAACCCCCGCCTTCTCCGCGTCTCCAGAGCCAATACCCTCCAAGTAAACGCCAAGATCCGTGAAATCTTCATGCCCGCCCTCAGCTCCACCATGACTGAGGGCAAGATCGTCTCCTGGGTCAAGTCCGAAGGGGACAAGCTCTCCAAGGGCGAGAGCGTTGTGGTTGTCGAATCCGACAAGGCTGACATGGACGTCGAGACTTTCTACGATGGGTATCTTGCCAAGATTATGGTGGAGGAAGGTGGGGTGGCGGCTGTCGGTTCCGCCATTGCTTTGTTAGCCGAGACTGAGGACGAAATTTCCGAGGCATTGGCTAAGGCCTATAGTTCGGCAAGTGGGTCTGCCGCTGCGGCGGTTGCTCCTGCTAGTCCCGACCCACCAGCGGAGAATGTGAAGGTTGTTGAGTCGGCGCCGGCGCCGGCGTCGGAGAAGAGGGTAGTCGTTGGGTCTGCTATGCATCCGGCCTCTGAGGGAGGGAAGAGGATAGTGGCGTCTCCGTATGCGAAGAAACTGGCGAAAGAATTGAAGGTTGAGCTCAGTGTTTTGGTGGGTAGTGGGCCTCTCGGGAGGATTGTGGCCAAGGATGTTGAGGCGGCTGCTGCTGCTCCTGCTTCCGCTGCTACTTCTGCTTCAGCTGTGGCTAAGGATTTGTGCGTTGAGTTGGGAAGTGTGGTGCCTTTCACGACAATGCAGAGTGCTGTGAGCAGGAATATGGTGGAGAGCTTGTCTGTTCCCACTTTCAGAGTTGGTTACACTATCACCACTGATGCACTTGATGCTTTATACAAGAAGGTAACGATACGTCATTAGTGTTTTCTGTTTAACAATGACGAATTGCTATTGGTATTATTAGTTTTAGGGAAATTTTCATTGAAGCTTCTGGGATAAACGCATTGAGCTTCCAGTTTTGATGATTCAGGGTTGTATATTGAACAATTAATTATTATTGGTTGCACTAGAGATTTGGCTTAGTTTGCTGGATTGTTAAGATGGTTTTATTTATTTCTTTAGATCAAGTCCAAGGGAGTGACAATGACAGCATTGTTAGCAAAGGCAACAGCGCTTGCTTTGGTTAAACATCCTGTTGTGAATTCTAGTTGTAGAGATGGTGATAGCTTTACATACAACAGTAGCATCAACATTGCTGTGGCTGTGGCTATAGACGGTGGGTTGATTACGCCAGTGCTTCAGGATGCTGATAAGGTTCTTTCAATCTGTTTATTTTTTTCCTTCTAGCGATTCTTTTCATTTTTATCCCGTTTATGAAAAGAATTTGTTAGTGAACTTGAGAGATTTTCTGATTTATCATATAGGTTGACATTTATTCAATGTCGAGAAAGTGGAAGGAGTTAGTTGATAAGGCCCGGGCCAAGCAGCTTCAACCTCATGAATACAATACAGGTATGCTACAAAATTCCTTCTTGGGACCATGTAAGATATTTGTGTCTGCAAATTATGGCATTACGATTATGCCATTGACTTCATGAGGATGTCGATAATTATATACAGACTATAGTGTGCCTTCTTATGTGCATGGCTTTTCTCACTGATCTAAACATACTCAAACACAATCCTTGAATCTGAATACAGTCTTAGCTTTCCTTGTGTTATAGTTTGATAACAACAAAGGGGGAAATTGAACCAAAAAATATATCTTCTTTAACCTGATTCTGTATAGTTGACTTAAGCTATGCTATATCATGATTTTTTTTGGGCCTCTCTCTGTCCGTTTGCTTTTTTATCAAGACACCACAATTTGACTAATTTAGTTCCTCTACTGTTATTTGTTCATTAAACTTTTCAAAGCTGCATGCTAAATAATTAGTCAAGTGGAAGGAAAAAAGATGTAAGACAGTTACCGCAATTATGTGATGTGCGTTGTTCATTTTTCATGCTGAAGAACATTTTGGGTTGTAAATTTTGTATTACGAGAAAGTTGGAAAGCAGAGCATTTGGATGTGGTTCCTCCAGACATTTTATGGGCATTTTGGCAATGTTTGTGGTGTTTGTACTCTGTAATCAAGTCTTTCGGTAAACGATTTTCATTTCCTTGCATAAAACTAAAAATATTTCACATCCTCCATGACCTTTCCTTTCTAGTCCATATCTCATGCTTCTTGTTTTGATAAGGTTTCTATACCAGGACATTGTATTTTGCCTGGAGATCTGCCAAAACTGATCGTAGTTGCTGGATCTTTGTTAGGCCTTCGTGACATTCATCCTAACCAGTTATCAAATTGCCCAATTCATGCATAAGTGATAATTACAGAGTTATAATTGGGCTTTAGAAACAACCTTCCTCTGTAACTGCACTTTTCCTACAAGCAGAAATGATGAGTTAGTATATCATTTTTGTTCCTTAGTCCCTGCAGCTATTTAGCTACCTAAATAAGTGGTGTCCTGTGATAGCAATTCGAATTTCCATGTGATTGTCTTTTCATGACTTTGCTATTAGACATGACTCAAGTGTGTTGGGTTACAGAGGCACCTCACCTGCTCTCTGGTCTTTTTCAACTCTGATTTTCTTTCCCTCAATGTCTTAATTTTATTTATTTTTTCTTTTTTTCATTGTGCTAGATCCCTTGAGTTACTTATCATTTTGTCCTATGATCAGTTGGTTGTTAGATGTCACACAACTGGATTTGTGGTAGCCCTTGCTGCCATAGCATGAAGAAGAGACCCTTGTGATCTCGCTGCTTAGGTGATTAGGGAATTGTGAATGAATACAGCTAAAAGTGCTTGCTTAATCGGATGCATATAATGCTTTAACTTATGATAAATGATAGGTGCTGTCTTTTTTCAAACAGCTTCTTTAGATGTATTGTTATTGTGTCGTGCCAGTTCAGAGTTCTTGGCACACCATTGAATTATCCACTGTTTTAATTTGGTGATTTTCATGGCATGAAATGTGTTTAGATCAATTCTAAACATGTTATCTCTTTAGTATCTGCTTATTATGTATGTGTGCTTTTTCTGACAGGAACTTTTACTCTTTCTAACCTTGGGATGTTTGGTGTGGACCGCTTTGATGCCATTCTACCACCCGGAACCGTAAGCGTTTCTACTTACAAGTGAATAAATCTGCCAGATTCTCAAAGAGGCCGATAAAATTTATGTGAACTGAATTATATGGTTGCATAATTTGTGGAAATTGTTTATGCAGGGGGCAATAATGGCTGTTGGAGCATCTGAGCCTACTGTTGTCGCATCCAAGGATGGTCGTATTGGCATGAAGAACCAGATGCAGGTAACTGACATTTTTTCGTGCTGCTTCTGAATGGCTATCTCTTTCTGCATTGTGTTGAGAATTAATACAGAGATTTATACTCCATACACTTGCTATATACACAGGTAAATGTTACAGCTGATCATCGCGTGATATATGGTGCTGATCTGGCTGCATTCTTGCAAACCCTGGCAAAGATTATTGAGGATCCCAAGGACCTTACCTTCTAGTCTAACACTCTCTCTCCAAAATTAGGTCTTCTTGGCTTTTCTATTGTCAGATATCTTCTTTCTTGTATTTTCCCAATGCTCATCTCTCTCTGGTCATCAATCCTTGATCTTGATGGTGTAAAATCATACAGAAAAATGTGGGAGCTAGTTACTTTGTTCAGAGTCCTTGTAGAACAGGATAAGAGTTTTTGAAGCGGCAATGTTTATTTCCTATTTTGATTGTTCAATGTACTGAAAATTTTTTCACTTTTACTGTCATAAATTCTGGCTTTGTTGTCAACTTGTCATTGATTCTAGCCTGTTCATTGTCGTCTTATTAGTCAAATTTCTTTTCGTTAATCATGTGAAGAATGAGTATGCTATTTCTCAAGACTTCGGCTGTTATATATATATATATATAATTATTGTTATCAAACTAAATGGATGGATTGCACAATATTGTCTCCAATGTCACGACACTACAAGCATTTAACATCATCTCTGGCTGTGATTTCCTTAATGTGCCATGCCTATCCAATTTGACCACGGAAACCAAAAGATCAAACTGACTCTAATAATATGTTAAAGAACTACTAAATCTAAAAGCTTGTAGTTAAAAACTCCAATAATAAAATTTAAGTAGTATTTAAGATCTAAAAGTGACCACTGTTGCAAGTAGCCAATAAGAATGGGTAATCCTCAAATGTCACGTTCTATTTGAGCTATGGTGTAAATTTGCTGCTCTAACTTCAAATCCAGATTTGGGCATGTCTATGGTAAAAAGCTTGGATTAGGAACTTCTTTTTTTTTTTTTCGTTTATAGACTCCAAAATTGTACAATACAGTTCTGTGAAAAAAATATTCTGAAAAGAGTGTGGCTCAAGTCTTTCAAAAGCAGAGTCTAATCTAAAGTGGAAACACTCACTCGAAACTGCTAAACGGAAAGTATATCAGAAAGCTTAATACAATAACCCTTTTTTCATGCAGGATGGCTTACAGTCGGCCATGCTTTGTATTTCTAGAAGCGATTTTTTTTCTTGAATGTAATAGTAAGATATGACCAAAAATCAGAGATCATCTTTGTATGTAGGATGCTCCTCCTGAGTTGATTTAACTGAGGGAAGACTTTCTCTGTTTGTTGAGTTTCACTATCCAACTTTCTCATCAGGCAAAGGTTTATCGTGCATTCAGGAGCATCCGAAGCACACTTTTCATCTTTGGCCTTGCTTCAGGCGAGAGATTAACACAAGCAACCGCAACCTTAAGGACTGCAAGCATCTGGCTTCTGACACGAAGTGATGTTCTACTGATATTAGAATCAAGGATGTGATCCCATTTATCATGTTGTGCTGAGTTACGTAACACCAACTTGGCTAACTCAGTACCCTCAGTAACTGCAGGCTTTCCTGTCAGCAACTCCAGGAGGATAACCCCGAAGCTGTAAACATTGCCAGCCATTGTTACCCTCATCGTGTAAGCATACTCTGCATTGATCACAACAGTGACATCAGAAGCTTAAAATGAAAATTTGGCATCATATTATTGAAGATTTACTGTTAGATGGGCAAGGCAAATGGTTAAACTTTGACATATTTCCTCGAAGATACAACTTGATTGTTTCGCAAGCAGATTGATTATAAAGTTGTGGTGAAATCGGAAAGAAACATGCAATGTTAAAAAGGACTCATCTACAAAAACTGAGGAAGTTAATTTCCATATTTCAGATATTTATTAAAGATTTTTATTTATCATTCTATCAAGTGCAAAGAGACCAGATAAATATTATAGGTGAACATGATTCAAGTAAAATAAAAAATAAAAGATCAGGAAAAAGAGTTTACCTGGAGAAATATAACCAACAGAGCCGGCAACTGTTGAAAGGCTGCCAGTGCTCTTTGTGGGGTCAATCACTTTGCAGAGTTCAATCTCTCCGACTTGCGGCTCTTTCAGCGACTTAAGCATTATGCTTTTACTTGAAAGATCAAGGAGAAGAATAGGACTAGAGGTCCATCCATGCAGAAAAGCAAGACCCTGAGCTACTCCAACTGCTATGCTGTAACGGCTTGCCCAATCCAAAGCATTTCCACCATTGTTGTGAAGAACATCAAAAAGTGTACCCTTTGGCGCATATTCATAAAATAGATAAGCGCTATCTGCAGACAACACATAAGCCAAAGGAGTCATGACATTTGAATTGCTCAACTTCCCCAAAACCTCGACCTCTTGGTCAAATTTATCATGGTTTCCCAACTGGAATATCTTGTCACTCCAGTTAAGCTTCTTAATGAAATAGCTCATTCCCGATGGCATGATGGCTTTGTAATAGGTAGAAAATCTAGTTTGTAGCACAATGTTCAATGGATCAGCTACTGCTTCCATGGCTTTGGAGAAGGAGATATTTGATCTGTGGATTCCATTTGCTGTCAAAAGGTTGCCTTGGATGACCTGCCGAAAAGGGAGATCTTCTTGTGATTGTAACTGCTCATCATTAACCCTGTAAAAGCGCCTTGAAATAGTTAGAGCAATAATTGTAACTCCTGCAACAGCAACCATGGCAGCCGCAAGGGCAATAATAATAGGAACAGCAACTGATTTCTGTCTTTTTGCTGATTCTGGGGAGGTGTTTGGTGCTGGGCCAAGGAGATCTAGATTTCCACTAGTGTTGACCGACACCCAGTCACCAAATTTGGGAATGTATCCTGAGAGCCGATTATTAAAAAGTATCAACTGTATCAAGGACCTCATTTGAGTAAAATATTGTGGAATCTCTCCAGAGAATTTGTTGTTAGAGAGATCCAAGACTTCCAATCCGGTCAGCCGAGAAAGACTGTCTGGGATATTTCCTTCAAATTGGTTGCCGCTTAGATTCAAAGCAATCTGCAGAGTTGTTGGCATTGCAGGAATCGTCCCACTTAGTTGATTCTCTCCAAGTTGGAGTTCTATCAAAGAACTCATTTTCACGATGAAGGCAGGTATAAAACCACTGAAATTGTTGTGTTGTAGATTCAAGTTCACAAGGTTTTGCAAGTTTGAAATGGAAGAAGGTATTGAACCATTCAGCAAATTCGAGCTGAGGTTTAACTGAGATAATTCCTTTAATTGGGCAAATTGACTAGGGATTTCTCCATTCAGGTGGTTGAGTTGAAGCTTCATAACTTGGAGATTGCGAAGATCTCCCAACTTCACTGGCAATGAACCATTCAGTTTATTCTGAGCCAAGTTCAACAGCGTCAAACCTTGGCAGTCACCCAGTTGCGAAGGTATCTCTCCAGTGAGGCTATTGTTGTCCAGCTCCAAGTAGGTCAATTTCTCAAGCACTGCACAGTTTGCAAAGGGGATTGTACCATTAAGCGAATTGCTTCCTAATCTCAATCTGACCAAGCTTGAAGATATGGTGCCAGGTATTGAACCCTCTAGCCTATTATAAGACAAATCCACAGACTGCAAATTTGGCTGTGAAAAAAGGTCTAGTGGAATCTTCCCTGTCAACTTATTATAACTAAGATCTAAATTCTTCATATATCTTGTGAGTCCATCTGGAATTTCACCATCAAAATTGTTCTGATTTGCTGCAAAACGCGACAGGGTTGATATACTCGAAAGGCTTTTTGGAATTCCACCCCTTAAGTTATTGCTAGATAGAATTAAAACCTCCAACTTGGCAAGTTCTCCAATTCTATCAGGAATAGACCCAGAAAGGTTATTGTTACTAAGATCGATCAGCGTCAAATTCCCATAATCTGCGATTTCATTAGGCATATCACCATCAAATGAATTCACAGAAAGCTGAAGTTGCTCCAAAGCTTTGGATTTCCTAAGGCTTGTGGGAATAGAGCCAGCAAAATGATTGTGACTAAGGTTCAAACTCTTAAGGTTAACTAAGTCATCTAATTGTAAACCAATATCTTCATTCAACATATTGTAAGATAAATCCAAGGATTCTAATCTAACAAAACCATTAAAACTAGGCAAAGAACCACTCAACGAGTTGCTACTAAAATTCAAAAACTTCAGCCCAACAATCCCTCGACAACTAGCAATGAACTCACCAGGAATCGAGCTCAAGCGGTTGTTGGAGACATCAAGGGACTCCAAAGAACCAAGCTGGCAAACAACTCGCAAAAAAGAAGAGTTAGAGAGATGAAATCCGGATAAAGCCAGCCCAGTTATTTTTGAACCACTGCAGTTAACGTGCTTCCATTTACATGGGTTTCTCTCTTTGGTTACGTTCCATTCAGCGTTGTCGAGTAGCCCTGAAAGAGTGACCATGGTTGCTGTCTGGTCAGCAGGTGGCTGACAGAACACCAAAGGGCATACGAAAATGAAAGATAAGAACAAAGTGGTGCTGCATACGAGCTTTCTACTATTCATTATGCAGGTGATGATGATACGAAAACAAGGAATATCAAAAACTTTTTGTTGTCTTCTTGTTTAGTGATACGATGAGTCTTGTTTGATATCAAGAGAAGAAAGAGGGAGGAGGGAAGCAGTAAGTTTATATCAAATATGAAATGGAATTGAAGACTGAGGAAATGTCTGTTTGCTGTTTTGACTTGGAGAGAAATTGGTGTGTATGATACCTGATGCTGAGAAGGCATGGAGGCCGTTGGATATGGGATCCAGGGGCTGTGATGAATGGGGTAAGGTTACAGGGACAGCAACGTTGGTGACGTGTTGTAGGGAGCAGGGGAGTTGACTAGAGACTCGGGAGGCAGACGGCAAACAAACTTCCAAGGACGACTTGACTGACTGACTGACTGACGAGCATATAAGCCATTAGTTATCACTTTCTATTCTTTTTCTTAAACTTGTTTAAGAAAAAGCTTTTTGACCGGCCGAGGTCTTGGACAAACCCCCACGCCCACTCCCACACAAACATTCACTCGCCCATTTTCTCTCTTTTCACTACAACATTATCTTATAACGTATATTCTATTAAAAAAATTACTAACGAATTAAAATATAGGGCAAATATTTTGGATGGCCTTTTTATATGTCAAAACCTATCAAGGCTCCTGAGTTTTCGATAGTCGACAGGAAACTCCCAATCGTCAAAATTTTTCATTTAATGCCCTCAGATAAATTCAACGCGCCTCTACCTTTGCTCCAACTCCGCCAACGTCCACTCATCTTGTAATGGCAATCGAACATAGGTTTCGCGTATTTGGTTGCATTTTATCAGATAATATCGTTCCACATGATGCTTTTATAATATTGGTTCAAGTGATAAAACTTGATATTCAAGATGTGTGATTAGATATATAATTTTAAGTTTCGAGTCTCGTTATTAGATTATATTTTATTATTTTTTGAGATTTGATATTATAAGATACGTTTTTTTATAATTTTGTGTTTTTATTTTTAATTAAATTTAAAAATATATGATTGATTTTAAATTATTTTAAATTTAAAAAATAATTTTTTATAAGATTTTAAATTATTTTGTGATATTTTTTGGGCTTTGCGCATGTGAAATCGATGACTTATTAGATTTTCAGCGACTTGCATCTTGAAACGTCCTGCTATTATTGCTTTTGATGATTTGACATATTTGACATAACAGAGATTAACAGTGTGTCATTGAAAATGTCGCAAAATTCAAGGGTTTCAATTGTGGCATATAAGGGGGTCCCATGATATTATTTTTCTAAAATATAAATGGAATAGTTCAATCTTAATTTTTCTTTTTTTAGTAGTGCTACAAACAAATTCACGCATAAACAACATTATCCACATCATAATCATAATTAAACTCATTTAATATTATTAATTTTCGAAATTCATTCTCCCAATAAGTTTTAATAAGTATCAGTAATCAGTAATTTTAAAGGAAATGATCCAATGAAAATTACAAATCATATAATCTTTAAAAACTAAAGTGAAATTCAAATTCAAATAGAATAGTAAGTGAAATGCTTGGATTTAAAGGTATTTTTCTTTGCTTACATTAAAATGAAATATAATCTTAGAACTATATCTTAATTGGCTTTAGATTTTTTATTACAAAAAATATTGATGCCTCAAAGCAACTACTAGTGTTTTTTATTTTTTTTTCTTAAAGAACAATACTAACATTGAAGAAAACGTAGACTCAAAATATGAACTAAAAATTCTACATTCATATCACAAGCAACATCGATTAAATGTTTATCAATATTTAAAAGGTTAATTAATGATCTTAGACATTCAAAGTAGTGGTATGGCAAGGAGAAATTAATAGCCACAAAATCAAAGTCCTTATTGAGGAGCCCACTTTGACTAGAAGAAACGCGTTGGTTTTAATATTGTGCAAATGACCAAAACTTTTTTGAGTCTTCTTCAACTCTGATATCAATTTGCAACACGAGATGTTACTTCTATGTATCTTTTTTCTCGCTGAAATTTCTAGCAAGGTTCCTTGATTTCTTTAGTCCCAGTTAGTTCCACGAAACTTTATAGTATTTTTAATTGAATGATGCTTTATCTTTTTGGATATTAAATAAAGAATATCATTATTGACAGGTTTTATTAATTTATATTTAATAGAAGTGTAAAAACTTTATTTTATTATTCTAAATTGCTAGATTTACAATCCAAATATTATTTGATGTTACAATTTAAGTAACAAGATTATACTGGAGATATAATCTTACTTTTTTTTCTTATCTAGTAAATTTTTGTCAAATAAGCAGCTACATCAGGTTATAGAACTTAGATTGTATTTAGATTATAAGTCTAACATTACTGTTTATTATTTAGATGTTGATCAAAATAATATCTTAAGCATAGTCTTACAATTATCAATTCTCTATACAAATTCAACTTTACAAACTTATGAAGTTATTATAGGACTGTCACATTACCGGCCTTAATTAGATAATAACTCAAGTTTCCAAATTTGCTCAAATTAGTTTTAATGCGTGGGATGATGAGAAATGCTGTGGACTTGGACAAGTCAAGAGAAATGTTGCGGTGTTGACTGATATTTTTACTGATAATCGCAAATTAAGTTCAGATTACTCTAACTGATAATTAATAGAGATAGTGGGGGAAATCAAATTCCTCTTTTGACTTCCCGAAACCTAAGATATAATGGCCTGCAACAGAATCATTTAAATATTTTTACAGTAACACACCTTTTAGAAAAATTATTTCAAACTGTAATTAAGTGTTTTAAATATATTAATTGATGAGATAATATCTTAAATATAATAATAATGTGATATTATCTCATCATTTATTACATTTTTTTCATCATTTCATCGTCCATCTAATAAATATTATATTACTTAATAAAATATTTGAAATAATACTTTAGAAAGGACAATATATACTATTAATATTTCAAAAATAATAATAATATCGTATATAGTTTTAAGATGATCAAGATTGCTTTAATAATAAAATCATAATAATTGACAGTAATTGTCACTTAAAAGTTTTATCAAATGAATAATCTTTCTCTATACATTTAAGAAATGTATATAAATACGTCATGTTTTTCTCTTTTAACTTCTAATTTCAAGTTTTGGTACTATAAATTCGACGATAACATAGAAATTATACTGTTTTATGACAATGAAAATAGGGAAAAATTGTCATTTTATAAAATCTTAGATGTGAACTATTGTTTTCTGAAACCTTCTTGGATTGGATTTTTCTTGAACTATGTTATTTTCAAATTTAAGGTTCTACGTCGTGTAGATGGCTATGATTATTTTGATAATACTATCTAAATATATAATCAATCTTGAAATTAAAATATTAAAACATAGAAAAAATTTATGGTACATATCGTGTACTACAATGGCATATAAATTCACATTATTCGTAATTTAATAATTTTAAAATATATTAATTTATTATCTCTCACTTTATTTTAAATTTTAAAATAAAATAAATTAAAAATTTAGATTACAAAAAAATATATTTTTAACATCTCAACCCGTATATGGTATTTCACAATCCCCATGAATTGACCCACATTACGTGGTCCACATAAATCGACGTGCTACCAGATATTATGTCCAAGAGCTTAAAGAGTTTACCATAAGATATTATCTGGACACAAAGTTATTTAAAGAGCTCACATAGTATTTAAATTTATTTCACATCTCATTTCTAAGCTATGTTTGATGTTATAATATTAATATTATATCAATATGATAATGTGGTACATCAAAATATGTTGTATATATTTTGTAATAGAGGGGAGTTGATTGACAATCCTTGACCGGACCATAGTGTACAACGAGTGGGTGCTCTCCAAATTCCTTTGAACTTGCCCCATAAATATTATGCGATTTGACAAGAAAATTGTGACTGAAGCTAGCGTATGGGAGGGTGTGGATGGAATTGATTGGGGATTTGCTAGTGCAATTAAAGTTGTAAAAACTTGGCTGCCACAACATTAACTCCCATAATTAAGTTGCCCCACCTCATAGTCCAATTACCATGATCAAACTCCAAACTCAAAAGTCTTATAAAATTAAATAAGTGTACTCTATTAAATACCATAAAACTCTATCTTATAGCCGGTGCACATATAACCAATCAATCATATGATGCATAAATAACATATTTATTGATCTGGTAACATGGATTGATTAACGACAAATATAGTATTTGTTAAAAAGAAATATATAAATAGGGAAGCATTGAACTTTTTTGCTTTCCATGATTTTTGAATATATAGATTTTATTTAATTGGGTGATAAGGGTTTAGCACAAAGTTAGATAATATAGAATCAACAAAGCAATAGGAACTCTACAATAAGAGATCATAATTAAGATCTTACGAAATTCTTTTCAATTTTATATCTCCTAAGTATTCACATTTTAGCAAAACTATGGAAAACGAGCCAAGGAGAATGAATTGCGATAGTGGCTACGAACTTTGGGCCTAACATGAATATCTAAAGAACTCAAAACCTAATTCCTTCATGACTCTTTAGGTCCTAACTAAACGTGAGATGCTCAAATCTTTTGAATAATTGGTTGCATAGGGATATAAAGAAGGAAAAAAAATGGATTTAAAAAAAAAATGTTTCTAAATTTAAACTAAATCCTTTTTAATCTTGACATGAAAGGTACATACATCTACCTAATACCTACCATATAACCTCAAGAAATCTTAACAATTAAACAAGCTAGTATTCTCACAAAATTAATAACTAGACTAGATAAGTAAAGAAAGTAAACAAATTTTGATCAAAGGATATAACGAAGGTCACAGTTCATGAAATTTTCATAGACTAAAGTAAAATTCATATTAGCAGTAGATCGAAATTCTTGGAAAGGAAAACTTACGATGGAGAAATTTAGAAAATTTTGATGATGAACTATTTTGACCAAGCTAAGGAGATTGGCCAATAACTTGGAAACCATGCTTTATTTGGCTAGGGAAACTTTTCTTAGACATTATGGTAAGATAGGATATGGCTTGATAATTTTATTGGATCAAACAGAGCCTTTGATTCTCCAAAAGCTCTAATTCATTTTATCTTTTTCCTTAAAAAAAAAAAATCTTGGGCAATGGTATGGTGGAAAGACATGTAGCCATGTATAATATGTATATGGTTAATGGAATGCTACTCATAAAGTTGGTTCAAAATCTCTAGCACACTCTTCATCGTTGGCCTTGCTTCAGGCGAGACACTAACACAAGCAATAGCAATCTCAAGTACTCCAAACATCTGGCTTTTGGCAACAAGTGATGTTGTTCTGATATCAATATCAAGGATGCGATACCTTTCTTCTTCATGTTCCCACTTTTGCAATGCCCACTTGGCTAACTTGGTACCCTCACAAATTGGAGGCCTTTCCGTCAACAACTCCAGTAGAACAACCCAAAAGCTGTAAACATTCCCGGCCATTGTTGCCCTCACCGTGTGAGGATACTCTGCAATGATCATGGTAGATATATATCTAAAACCAAAACAAATATGAAAGCTGAACATGATTATTTATAAATTATAATCTTTATAGTAATTATGAGACCAAGAGACATAGTTTACCCAGAGGAGTATAGCCGAATGAACCAGGGACTCTTGAAAGGCTTTCAATTTTCTTCGAGGGATCAATCACTTTACAGGGTTCAATGTCTCCAACTTGCGCCTCTTTCATCGACTTAACCTGTAACGACGAAATTGGGTGAGTATATATATTTATATAAATGATTATTATAAGTATACGATAAGTATTATTAGAATTATATTAGGTGTATAATATTGAATTTATGTATGTTGATGTGAAAATTCTATATTAATTAGTTTATTATTAATATTCTGGTATATATTATTATGTACTAATTAGTCATGTTTACAATACTCCTCATGTTAACATAAACCCACGATCCCCACTTACGCAGGAATTGATTACAACTGCATTCTTCACGTTCTTACGTGAATTTCATCGCAATCAATTCCATTGCAATTGAACGTGAGTAGTTTATGTCTATATAAGGCTTTACAGTTTCTATTTTTGCTTTGTTTTGATTACTGTAAATATTATACTAAGTTTGTATTTGAGTCCGAGTCTCAAAGAGAGCTAAGTTAATTCTTCCTTTAATTATCTGTATTTTACGGTTCTTTTAAGTAATTTATTTGTAATACATTAATTATATGTTATGATTTTATCGTAGAAATGAAAGGGTAGAGATTGATGCATGTATATGATTCTATAGTATGTAAAATTCCTGTAAGCATATGAACTTTGTCATGCTAAAATTCTGACAGAGGGTGAATCAACGAATTTTAGAAATTTCTTGACGTAGGTTTTGAAGCTAATTTTTGGTATGACGAAACTAGACATCTTAGAAGCTTAAAGAAATTTATTTCAGCTAAAAATGTTTAATATGCGAATTTTGGTGAATTTATGAATTACACTTTAGGCAGACTATGCTATTTTAGAATTTGTGTTGTCAATTACAAGAATTTTTAGGATGCCTTAAACATGTTAGAAATTTATGAAATTTTATATGAAACATTTTTTTATGTATACTATTATTGATAAAAATTTCTTGATTTATTGCTAAGTATATAAATAGTTAAAAATATTTGAGCAGGATAAGCTCATTATAAAGTCTGGTTTGACAGTTTTTAGGTGCTGAATTTTTAAATCATTTTGAAAATGATTTCATACAAATTTTTCAATTGGAAATTTTACAAAATCTTATTTTATATGTTTACAAATACTCTGTAATATTTGATAACTTTTGAACTCATCCTGAATTTTTAAAAATTCACAAAAAATAGATTGTATATAGTGAAGTGTTTATAATGAACAGTGAGATGTTGAATCTGACCCTATTCAATTTATTTTACTTTTTATGATTTTGATGATATAAATTGAGCTATATATACCCTTTTCATTATCATAAGTGTTTTAAATTAATTCTTGTAAATTTGGGTTGGAAATGTTTTAAGCCTAAGTTCTTTGTCATAGGTTCTTTATAAGCTATTTGCAGTTTCCTATTTTATGCTTTAAGTGAGGTAAGTAAACTAGATTTATTTTTAACTGGGATCACAATAAGCATATATATAAGTATATTATATATTCATGTTTGATGGTAATTGTGATGGTTATTTATGTTACATATTGGTATACAACACATATTGTAAATTGTACATGAATGTATGTTGGCTATTGTATGTGTTTATTCTTATTTGATTACACATTATTCATATATGTGTTATAAGAATGCTTATGAAATGTTATGTGTTGAAGGTAAAATTCATGCCTAAAATTTTAGGACAATGACCCCTCATTGCTTGATATGCATAAATGTGTTATGTTATGAGCCAATTATGTGTGTGGCCTTCCTTGGGAGAGTAAGTGATGTGCGTTCCGTATGGCAAGATAGGGTCCAATGGAAGTATTATGGTTGTCACCCTCAGATCATGGCGGATTCGTGCATGTGAGGAGACCTACTGAGGTGATGCCTTGCTACGGATGCCACTAACGAGTGGTTATATGTGGGCTAAGTTATGTGATATGTGATTTAGAAGTCCTATCTTGTTAGACGGTGTGTTGGTTAAGCGTTGCGGTAGCCTCCATTTAATGGCTATGTGTTTTGTTTTGTATAAATATGATATTTATGAGTTGCTTATGATGTAGCTATGTTGTGCATTGTTCGATTGTATTAAGTATAATATTGATGTGTATTATTTTGACTATGTTTAGTGTGTTAGGATGAAAATATATTTTGAAAATTATTTTCATCTATAAAACTAGTTTGCTTATTGGGTTTAATCTCATACTAGTTTATTTTGATTCTAGATGATGAGTGAATGTTCAACATTGTTTGAGGATTTGGCAATGATTGGTTCCGCTACAATTTGGCTCTCATAAGAATTTGTTGATGTGTTGATTTTATTTTCATTATTTAATTTGACTCTAATTCTTGAAACAATCATTTGTTTTTTTTTTTTTGAAGGTTTATATATTAACTGCTTTTTCATTTTGTTAAAGATTTTAATTTGTTAAAATTTTAGTCTTACACTTTCTACAAATTTGGTTATGTTAGCGTTGACATCTTAGTTTTTCAGATTAGGTTGTGACATAAGCATGATGTTCCAACTTGAGAGATCGAGAAGGATAATTGGACCGGAGCTGCACCCATGTAGAAAATCGAGACCTTGAGCTACTCCTGCTATAGCATAACGGTTTTCCCAATCCAAAGCAGTACGAAGTTGCCGTAAAGAGCATCAAAAAGGGTGCCTTTTGGAGCATATTTATAGTGGAGATAAACACCATTCTTAGTCAATGCGTACGCCAAAGGGGTCATGGCACTTGAATGGCTCAGCTTCCCTAAGATCTTCAGCTCTTGCTCTAATTTATCACGGCTGTTCGACTGAAAAATCATGTCTCTCCTGTTAAGCTTCTTAATGAAGTAGCTCCTTCTGGAAGGCATGATGGTTTTGTAATAAGTGGAGAACTTGGTTTTCAGGACGATGTTCGATGGATCGACTACTGTTTCCATGGCTTTGGTGAAGGAGATATCTGATTTGTGGATTTCATTTGCCGTCAAGTAACTCCTTTTGATAATCCGAGGGAGGTTGAAGTGTCTTGAAACGGATAGAACAATGATTGAGACTATCCCAATAGAAAGAAATCCAGCTGCAAGAGCAATAACTATAGGAACTGGTATGGCTTTTGCATTGCGCAACAACAATTTTCAACAAATGGGCCACCATATATGGAGTAAGTATCCAACTCAGAAGACTAGTCTATTAGGTGGAGGAACTCCTCCCATATATAAGCCCCATGACCTTCCCTTAACTAATCAATGTGGGACTTCAAATGAGGATTATCCAAATGGGGACTCCATGGGTACAACAATTTTTGTATTGCGCAACAATTGGTATCAGAGCCTAAGGTTTTGGGTAGTGAGTGGCTATTTCATTGAAGCACTTACTACTATTCTGGGCTGTTGAATTTGGATTGCTAACTATTGAATATAATAGTTTGTTGGAGCTTGGTTATTGATGATTTGTGTATCGAGCTTATTTGTAAGAGGTAGTGATGGCATCATCGTCAACTGTACCAGAGAAGATAGTGACTATGACAAATGCAAAAATAGATGTTAAAAAATTTGATGGTCGAAATAATTTCGGCTTATGGCAAAGTAAGGTGTTGGACGGGTTGTATCAGCAAGATTTAGATATTGTTCTAGAAGAAACAAAACCAGAAGATATCAGTGCAAGAGATTGGGATAGGCTAAATATAAAAGCTTGTGGATTGATTCGTTCTTGTTTGTGTAGAGAACAGAAGTATCCGTTCACAAAAGAGACATCTGCAAGCACATTGTGGAAGGCGCTGGAAGACAAATATATGAAGAAAAATAATGAGAATCGGTTGCATCTATTGAAGAGATTGTTCCATCTTCAGTTAAAACCAGGTACGAGCATCAGTTCTAATATTGATGAGTTTAATAAGTTAATTGCTGATTTTTTAAACTTAGATGAAACCTTGCAAAATGAACGTAAGGCTATGCTATTGATTGGCTTACTTCATGATGAATTATATTATTTGTGCATTACTCTTATCCATGGGAAAGATAAACTATCTTTTAAAAAAGTTTGTTCTACTTTGTTGAATTATGAAATCCGTAAGAAAGACTAAAGGGAATATAGTTATAAGTTAGTAGATGCATTGATAGTGAGAGGGCGTAGTCAAAGTAGGAAACCAAGAAAAAGGGAAAAATCTTGGTCAAGGGGTAAATTAGGAAAAGATGAGTGTGCCTTTTGTCATGAGAGAGGGCATTGGAAGAAAGATTGTCCGAAGTTGAAAAGGAAAGATAAAGGCAAGGCTGTTTCTGATGCATGTGTTATTGAGCGTGAGGATAATAATGATTCAGATATATGTCTAGTTGGTCACTCATCCACTTCTGGTTCTCATGAGTGGATTATGGATTCGAGTTGTACTTATCATATGTGTCCACATAGGGAATGGTTCTTTAAGTTTCAAGAGCTTGATGGTGGAATTGTGTATATGAGCAATGATGATATTTGCCATACTGCTGGGATAGGTTCGATCAGATTGAGAAATCATGATAGACTGACTAGAGTTCTGATAGATGTTCGATATGTATCGAAGTTGAAGAAGAATCTCATCTCTTTAGGAGCCTTAGAATCTAAAGGCTGTACGGTATCAATTTGAGATAGTATTCTGAGGGTCACTTTAGGCGCTCTTGTGGTATTGAAAGGCACTAGGAGGAACAACTTGTATTACTATAATGGTAGTACGGTTATAGGATCAGCAGCTATGGTTTCTGATAATGATACAGATTCAGAGATCATTAGACTGTGGCATGTGCGAATGGGACATGCAGGTGAGAAAGCTTATTCAATTTAGTGAAACGAGGCTTATTGAAAGGTGCAAAGACCTGCAAGCTGGATTTTTGTGAGCATTGTGTTCTGGGAAAGCAGAAGAGAATAAAATTTGGCATCGCTACTCATAATACTAAAGGTATTCTTGATTATGTTCACTCTGATGTGTGGGGACCTACCAAAACCGCATCTATGAGAGGTAGGCACTACTTTGTTACTTTTGTTTATGACTTTTCCAGAAGAACTTGGTTGTACTGTTTGAAATCAAAAGATGATATACTTAATGCTTTCCTTAAGTGAAAAAAGATGATTGAGACACAAACTGGCAAGAAAATTAAGTATCTCAGAACAGACAAAGGTGGTGAGTATTGCAGTGATAAAATTTTAAAATTGTGTCAAGATGAAGGTATTGTACGTGATTTTACTGTTAGAGGTATACCACAGCAGAATGGGGTGGTAGAACGCAGGAACCGGCATTGCTGGAGAAAGTTCGGTGTATGTTGTCCAATGCTGGGTTGGACAAGGAATTTTGGGCTGAGGCTGTGACTTATGCGTGTCATCTCATTAATCGTCTACCTTCAGCTGCTATTGGTGATAGAACTCCATTGGAGGTATGGTCTGGACAACCTATTTCTGATTATGATTCTTTACATGTTTTTGGTTCTACTGCATATTATCATGTGAAAAATCTAAGCTGGATCCTAGAGCCAAGACAATGATTTTCTTGGGATTTGCTTCAGGAGTAAAAGGATATCGTCTTTGGTGTCCTAGTTCGAGGAAGATTGTATCCAATCGAGATGTGACATTTGATGAGTCTTCAATGTTGAAGAAATCAGAAAACCAGACAAAGGTGAATGGTACTCCACAACAGGTAGAGCATACTCAACAGCAGGTGGAGTTTAAAACAACAAAAATGAACCCAGTTAGATCTGTTGAGATATATGGTGATACTCCTGTGACAGAGGAGGATTTGGGAGATGATGGAGAGGATCTACTCAGGAACCTCAATAGCAACAAGAATCTATTACAATTAATAGGCCAAGATGTGAGATTCACAGACCTACTCGATTTGCTGATATGGTGGCCTATGCACTTCCAATTGTAGATGATGATGTTCCTTCCACTTATAAAGAGGCAGACAGATGTTCTGAAGTTGATCAGTGAAAGAAAACTATGAGCGAAGAGATGCAGTCTCTTCAGAAGAATGAAACTTGGGAGCTAGCTCAACTACCGAAGGGTAAAAAGGTAATTGGGTGTAAATTGGTATATACAAAGAAAGATGGATTTTTTGACAAGAATGACGTCCGCTACAAGGCAAAGTTGGTGGCTAAAGGCTACGCTCAGAGGGAATGATTAACTATAATGAGGTATTTTCTCCAATTGTGAAACATTCTTCCATTAGAATTTTGTTGGCGTTGGTAGCTTAGATGAATATGGAACTAGTTCAACTAAATGTAAAAACTGTATTTTTACATGGTGACTTGGAAGAGGAAATCTATATGACTCAACCAAAGGGATTCATAAGGAAAATTTTGTGTGCAAACTGAAAAGATCGCTTTATGGTTTGAAGTAATCTCCGAGGCAGTGGTACAAGCGATTTGATCGGTTTATGATGGGTCAAAGGTACACAAGAAGCAAATTTGATAATTGTGTGTATTTTCGGAGGCTACGTGATGGTTCTTTCATTTATCTACTCTTGTATGTTGACGATATATTGATAGCTTCGACAAATATTGAAGAAATTGCAAAGTTGAAGACTCAGTTGAATCGAGAGTTTGTGATGAAAGACATGGGTGAAGCCAAGAAGATACTAGGTATAGAGATTAGTAGAGATAGAGGGAGAAGCAAGATTTGTTTGACTCAGAAGCAATATCTGAAGAAGGAATTACAGCGGTTTGACATTACAGAGTAGTCAAAACTTGTAAGTACCCACTTGCTCCTCATATGAAGCTCAGTGCATCTTTATCTCCTAGTACAGATGAGGAACGTGAGTATATGTCTCGAGTTACATAGTATGCTATGGTGTGTACAAGACCTAACATTTCACATGCAGTTGGAGTTGTGAGCAGGTACATGCATGATCCTGGTAAAGGACATTGACAAGCAGTGAAATAGATTCTACGATATTTGCTAAAAACCGTAGATGTTGGCTTAGTCTTTGAAAGGGATGATACGTGTGATCAGTATGCTATTGGTTATGTTGATTCAGATTAGACTAGTAATTTGGATAAACGTCGGTCGACAACCGGTTATGTTTTTACTCTTGCAAGAGCACCAGTGAGTTGGAAGTCTACTTTACAGTCTACAATGGCTTTGTCTACTACAGAGGCTGAGTATATGACAATGACAGAGGCTATGAAGGAAGCTATTTGGTTACAGGGATTGTTGGATAAATTGGGAATTAGGCAGAAGAAGATCACTTTTTATTCTGACAGTCAAAGTACTATCTTCTTAGCGAAGCATATTAATGTTCGATATCATTTTGTGCAAGAGATCATTGATGAAGGAAGAATCTTCAGAAGATTGGGACTGTCGAGAATCCCGCAGATATGTTGACTAAGGTTGTGACAATGATCAAGTTCAGTCGTTGCTTGAACTTGATCAACATTATGCGAGTTTGATAGCACCATTGGGCGCATTTTGAGGCGTTGCAGCTTTGATAGAGAATATGGGAAAAGAAGAAATGTATGGTGGACCGGTATATTCGCCAATGTGGAGATTTGTTGAGTTTTTTAGCTCATATACAAGTGGGAGAAATCCCACATTGGTTAAGTAGCAAAACTTAGGTCTCATGTGGGCTTATAAAAGAAGCCATGTGGGAGATGTTTAAGTGTCTCAATTGAAATTCTCCTTCACTCTCCCTCCTCCCCCCCACCCCACCCGGCATATTGTGTAAGATCTCATATAAGACCTAATAGTTTAAGGGCATTTCATTAAGGACCTTAAAGCTTATAATATTTATTTTTCTCTTTGATTTTGGGTATTTGTAGTATTACCCAATTGTTTGGATAATTAAACTATTCTGGTAATTGTAGCTTGACCCAATAATTGTGGTATTTTATTATGACCCAAAAGTTTGTAATTCTTTTTGAAGATAGTGAAAGTTTCTTTAGCGGCACCCGAGGATGTAGGTAACAATACCGAACTTCGTTAAATCTTAGTGTTCTTTCTATTTCCGCATTATTGGTTAATTGGTTACCTTTTTAGTTACTATTATATTCAATTATCTAGCATAATTTGTGGTTGTGCATTTGGTTGTTTTTGTTGTTATCGTTTCCGCTTTGCGCAATAGGAACAACTAATGATTTCCCTTTCTATGTTGGTTGTGGGGAATCATTTGGTGCTGTATTTTCATTAATGACATGTGGATTTTGCTAATGTCGAGTGACACCCATGGATTAAGCTCGGGAAATATTCCTGACAGTCGATTGGTAGAAAGAATCAGCTGTGTCAGCATTGCCATTCGTGTAAACAATTCTGGGATCTCACCACGAAATTTGTTGTTGGAGAGATCCAAAACTTCTAATCTGGTCAGCCGAGCAAGAGTGTCCGGAATAGATCATTCAAATAGGTTACTGCCCAGATACAAAGCAATTAGTTCCAGTGGCATTGACCAATTTCTCCCTCTTAGTTGATTTTCTCCAAGTTGGAAGTGTAACAAAGAACTCATGTTCCTCATAGAGTCAAGTATCGAACCACTGAGATTGTTGTGATATAAGTCCATGTCTGTCAGCTTTTGCAAGTTTGAAATGGAAGAGGGTATTGAACCAGATAGGGAATTCCAACCGATGTTTAAATCGGACAATATCTGTAGTTGTCCAATTTGACTTGGGATTTCTCGGTTCAAATTGTTGTGTTGAAGCTTCATAACTTGAAGATTGCAAAGATTTCCCAATTGTACTGGCAGAGAAACATTCAGTTTATTTTGAGCCAAGTTCAACAGCGTCAAATTTTGGTAATCACCTAGTTGCTGAGGTATCTCTCTAGTAAGGCTATTGTTGTCCAGCTGCAAGTAAGCTAATTTCCGAACAGTTGCCAAGTTTGAAGAAGGGATGATACCATTAAGCGAATTGCTTCCTAATCTCAATCTGACCAAGCTTGAAGATATGTTGCCCGATAATGAACCCTCTAGCATATTATAAGACAAATCCACAAATTTGGATGTGACAAAAAATATGTTGGAATTTGCCCTCTTAACTTATTATTATTAAGATCTAAATTCTTCATATATCCTGTGAGCCCATCGGGAATTTCACCATCAAAATTGTTGTGATCCGCTACAAAACTTGATAGTGTTGATATACTTGAAAGTTTTTTTGGAATTTCACGAATTAAATTATTGGAAGTTAGAATTAGAACTTCCAACTTGGCAAGTTCTCCAATTCTATCAGGAATAGAACCGAAAAGCTTATTAACATTAAGATCAATCAGTTTCAAATTCTCATAACCTGCGAGGTCTTCTGGTCTTTCACCATGGAATGAATTAAAGGAAAGCTCAAGGTGCTCCAAGGCTTTGGATTTTTCAAGGTTGGAAGGAACAGACCAATTAAAAAGATCGTGACCAAGATTCAAATTTTTTAGACTAACCAACTCGTCTAACTGTAAACTAATATGTAACGCCCCAAAACCGAAACACAATTGTTGCTAATGGACTAGGAAATCACTAATAATAAATCTCTAAACAAAAACTTCAATAATCCTTCTTATTAAGAAAAAGTGAACATAATAATACATTTAATGTCTCTCTAATCAAAAGAAAGTCTAACAATCTAATTATCTAAAGTTCCAAACGTAATTACAAAAAAGAAAAAAAGCTTCTTATTTCATATTCCAAAAATGAAATGAAGCCTCGACATCAACCAGTAAGCCCAATTACTAACTTCCAAGACTATTCTGCAAAATGTTAGAGACGAGGGGTGAGTCGTCAACTCGGTAAGTAAAATCATACACAACCATTTAGTATCTTAAAACAATTATAAAAAATATCATATAATTCATAGTTTAATTCTTCAATTCCAGAATCATATCTTAATAAAAACATAGTCATAAGCATTTGTAACATTTAAGATCAACGAAATCATTACATATTAGAAAACATTCATCGACTCATGTCACATAGTGTCACTTGTAATCTCGGTGACCCAGCCCAAAATTTAGACATTAATGTCACCTATAATCCCGTTGACCCGGCCAGAAAGTTGTGTGCATACTAATATCACAGCTGGGTTCAGAATTCATAACAGTATTCAGATACTATAGACAATGAGTCAAAACATTAAAAAACCATTGCAAATAACACGATACTCAAAGTGCATATACTAATAACTTTTCGTAGATAATAATAAATTCGTCAAAATATCAAGCTTCTAAAAAAAAGTCAAGAAAAGGATAAATAAATATTCTGATTTTGTAAAAATAGTTTGTTAAAAGTTCCTTTCACTAAAACGGTTTTTAACATGAACACGGTTTTTGAGAATCAATTTAAAAGATTTGCCAAAACTCTAATTCCACAATTTATATTCTAAAACAGAAAATAATATAATATCTCATAAAAATATTTTTTAACGTATCAAGATATTCATTAAGAACACGTTACACTTTAATCATAGTATATGTATGATGTTACTTACTTTGATCGATACAAAAACAGAAATATCCTAGCTCCTACTCATCCAGTCCTAAGACATAACCAGAAAACATTTTGACAAAGTCATAAACTCAATACCTAAAATATGCTACAAAATTCCCTTAAAAATTCTTAAACAAACCGTTCTGCCTAAGTCTCATACCCTGAACAGAGGTGGTTCAAGAAATTTTAGAAATTTATATCTTAATCTGATTAACCTAAGATTTTGCAGAGGGGAACTAGACACATAGAATATTCAAATAAAAATTTTTCAAAGCAAATTACGTTCAGAAACTATTTTTAAATGATTTTCATTTTCTGCTAGTAAATTCTGTCTAGAATTTCCAAATTAAGACGTTTCAAATTCAAAATTTCATAACAATTATTCTACATGTTTAAAAATCGTGAAAATTTACAAAAACATATATATCATCAAAAAGCATCATATAAAATTTGAGAAATTTTTTACTCCTCCAGCATATGAAAAAAAAAAATTCTGAAATTCGTAATATCCAAAAACCACAGTATTTTCCAAGATTTCAATAGAAAGTTCAAAAATTTGTAATAAATTGAAATCTTGATCTTTTTTTGTGAAATAAAATTTTCCACCTCCCTATTTATGTCTATAATGACATATAAAAAGACCAAACTGAAACTCAATTTTGAAAGCTCTTAACAAATTCAAAAATCTTAAACTATTCCTTAAACATCTACAAAAATCTTAGTATAAATTTAGGCAATAATAATTTTTAATAAATAGTCATTTTATCAAACTAAGGAGAATATGATCTTACCTTGAAATTCTCTGAGTTTTAAAGCCTCCACTTTGCTTTCACTTTTTAAAACCCTAGTTGTAATATAATAATATTTATATATACTAAATGAGGTAAAAGTATTTCAAAAGAAATAAAACTCAACCACTATTAATCTCTTCTAATTTAAATCTAATTAAAACTCTTTTTTTTTATAATTATTATCATTATCCTTGACTAACTCTCATAATAACTTATATAACCCTATTAAAAAATTACGGTTGTTACATAACGTGTCCATACAACAAATTGTAAGAAAAATCTAAGGATTCTAATCCAACAAAACCATTAAAACTAGGCAAACAACCACTTGGCAAGTTGGTACTAAAATTCAACAACTTCAGCCCATCAACCCCTCCATAACTTGCTATGAACTCATCCGGTATTGATTTTAAGCGGTTGTTAGAGACATCAAGGGACTGCAAAGAATGAAGCTGGCAAACAAGAGGCAAAAAAGAAGAGTTAGAGAGATCAAACCCAGATAAAGCTAGTTTAGTGATCACCAAGGAATCATTGCATGTAACTCCGTCCCACGAACATGGGTTTGCATGGCTGCTTGGTTACGTCCCATCCTAAAGCTGTACTGTTGATAAGCGGGGAAAGAGTGATCATGGCTGTTGTCTGGTTCGCTGCAGCCCGTAGAGAGAACCCCGAAGGGCAAAGAAATAGGTGGAAAATGAAGAGCAGAGAGTGGGATGTGCTACATAAAAGCTTATTAATCATTTCTGCTTCTTGTTTATTGATGAATTTCAGGTTAAGAAGGGACCCAATAAGATTTGATTATGTTGGATTTTAAGAATACAAAATAGAAGCAGAACTCTCATTTATCCCTCCGCAATCCACACTGAATCTAAACCATAACAAAATAAGTCAGAGAAAAAATATCAAAAAATGTTATATTAAACAACCTAATAAACACTAATTGCTGCAAAGCTATTTAATTATAATGAAGACTAAATACAAAAAAGAAAAAGAGAAAAAAGGATACATTTATAAAGTAATTTAAAGTGAATCTTTAATAAATAAAATTGATTTTTAAGTGAAAAAGGCGTATTAAGTTTCCTGTCCTTTTATTTTCTTGTCTCAAAGTCAAAGCTATGAATTTCCTGTATTAAACGTGTTACGAAGGTTATCTTAGTAATTATTTAATAATAAATACATATCTATGACCTGTTAGTGAATGGTTAACATTCTGGCGTAATTACCTGGAGCAGTAGAGTTGACTGACGACTGCCACGGCAAACAAATTTCCAGAACTCAATTGAAAATAAGTTTTGTTTGTGCTCTTGGTCTTACCTTCTTATTTCTTTTAATAAATTCGTTGGTCTTCATTTAGACTGTTGACCAGCTCCTCTTTCGTTTGCTTGCTTTTCTTTTTGCCTTTTCGCATTACCAAAATAATAATAACAATAATAATTAATTTCATTACCAGCCCTTCCATTGAATTTGAAGAGTATTTGGGTGACGATGTGTTTGACCATCTTTGGCCACTCTGCATTTCTTGTGATAGACTCAAGGTACATCATCATAATCACATTGAGTTTACATTTGAATCCAATTGCCCAAAACTAGAGGTGAAAAGTTGTGGACTTGCTCCGGTTTATGTTAAAGAAGTTTAAGACTTTAACCAATTCAGTACTCTCAATAATTGAATGTTTTCAGTAGTGTAAGCTCAATCAAGGGCTAAATAGAACAATCATTTGTAATTTTTGACTCATCGTTTTCCCTTAATTCTCTACACCATTTTTTTCTGTTTTCTTATATTTTCTCATCCAACGAACAACTTAATTACAAATTTCCTAAAGTATCTTCACAAATATTGATTTATAATTTTACACAATAAAATTGACTTATGAAATTGTTTAGAAAAATGAAAAACCTGAAGTTCGCTTTTGATGAAGACCGCGTTTTGACAGGAAGAAACGTCCTGGCCGGTGTTTAATTTTCCGCAAATGACCAAGACACATTTGAGTCTTCTACTTTGATCGGAATTAGTAGAGATGTTACTGCAATTTCTTTCTCGTTTCCTTTTCATGATTTTTCTTTTTCTAGTTGAAACTTCTACCGACAACTAAAAAAATTGGCCTTCTACATTATTGCCAATTGACTAGTGAAAATTTGAGTGTTTCCAACCAATGACTATTTACTTCGAAATTTCATTTCTTAGAAGCAATTTTCTATCGTTTGATTTGAACTAATATATAACAGTAAACTCACACTCAAATCCTAAATACACCTAAAATATAATTACCATAATTATTCTTTTGTACAAGAGTGAGTTTTCTTCACTCGTTCTCTCTCTCACTCTAAAAAGCGTTTCACTATTACTTCTCACTTGGAACTTCTCTGGGATGCTCTAAAGGGGAGGAGAATTTCTCACCCACTTCAATTAAATAACGAAATTGCTTCTCATTTCCCAAAATTGTACTCAATTTAATAAAAAATTATGCCCATGTCTTCCGCCGTCTCTCCAATACTAATATATGCATACAAATCAAAGAAGCTAAGTTATACCCAAGAAAAATAAGTAGTTGGAAGACTGGGAGGACATATTAGTCACATTTACAGTCGCATTTGCTGGCTGCTTGTAATGTCTTGTTTATAACGAAGCAAAGGAAACCCAACCGCTAAAAATCAACCTGATGCATCTCATAAGGTCCTTTTCTTACCCTCTTTACTTTTCGACCTAAACTTATTATTTTGACCTGAGCCGACCTAGATGGAGAAGCCATTAACAATTATAAAGTGTTTAGATTTTAATCTTAAAATTTTTGTTTGTTTTTCCATTTAACACTTATTTTAAGTGATAAATTACTTAATTGAAAAAGTGGAAATTTATCACTTTTTCTAATCACTATTGTCTAAATGAGGTATTAAAAATTTTATTCCATAAATATCCCTACATATTAAAATAATATAAATTTTATCAAGTTTTTATTTAAGAATGTTATTTTAATTTATTAAAAGTACAATTTTTGGTATATTTGTGATTGTTTTAGTATTTATTATCAAATTTTTAGATTATTTATTACTATATTTATAATTACCATATTAAAAATATGATAAATATTTTTTTATAATTGGTAAACTTTCATTTATTTCTATTGAAAAATTTGATATCATTATAAATAGTGAGTTTTAAAATAAACACTATATTTGATAGAATTTTATTACATATTATAGAGACAATTTTATTGAAACTTCAAAAGTTATTAGATTGCTAAGGACATTTTGTTTTATTTAATAGTGTAAATTTAAAGAAAAAAATTAATATTTAATATTGTTAGTTAAAGATCATATTATTTTTTTTCTTTTTAAGTTTATGAATTGGAAAACACTTTTATTAATAGAATTAATCTTTTATGATTCAAAATATGATCCTCAAAATGTAATGGATAAAATATTACTCTCACAATTTTTTTTACACAAATTAATATCGCTTAAACTTGATATAATTGGAGAAATAAATTTTAAAAATTGATAATATTAATGATATAATAGTTATACAACAATATCATATGAGTTTATATAATATACTGTTAACTATTTAAATGAAAAGAATTTTTATTTAATTTTAGTTAATAATTATTTTTTAAAGATTGTAAGAAATATAATATTAATTATTTAAATGAAAAAGAATTTTGATTTAATTTTATTAACTATTTAATTTTTAAAGAATTGTATAAATATAAATATAAACATTTTAAATTTTAACAAGGGTAAAAAAAGTTATATTGAAGGTAAAATATTCTCTTGCCACTTTTTTTAAGTGGTATCTAACAAAGCAAATAAACATCCTATTAAGTGGTGTAAATTAAGTTCTAAAAAGTGTTTAGATCTAAAAAGTGTTAAGTGATTGAAACAAACACTACCTAAGTATGAAATTACTTTCATAACAATTTCTCCTTTCATATCTCTCTCTCTCTCTTTCTTTGTGGTCCCGCTTCCTTTTGTTTTCCATCTAGCCCCTATTGTTTGTATAGCCATTAGCCATTCAAGGTAACTACATTATCCATAATCTTTCTTCGACTCTTTTATTGCTCCTGTGTAGTTCTTTTCTTCACATGATCGTTTTTTATTGATGAATCAAGATTCATCAAAATTACATACTATTATTTTTAATTACATTTTTTCTTGACTCTTGTTTGCTTTTTTGCATATTGGTTTGATTCTCAAAATAATATAATGTATTATATGTTTACTACTTTGTTTCTTCTAATTGTGGGATAGCCATTAGCCATTCAAGTGCCATGAATTTCTAATTAAACTAGGTTCAGTTTTAAATTTTAGTGTTAATATTAGATTTATAGTCTTGATTTATGCATGAATTAGTAGATTGTCATAATACTTTTTTTGATTAAATTTTTTGTTTTATTTATTTATTTAATCTCATGATATAAAATGATCTTTAAGTATTTAAATGTTAATTTAGAGTGCAGTATGGGCTGTTTTGATTAATTTAAGTTATTTGTATTTCTATTCCCTTATTTAGTGATAGAAATGATGGTAGACATAATGCAATTTTACATGTTTCCTTTTCTTATAATTTTAGTGCTTTGTTTTACAATTTTTATGTTAATTAGTGGGCAATGTTAAGTTTTTGTTATGATTAAGTAGAAGCATGCTCGAAGGATTTTGTGTTAGTTAGGAAGTTTTCATGTTGAATTTAATGTTATTTTTGCCTTTTTACTTAATTTTGCATGATGTGTTTGATGTGGTTAAATATGGGTCATGAAATGAATTTGGATGATTAAGATTGAGATTGATGATGAATAAACCCACAAGTGGTGGTGAGGAACTCATTCAGTGAAGTTTGATGATTTGATTATGATTTTGGTGGATGTGTTTTGTCTTGGAAGTGTTGATGGATATCTGGCCATGAGGGTGGTTGGAAATTGGACAAATTCAAATTCACATTGATTGGTGGAGGATCCGTTTTCTAATGGGAGACCATTTTTGTAGCTCATGGCACACTTGGGCAATGTCAGAGTAATACTAGGAGTGTTCTAATCCTCGTTTTCATTACCTTTAATTGCTTTACTTTATGCATTTACTTTATCGCATAATGGAGAGTATTTATAAATCTTGGCCCCCTTTTCCCATGTTTGATAAAAAATGTATTTAATTCTCTTTTTAATGCTTGTAACTATATCACCTCACATGCAATTTAAGAACATAAAATTGGTTGTGCATTTAAAATGGATTAGGATTAAAATAGACTATAGTTAATGATCCAAAACCTTAGTCTCGGTAGACCCTAGTAGACGTTGGACTTTATCTGGGTGGATCGAAGATTCGTATCAAGCTTCTCGAACCCTTCTGAAGGGCGAATGTAGTTTAGGTCCAGAAGTAAGAGACCGAACTACCGTCACTCAAAACTTTTTTCCATGTTTAAATTACTTGGGTGGTGTGTCACAAACCAAAACTCTCTTGGACGACCCTAGTTTTCGTAGCTCAGGCCCCTGCAGAAATGACACCCCACCCATAGAATGTTGCTTATAAAATTGGTCTTACATCTCTTGCATATTCTTCATATGTAGTTGGCCTTGTTTCAAGATAGGTAATAACACAAAAAATAGCAATCTCAACCATTCCAAGCATCTAGGTTATGGCAGTGGCTAGTAGGTAATGATGTTCTACTGATATCATTGAATACAATCTTTCTTTGCTTATCTTATAAAATATCTATTAATTAAATTCTAAATTCTTTTATATTTATATTTCTAGCATGTGAGATTCTATTACAAATTTACAATATAAATATATGAGTCAATTCTACAAAACTCCCTTGTGTGAATGGGGCATTCATCCCCTGTCAAAGCGTTTGCAACCACGACATTGTGTCAAAGCCTCTTTCGAGACTTAATGGAACATAAACGAGTCATGGGCACGTCTGGAGAAAGAAGTCGCACCCAATTATTTAATTGGGAATGAATGGGGATCCCTCGTTTCGGAACATAAACTATCCTCATTTCTTTAGAGATGGGTTCGGGAAGTTAGGTACGAGTCCTTCGACCCGCCCAGATGTAAATCCGGCGTCCACTTGGGAAACACCAAATAGAAATATCTCGTATTATTACTTAGTCTGCTTAGTGTTGTTCTTTTTATGCACATATTTTCATTTTTATCTTTGTTAGGCATGTGAGGTAATTATTCAATCAATGACAATTGTATATTCATACAAAGAAAGAGGGAGGAGAATGAATTACATTTCCTTTCAAATATAGGAGAATGGGAGAGGATTACAACAATTGTTATTTAACAATAAAGTAAATTCTATATTTCATCAATACAATCCATTGTATATATCATAGGTATTGAAGTCGAGACTCGGTAGATAATGAATTTCTCACCATCATTTGTGTATCTATTCAATGTCTATCAAGTCTCTACATACATATTCATGTTATTCAAGTATTCATTCTAAGTGATGGTCTCTCACCATCAATGTGAGTCCACCATCACTTCATGGCATCATACAATCACACTTCTAATCATGATATATTCATACATTCATAAACAATCAAACAAAGGCATAATCCAATATCACGGCATTCTAGCCTAGATTTTGATAAATTCTATTATGACAATTCTATCTATAATTATTCTAGCATCATTCATATCAAGTGTCATGGCATTTCTAGCCTAAAACATGATTCTCATGGCTTATTCTAGCCTAATTCATGGCATTCATGGCATATTCTGGCATAATTCAAATATCCAACATCAATCATGGCATTCATGGGCAAAACAGTAATTCTCACTTATTCAATGCTATTCCCTTGCATTCATCAAAGCAAATAAGTTTTCTTATCATGATTCTAATCATGTGCTCTTAAGTATGATTCCAGACATGTTCTCTTAATTGTGATTCTAAGCATTCGCAAAGAAAACAAATTCCTAAGTATGAATATAAAAAAAGAAGGATTTCGGACTTACCTCGACACACTTATACATCTTGCAAAACAAATTGGGTTAGAACAGTTCATAATAACCCTAAACATGCTCCTAAGCATAAAATAAAATCCTAAACATGTTTTTTTAAGCAAGAAAAGTAAAAGAAAGAATAGGAGGGAGGAGAGAATTTTGCTCTCAAGACGTACCCTTTCTAGGTTTAGAGCAATAAAACGCCTAAAAAAATTATACTAGAAAAGACTTCTCGAATTCTCGAGCGTGCCTTGAAGAGGGATAAAGACGATTGTATTTGAAAATCGGTGTGTTTTGCAAAATGAGAAGAGTAGGGTTTATACAGGAAATGGGTGAAGATGAAAAAGGAAAATTCCAAGGCAAATTTTTGGAAACAAACCAAAGAGGGCCGGACGGCCATCTCTTGACAACTAGGCATCCATCTGATGGATGACTGGCCATTGACCAACAGCCGAACAGCTGTCAGATGGTTGGTCGGCTATCTTGGACAGCCCGATAGCTGTCTGATGGCTGGCTGATCAATTTCCATTCAACCCTTTCTTTTTTGTCTTCTTTCAATACAACCCCTTTAAACCTTTGTTCCTTCGATTATGCATAACTTCTTGATTTCAACTCTGATTTGTGATCCGTAAATTCTTATGAAAACTAGACATTCGTAACTTCGCAATAATATATGATTCATCATCAGATTCCTCTTGGATTAATTTTTGTGATTTTTCAAATTCATGTGTCAGTTTTTAAGACTCTTCACCGACTTCTTTTCACCATTCTCTTCTTAATCTTCAAGGGTATTTCGATCATTTTTATTGCTCAACATTCATCTTCATTCCTTCATCGAGCTCAAAAATTCAATGTCTACACCTTGAGGTTTGCAGAAATCCCACATGATCGCCTCTAGCTTTGAGAATCCCATATACATCCTCTCTTTGTTAAGAACTGTTAAAATTTCGTTAAAAATATAAAATTTTTCAAATTATCCTTAATTAGCTATTAAAAAATATTTCAAATTTTAAGATGATATTCAAAAAATAAAAACAAACCCAAAACTTTCCAATAGTCTTCCATCAACCCTTACTCTAAAAAGCCTTAAGGGCTAATTGTTTTTTGGTCTGAAGTCTAAATTTAACTTATTCTTAGACTTCAGATCTTTGCATGATGTTTGTTTTTTAAACTTAAGACATAATCTAAGACATTTTTATCTAAATACAATGAAAATGTTTGAATCACCTATTACTCCTCTAATTCTCTTAATGCCTTTAAAAATTTATTTAAAACCAATTTATATATTGCATGCTATTTTAATTTTAGAATATTATTATTTATTTTTAATTTTATACTATCATTCTTTACGTATCTTTAAAATTGCTTTATAATCATTTAACTTATTTGCATATCAAATTCTTTTAGAAAAAAAGAATTTTTTACCAATTATACACATTTAAATAAATTAAATTTATAATAAATTTTGAAATACAAATCTTTTTACTATGTGAAATAAAATAACAAGCGAAAATAATATATAAATAGGAATATATGTGTAAAACCATTAATTTTCAAACATTTTAATTCTTATATTAAAATAAAAAATCATTCAGATTTTTATGTTTAGACCTATTCAGATTTTAGTTTAATTCAGACCCATTCAGATTTCAAAAATGGCCCCTTAAAAAAATTATTATCACAATAAATGAACATAAACTAAAAAAAATATTGAAAAATTTACATTAAATAATAAAAAAACTGGTAGTATTTATGCATACAAAAAATTGTCTTATAAAATTTAACTCTTTCAATGTAATTTCTTTATTTTTTTAATTTCATTTTTGAATTTTTAGAAAATTGCATATTTTTAATAGTTAATTAAGGATAATTTGGAAATTTTCATATTTTTTAAAGGAATTTTTAACGGTTCTTAACAAATGTATGAGGTATGTGAGATTTTCAAAATAAAAGGTAATCACGTGGGGTTTTAGCAAACCTTAGGGAGGTTTGGAAATTTAATCTTAGATATATTGAATTATATTTATCATGTTAAAATAAAAAAATGATTTCCAAGTTTTAGAAAACACTCCATAAAGTTGATTTAGAATTTTAAAAAATACTATAAAAAGAGATAAAAATAAGTTTAGTTCATTTTTGTTAGATGAACAAAAAATATGTATATAAAACCAATCAAATTTAAAGTATTACAACTCTAATAAAGTAATAATATTTTATTTGTCCAATAAGCAAGGATAATCTTAGCATATTTTAATTGATGCTGAGATTGAATTTTTATTTTTATTTTTTAAAACTCTTTCAAATTTTAGTAAGAGTGTCTTCGAGGGCTTGAGACATATCCTGAAAAGCTGATGGAGGTAAGGGTCATTTAGAGTGTATTTGAAATTTTTGTTTTTAAAATTTGAAAACAATAGGCAGGTAATTTTAAAATTGTTTAAATTTTAAAAATAATATTAATTGATATTAATTTAAATATATAAAAAATTATTTATTTTTATAAAATAATTTTAAAAAATCGTAAACAAACACGCGCGACCTCAGCCATTTTAGAAGCCAGTTTTAAGGATTTCTTTACTCAGAGCTTCTTGTCATTGTCTTTTTAATGTGCATGAAGACTGAAGCGTTTACTTGAAGCTTTACTACTGCAGTGGCTGTAATATCCTCAAAGCTCTAAGTTCTCCGACGCTCTTGTTCCCATCGATCAGGTTAGCTTTATTTTAGGTGTTTTTTCTAATTTTTTAATTTTAGGTTTTTTGTTTTTAATTTTTTTAAGAGTAAAATAATGAATATTAAACAGAGGAGATTAATCAGAGATTGGCCAGATTTGCATGTCTTTTGGGTCTAATTTTTTTTTTTTTTTTTTTTGGTTTTCTTCCCTAATTTTCTAGGGAGTTGTGAGTATAGGATCCATGAGCATCCAAAGAGTGTCGTCAGATGTTTCCTCTTGGTTTTCCTCTAAGTGGAAGTATGATGTGTTTCTAAGTTTTAGAGGCGAGGACACTAGAAAGAACTTCACTTATCATCTTTATACTGCTTTGGATGGAAAAGGGTTTAATGTATTTAAGGATGACAAAGAACTTGGGAAAGGAAAACCCATTTCGCCTGAACTCCTTCAAGCCATCGAAGATTCAAGATTTTCGGTTGTAGTTTTATCATCAAACTATGCTTCCTCGTCTTGGTGCTTGGATGAGCTTGTTAAGATTGTTGAATGTAAGAACACAAAGGGTCAAACGCTTATTCCAGTGTTCTACAATGTGGATCCATCGGTGGTCGGGAAGCAAACAGGAAACTTTCAGGTTGCCTTTGCTAAGCATGCAGAAACTTTTGGGGAAAATTCGGAAAAGGTGAAAAAATGGAGGAATGCTCTGATAGAGGTGGCCAATCTCTCGGGATGGGATTTGAAGGATAGGTTGAGTATTTCTTTCTTTTTCTTTATGGAAACTGGAATCATTATATTTTTATAAATATTTTTTGGTTGCAGCCTCACCAATAAGAGTTAGGGATTAAATTATATAAATTAATAAATTCTCATGTATTTGTGATTCTTGAAATGATGTATAAAGCGGGATAGCTTTGTATTTGGCAAAGAGAACTAAGGTTGTGGGAATTTTGATGATTTATCAGATCAATACTTTTAGAAATTTTGATTTAAGCATTTATTACTTATTCTAGCAAATCCATGTTGGGGTGGGGTGAGAGGGGGGCGAGACTTGATGTCAGAAGAAATAACTAAAAAAGCTTAGTCATATAAAAACAATGCTCAAAGTGATCAATATCTGGGAATAAAATTGCCTTCGAGACTTCTAGATTTGGATTTGTTTCTGCCATTGAATTTTAATACTAGAACTATATATATAGAAATTGTAGTATGCTTAAATCGTAGAGTGTTGTTGTTCGTTTTTCGTTTTAGTGTCTGTAGAATTAAATAAATAAGAAGTAATAGAACTTACTCAACGAACAATCACAAATTGAATTGTTCAAAGGACATCCAAAATGCAAAACCCTTAAACCCAAGCAAAAACGAATGTTGGAGGAGTGATTTCATAGTCTCCAAGAACCAAGAATATCTTTGTTGAATGGCAGTTTAATGAAGTCCTTTTGACAAAATTAATTAAAAAAATAGTTATTTGAACTGTTTTAGTAAATTAATCTTTAGACAGAATAAAGAAAAAAAATTATTAATTAAGTGTTTTTTAGTTATCACTATAATAAGCATTAACATTCTCTTGAACTCTTTGTAGTTAGGAATTGGGCATTTTGATTTAACTTTTCCCCCTCTGATATTATTCCATAAGTTTTGCATTCAATGGCTACTTTTAATATTTGTGGATGTTAATATTAGTATCTTGATGACTAGTTATCTGATATTGTAATAACTGATTTTTATTGTCATCTTTCATTTTATAGGCACGAGTCAGAATTTATTCAAGATATTGTCAATGATATATCACAAAAGGTAGGCCCGACAAAATTAATGTCTTTTGAGGGCCTCGTAGGAATAGGATCACGTTTGAAGAAACTGATGTTGTGTATATGTCTAAGGCCTAATGATGTTCGCATGATTGGGATATGTGGAACGCGAGGAATAGGTAAGACAACAATTGCAAGAGTTGTTTATGGGTTAATTTCTTATGAATTTGAAGGTAGTAGCTTTCTTGCCAATGTTAGAGAAGTTTCAGAGAGAGATGGTTTGATTTCATTGCAAAATCAACTTCTATCCCAAATTCTAGTGACTGAATATAACAACATATGGAACGTCCATGATGGGATGAATGAGATACGTTGTAAATTACGACAGAAAAAGGTTCTTATTGTTATAGATGATGTGGTTCATGCTGAACAATTGAATGAATTAGCTGGCAGTCTTGATTGGTTTGGTTTAGGCAGTAGGATTATAATAACATCAAGAGATGAACATTTGTTGAAAAATAAAGTGGATGAAGTGTGTATGGTTGATGAACTAAATGATGATGAAGCCTTACAACTCCTTAGTTTAAAAGCATTTAAAACCTATCAACCTTTTGGAGCATATGAAGAGCTATCTAAATGTGTTGTAAGGTATGCTAGTGGTCTTCCATTAGCTCTTGAGGTTTTGGGCTCTTTTTTGTTTCGTAGAAGCATAAAGGAATGGAGAAGTGCACTAGAAAGACTACGAAGAGATTCTGAAAAAGATATTCTGGATATACTTCAAGATATGTTTTGATGGGCTAGAAGGTGTAGAGAAGAAAATTTTCCTTACACTGCATGTTTTTTCAAAGGGAAGAGTATAAATTATGTGAGAAGAATACTATATGGATGTCGTTTATTTTGAAGAAGTTGAAGACTTTAACCAGTTAATACAGGTGTAGAGGAGGAAATTTTTCTCGGCATTTCATGTTTTTTCAAAGGGAAGGGAAGAATACTATATGGAGGTGGTTTATGTTGAAGTTGAAGACTTTAACCAATTCAGTGCCTCTTCTTCCTGGAATTTGAGTCAATTCCAATTCAAAGCTATGCTGGATCAACTTATGTAGGATCAAGTAAGATAAGCCTTGTTGAGTATGAAAGGGTAGCACCCAGTGATGGGTTGTACGGATTGAAGGATGGAGCTTCTTTTAGTATGAGAACAACTTGTTATTATAAGTGTTTCTCTAATAGGTTTATGTTGTTTAATTACATTTTGGATTTGCTTCAATTTGTGGGTGGTTTGTGTTATAATTGACATTAGTTTGTTGTCAATCTTTTGGTTTTTTATATTATTAATTTCAATTATAGGAAAGAATATTAGAAATTATTTAAGCGGGGATTGTGGTATATATACTCTTATTAACAACTAAGATATGATAAAAAGACGTATACACCTATGAAGATACATAATAGAATGCCACTTTTAAAGTTGGGTCAACATCTCTAGCACACCCAGCGTCGTTGGCCTTTCTTCAGGCGAGACACTAACACAGGCAGCAGCAATCTCAAGCACTGCAAGCATTTGGTTTCTGGCAGCAGCTGATGTTCTACTGATATCAATATCAAGAATGTGAACCCTTTCTTCTTATTCATGTTCCTGCTTTTATAATACCCACTTGGTTAACTCGGGACACTCACACGCTGGAGGCTTTTCCGTCTACAACTCCAGGTGAACAACCTAAAATCTGTAAACAGTCCCCACCATTGTCACCGACATTGTGCAAGCATACTCTGCAACGGTCAGAATAGAGATCTGAGATTCAAGACCAAAACAAATGTGGATATGATCAGAAAAAAAAAGGTTTGCTTGAAGGGGTATAACCAACAGAACCGGCGATTATAGAAAAACTGCCAGTTCTCTTTAAGGGGCCAATCATTTTGCAAAGTTCAATGTACCCAACCGGCGCTCTGTCGTTGATTTAAGCATGATTTTCCAACTTAAGAGATCAAGGAGAGGATAATTGGATCAGAGCTGCAGCCACGCAGACAAGCAAGTGCTTTAGCTACCCCTGCATTATAGTGTAACGGCTTGGCCAATCTATAAAGCATTTACCACCTTTTTGTGAACTACAATCGAAAAGGCTACCCTTTGCAGCATATTCATGGAACCGATAGAAACCATTCCTAGTCAATGCGTTCGCCAAAGCGGTCATAACATTTGAATTGCTCAGCTTCGCCAAGGCCTCCAGCTCTTTGTGGAGTTTATCATGTTTGTCGAACAGGAGTATCTTGTCTCTTCTGTTAAGCTTCTTAATTATGTATCTCCTTCTGGATGGCATGATGGCTTTGCAAGAGGTTGAGAACTCAGTTTTCAGGGCAATGTTTGATGGATCAACAACTGTTTCCATGGTTTTGGTGAAGGAGATACTTGATTTGTGGACTTCATTTTGCGGTCAGCTAACTGCTTTTGGTAACCCGAGGGAAGTAAAAACGTCTTGAAACTGATAGAACAATGATTGAGACTACCCCAGCAGCAAGAAGACCAGCTACGCCTGAGAGGGCAATATTAATAGGAATAGCAACTGATTTCTTTATCTTTGCTGATTCTGGAAAAGTGTTTGCTGGTGCTGGTACAATGAGATCCGAATTTCCACTAATGTTGAGCAACACCTAGGAGCCAAACTTGGGAACGTATCCTGAGAGCCGATTATTAGAGAGTATCGACTTTGTCAAGGATGTCATTTGAGTAAAAGATATTGGGATCTCTACAGAGAATTTGTTGTTAGACAGATCCCAAACGTTGAATCCCGTCAGCAGAGAAAGAGCATGTGGGATAGTTCCTTCAAATAGGTTGCTGCTCAGATTCAAAGCAATCTGCAGTCTTAGAGGCATCTTTGGAATCTTCCTACTTAGATGATTATCTCCAAGTTGGAGTTCTATCAGAGAACTCATGTTCATGATGGAGGCAGGTCCAAAACCTCTGAGAATATTGAGGCAGGTATCTAATAAACGTCAAAATTCACGTATTCTTTTTAAACTTGAGTAAAATTAAAACCAGGATCAGTAATCGAAATTCTTGAAAAGGAAAACTTGCAATAGAGAATTTTAGGATATCATAGTGATAAAACTATTTTGACCAACTTAAGGAGACTGGCTACTAGTGTGGAGCCATTCTCTATTCGACTAAAAACACTTTGCTAATACAAGGCTGGCTCCACGATTTTATGCGATCAAACAGAGTTGGATTTCTCCAAATTGAAAGATTCGACCCTTTAAATAAATAATAAAAAAAAAGGCAAGGGTAGGATAAAAAGACATATGGCTATTTGTATAGATGGAATGCTACTTATAAAGTTGGTTCAACATTTTTAGCCTACCCTTGATTAGTTGGCCTTGCTTCTGGGGAGGCAACCACGCAAGAAAAAGCAATCTCAAGCGTTCCAAGCATTTTGTGTTCCGTCAGTAGGTGCTGATGTCCTGCTGATGTCATTGAATACAGTCTTTCTTTCCTCATCTTACATAATCTCTATTAATTAAATTCTAAATTGTTTTTTTTTTTTTAATTTCTAGCATATGAGATTCTATTACAAATTTACAATATAAATACATTGATAAGTTGTATTTAACTAGTTTAACACTTTAATTGAACAACCAAACTGTCAAGTTAATAAGAAAAAAAGCTCAATCTGTTATGTACAGTTTTGAGAAAACACTCCATAGCATGAAGTTGATTTCTAATTTTCAAAAATACTATAAAAAGAGATAAAAATAAGTTCAGCTTATCATTTCATTTTAACCGAAGAAAAAAAATAAAAAGAAGGAATTACACAGATTTGTTTACTGATAAAAATGCCTCTTAAAAAAAAACCTTAGAATACGGTAACAAGAAGATTGGAATTAAAGCTTTTTTTTTTTTTGTCATTTAGATGAACAAAAGGAAATATAAAACCAATCATGTTTAAAGTAGGGAAAATTTTCCTAATGACCTTAAGATTTGGTCTAATGCAAATGATCTCACCTTTTTTAACGTATGTAGAAATGACCTCGAAATTAATGAACCTTCGTTATATTTCAGGGGTAAATTTTTAAATGAATAAAAAAATATTAATTATAAGAGTTATAAAATTTTATAATTAAATATTCAAAATTAATTAAAAAAGAAACACAAAAATTTCCATTCACCCCCATAACGAATTAAACCAAACAACATCCCTACAAAATATCACCAACAGCCACCACCATAAACCCAAAATCACACCTTCACCCCTCCACACCTCCATCGTCGCACTTCCACCCCTCTACACCACCACTGTTGTCACAGCTCCACCCTTCCACCACCATCACCACCATCGTCACACCTCAGCAGCCACCACCATCAAACCCACAATTTTCTCCATAATTTTCGGAGCTAATCCACCATTTAAAACACATCACAACAAAAATCTCCCACAGTAAAAAAATTCTTACCCCTTTAATCTCCCCATTCATCTCCCCGTTCTCTTCCACCCCAGATCTCTCCATTTTCTCCAACATATCTTCAAAATCCCCATCTGAATGCAATTTGTTTTGGCACCCACAATCTAGCAAAGGATTCGAACAAGCAAAGCCTTCCCGACACGTGACTCAACCTCAGAGGTGTAGATGGCGAGAGTTACAGCTTTGAATCCGGAAAGAGAAGGACTTATAGAGCTCTCATCGGAATGGATACAAGTGAGGTAGAGAGTAGAGAACAGGGGGAGAAAGGAGAGACAAGGTTTGATTTTCTTATAATAAATATTATAATAAATAAAAAAATTATGTATATCATATGCAAATAAGGAACTGGCATGTTGGTAGTGGTTTCAAATGTTAGAAATATGCCATAAGAGTATGAATTTTTTATTTTTTTGTAATTTGTAAACATTAATAATAAATAAAGTTATTATTATTTGTTTGTGCCCAAATATAATTGTATGAATAACTAAAGACACTAAAGTTTATACATTGATAAAGTTATGTATATATGAGATATAAAACTTTATCATAGCTCAAAATTAGTTTATAACCTATAAACAATAGTTGGATGCTTTGTTTGGACATGGCTATAGTATTATTTATCTTCAATAGAAAATGATGAGTCTCTAACTATTTGAAGTGGAAACTTTATGATAGAGACACTAGTAGATTAATGAATACATTGGACACAAACCAAGTAGAAATTATCCATGTGGTAGAAATATCGTAACCGAATATGAATTTCTACACTTGAGCACTAAAGACATTCTTATCTTAATCCTGAGTGGGTAATGTACCTCTATTATATAGGCTATGGTCTTTCAATATAATAAAAAGTGAGATCTAAAAGAGAAAGGTCAATATCTTGGCTAGTTGAGATTGTAAGATCTGTATGTTAGTAGACATTATACCATATATATGGAATTTATGACTTTGAAAGGATTGCAAAGTACCACCTTGATAGTTTCACAAGGTTTTAAATAGTAAAATCTTGGTCAAGTGTTTAATGAAGAATGTTCATTAAACTAAGATTTATTTTAATAAATCTTAACCTATTCAAATGGCGTAAAATTGGTATCAAGGACTCAAGATATAATTAGAGAGTAACACGATAAATTATACCTAACTCCAATTATTGATATTTCATAAAGAGTAGTTATGTAAACTTGTTGCTCAATGGATAAGGCTTTAAAAATAATTTAATTAGATTAAATTATTAAGTTTTCTGTAAAGAGTATTTAATTTAAGGATACAACTTTAGACTTATAGTAGAATAGACCAAAATTAGTAAGTGGGACAATTATGGGATAATAGGGAACTGGGTCAAACCTATCAGAGCTTATAATTGAACATGTCCATTATAGGTCCTTAGGTAGTTGATCCAAAAATTGTCAGAACAAGGATTAGACTGTAAGAAATTAATTATTTAATTTAATTAGGTTTATTAGAGAATAAATCTTAGGTATTAAATTATACAAATATTTGATCACTTAATGGGCTCATTATTTAATGAATATGATTAATTTAATGGGCTTATTGTTTAAATAATTGGATTAATTGAGAATTAATTAAAAAGCTTGTATCACAACTGGGTTGGACCTATGTAATGCTAAGAGGCTTAAAAACCTAATTAGGGTTTAACAAGATTAAAATCCCTAATTGAATAAAGGATACTAGTCAATCAGCAAGGTATAAAAGACACATGTTACGGCACAACACAATAGGATTTTAACATCAAAACACTTTTTTTTTTTTGGAAAAAATTACTATTCACATAAAAGAAAAAGTGAATGTACAAGATACGAGGGGTATACCCCAAGAAGAGTATCTAATACTCACAATTCTAAACAGGAAATACTAATGCCCAAGGGCCCAAAACAAAACAACCTAAATAAGAGAGCCAAAGGCCCAATCAAATAGAAAAAAAAGGCGCACAGGCTCAAACCAACCATAACTAAACCAATAGCAAACAACGTTCAAGAACAAAGTTAATTATGCAGACCCCATATGGCACGAAGCTGAGGAGTGATCGCATACTTGGCCTCTAAGGCTAGAAGCCGGGAACGAACCAAGTCAAAAATCTCATCAGTCACCTGACGACAGGTTCGACGTCGCTGTTGATACATACGATCATTCCTTTCATACCAAAGAGAATAAACCGTTGCAGAGAAGACCAAACGTGCAAGGATATGTCCAAAATTCTTCCTGCCCTGGAGATTCAGAGAAGCCCATTAGAGCAAGGACGTCCAACAAAAGGATGGCCAAACAACGAGAGTCTTAGCTGAAATCTCCCCCCAAACAGAAGATGAGAAGGGACAGCTAAAGAAAAGATGGTCATGGGTCTCATTTGCTAAAACACAGAGAACACAGCTTGAAGATTGTAAGATACCATGACGTTGAAGTCGATCCATAGTACGAAGCCGACCCAAAGAGGCAAGCCAAAGAATGAAAGAGTGTCTTGGGACATGGCCAGGGAACCAGAGAAGATGATGAAGAGTGTTCACCGGTTGCCTACTCCGTAACAATTCTCATGCGGAGCCAATAGAGAAAATACCTGAGGTATGGCCCTTCCAAACTACATGATCAGGAGCCCCCATCGTAGGTCGGATGCTGACTGAGTCCCAAATCAACTTAAGGGCCTGACCTCCATCAGGAAAAGCCCAGTCCCCATTCTGAATAATGTCTGAGACCCTAGCATCTGAAGGAAGACCTGTGGATGTAAGAGTCCTGAAGGGTAACAAGTCACACAGACGCTCCTGTGGCAACCAGTAATCCTGCCAAAGAGAGGTATTACGGCCATCTCCAATACAAGAGACAAATTTACCTCTACACCAAGCCCGACTTCGCAAAATCTTCCTCCAAGACCAAGAGGCTCCAAAAGTTACCCGAATCTGCAAAAATGAACGGCCCCGAAGGAGCACTTTATGAACCCAAGAAGACCAAGTGGAGGATTGATTAGAAAGAAGTCTCCAAACATGTTTCAGAATAGCTGCACGATTCCACTCCTTGACTCGCTTTATTCCTAATCCACCTTCTTTGAACGGATAGCAAACCGAATCCCAAGTTACTTTGGCCCCAGAACGAGACAAAGAGATCCCTTTCCAAAGGAAAGCAGCCATAATACCCTCGATCCTCCGTACCACAGCTGCAGGTAGAGTGAACATGGAGGATCAATAGACCTGGATGGAAAAGAGAACCGACTTGATCAATTGAAGTCGGCCAGCATAAGTCAGCATAGCAAATGTCCATAACCTGATCCTCGACAAAATCCGTTCTATCAATGGAGCACAATCTGAGAGGCGTAATCTGGTACTGATTAGAGGTACCCCCAGATATCTGACTGGCAGACTCCCCACTTGAAAACCCAAGATGGCCTCCAATGCAGTTCGGTCCTCATCATTGACTCCAGAGAAGAAGACATGACTTTTGGCTGAATTCGTAACTAAACCAGAGAGCTCTGTATACTTTTGTAATGCAGCACGGATCACACTAACAGAGCCCATATCTGCCCTACAAAAAACCATTAGATCATCTGCAAAACAAAGATGAGTGAGAGAAACCTGCTGACATCTCCAATGATATCGAAAACCAGGCCTCTGAGTAGCCTCTCGAAGAATACCACTCAAACCCTCCATGGCCAGCACAAAAAGGTATGGCGATAAATGATCACCCTGTCAAATTCCTCTGGAGGTGGAGAAGAACCCGTGAAGCTCTCCATTTAAAGCAACTGAGAAATATGCAGAGGACATACAAGTCGCAATCTAGCGAACCATACACTCTGGAATACCGATTGTTCTTAAACCCAAAAGGATGAAATCCCAGCTGACAGTATCAAAAGCTTTGTGAATATCCACCTTTAAAGCACATCGAGAAGGCGAGCGCCCAAGATGATAATTATGCATCAGCTCTTGAGTCAATAGAATGGCATCAGAAATTCTTCGACCGGGGACAAAAGCAGACTATGAACTCCCAATCACATCAGGTAAGACCGCTTTGAACTGATTCACGATCACTTTGGAGATACACTTATAGAGCACATTACAACAAGAGATTGGTCGAAAATCACTTATAGTCCTCGGACTCTCAACCTTAGGGACCAAGGCATTTCTAGTGGCATTAACACATTTAGGCATCTGACAAGTCGTGAAGAAGTAGCGTACAACAGCCTTAAACTCCATACTAATAATATCCCAAGCCCTCTTAAAGAATAGAGAGGTATACCCATCTGATTCTGGGGCTTTATCATCAGGAATCGAAAATAAAGCTGACTTAATCTCATCATCAGTAATAGGGCATGACAAAGAAGGTAACATCTCCTCAAAAACTCTTCCAGAGAAAAACCGAGAAGCATCTTCAATAGAAGGTCTAGAAGGAGCTGTAAGCAGCTTCTGAAAATACCTCACAGCTAGATGTCCTAATTCGCCTTGATCTGTAAAGACGGTGCCATTCTCATCCTCAAGTTGATGAATTCGGTTCCTGGCCTGTCTATGGATCAATGACTTATGAAAGAATTTGGTATTCTGATCCCCTAAAGAAAGCCATTGGATCCTTGACCTCTGTCGAAAGAAAGCCTCCTCGTCTCTGCATAATTGCGAATACTGATTAGCAGAAACCCTCTCAGCCGAAATACATTTTGTTGAATAAGGGTTCTCATCCAGAGCAGCCTAAGCCGCAACCCACTGAGCCTTGGCCTTGATGACTCTACTAGAAATATGGCTACAATCCTTTGCATGTAAAGTCCTGAGTTCACGTTTCAACAAACCCAATTTCTGTGTGACCCAAAACATAGGATCTCCATCGACAAGTAAAGACCACACTCTCTATACAATCTCCAAGAAACCATCTCGGTCAGCCCAAAAGTTCAAGAATTTAAAAGGACTGAAGGTTTGCCTACGCTGATCTCCAAATCTGATAACCATAGCACTGTGGTCAGAAGCATCCCGAGGAAGAACCTCAGAAGTTGTGCTTGGCCATATCAAGAACCATGAAAAGTTACCAAAACTCCAATCAAGAGTTCTAAGAATAGTACCCTCTCCTTGCTGCCCATTATGCCAAGTGTATCAAAGCCCAAAAGATGAAACTCTTATCAATGCTGCATCATGAACACACTGACTAAACTCATCCATATAACCATGCCAAGCTTGAGCTCCACCAACTCTGTCCGTAGAGCGTAAAATCACATTGAAATCACCCAATGTCAACTAAGGTAAATCACCAAAGCCTACAGATTGATCTCTGATAAAGTCCCACAACTGTCGACGCCCACCCGGATCATTAGAATCATAAACGAAGACCACACCAAAAGAAACCCCATCTGACAATCTGAGAACTCGACAAGCTATCCACTGGGGAGAAGACTGCAGACTACTCAAACTGTACAAAGTAGGATCCCAACAAACCAAGATTCTGCAAGCAATTGAATCAGTGACATTTGACAAGAAGTGCCAGGAAGGACAAATTTTTGAAACAACCGATGCAAGGTGTTGCTTATTAACCTTAGTCTCTATAAGACCAATTAAACCCAAAGTATACTTAAAAATCCAATTTTTAACTGCCCGCTGCGAAGAGAAGCCGTTAAGGCCTATAATATTCCAACTTCCTATCATAGAAAACTGAAAGGAGTTCAAACTCAATAAAGAAATCAGCGGAGGCTTGTGCCTCCTCTACTCTCATTAGCTTCCTGTCTTTTCTTATTGTTCTTACCATTAGCAGCAGTAAGGGAAGGATTAGAGACAGGCAGTTGATTGTTCAAAGTTGTCATATCAGATTTCAGAGAATCCTTAGTAGCAAGCCCTTTTGGAGGAGTAGTCTCTGAAGAGCTAGGCAAAGTAGCATGCTTTAGAAGTGTATCATGGGCTACCTCAATATGATGTAGTGGATTAGAGCCAAAATCTGACTCAAAATCTGAATCATTAGTAGCAATCTCAAGCCGATCAAAGATTTTGCCCATTGTACTCTTCTTTTCAGTTTCTGGTTGTGAAATCGATGGGGTAATATCTCCTATTGGTGTGGAAACAATAGCCACACTCTTTCCCTTGTCATGTAATCCTGGGGTAACATCTGCAACAACAATCTGATCCCGACTAGTCTGAGAAGACTTAACTGGATCTCGACAAGTATGCCCAAATAAATAGCACTTAGGGCAGTGTTTTGGCTTCCACTCATATTCAACTCGAATCTTAATAGGCTCAGAGGAAAGTTTGCATCGAATCTCAAAATCATAAATAGGAGCGTGTTCAGCATCTAGCTCAACACAAACCCTGGCGTAGGATAACCAAGTGTGCTCGTAAGTCATCCTATCACATGACAATGACCGACCAAGCATACTAGAGACGGCACTGAGAGCTCTAGCTGATCATAAGGGGAATGGCAATCCATGCATGCGGATCCAAACCGGAATTCTGGAGATTCGATTCTGGTCAAAGGAGAAATGAGGGTTCCACTGTTGTAATATGATGTGTTTCCCACCAAACATCCAAGGCCCTCTCTCCAAAATGTCATGGACTTGCTCTTCAGTCCTAAATCTGAATATCAAAAAACCAGTACCAGTGGAGCGGACATCTTCCAAACCATTAGACTTCCATGCACGCATAGCAATAGAGCGCGCAGCATTGAATAGCATAGTATAACCCGAAAAAATCCCACAATACAACGTAGCCAATCAGATCTAGCATCATCAATCAAATCATCAGAAATCTCAAGAACCGAACCTGAGACCTTTCGAGCTACCGAGTCAAGACTAAACCGAGTGCTTGCCTCAATCACCCGAACTCTATCTGCCCATGAACCCTGAGTTTGAGGAGGTTTGGTTTTGGAATTGTTAGGTCGTGGATGAGGTTGGTTGGTGGGAAAGGAGGTCTTGGTTGGTGGTCGTAGTTGGTTGGTGCGATGTGGGGGTTGTGTCTGGTTGGTAATAGTAGGTGTCCGTTTGGTGGGCATGGTTGGTTTTGGCAAATTCGATAACCAAACAACAATTTTCAAGTCAACACAAATTCAATCTAAATAGAATTCTATAGCAATCCCAATAATAACAGTATGTGTTTCAAAGAAAATTCAATAGAAAAAGTGCAAACCAATCACCAAAAAAGAGTCAATCTACATTGTTGGCCAGAAAAACGGTTCCCATAGAATCTGGAGGTGATCCGCAAGGAATTTGGAGATCGACCAAAAAGCAAAGTTGCGTGAAATAGCCTGAGAAGCAATATGGTCGAGTTGATGAACAGTGTCTACCGGATGAACAGTAATCACGACGGTGAATAGTATCACCCGGAAATAAAAATGCGATTTGAGAGAGACTCGTTTGGAATATGATGATGGTGCAGAAGGGAAAGTTAACCAACGTCCCCCGATCTATAACCCAGTGGTAGAGGTGAGAGCCCACTCGCCGTTCGGTGCAAAACGGCGACGATGAACAGTAACAAAAAGTGTCGTGTACGGAGGTAATGCCGGCCGAATCAGACGACGGTGATGAAGGCAAAGTTGTAGAGCTTACTGAGGCGAATACGATAGTAATGGAGATGAGACTTCACTCGCTCATCAGCGGCGGATGAACAGTGAATTCCGAATTTATTTTTCACAATTTTGACAGATTTGTAGTCGGAATTTGATGAGGCTCAAGAAGCAAAGTTTATTTAGGTTATTTCGATCTACAACATATGTAAATCTCATAGCCTAACTCACAAATCGGTCGGAGTAAACAGTAACTCCGGCGACCTTGGTTGAGAGCCAATACTTTTCACTATTCATCACAGTCAGTTTGTCACTTTCCACTATTTTAACATCAAAACACAAGTGAGACTAAAGTGTGAAAACATGAAACATATGTCCCTTCCATGTGGAAAAATGTGAAACTCCTCAGGGCATCCTGAGTGTGATGTTTCACATTCCTTTTAGCCTCTAATATATTTCCTTGTGTTCTCAGGTTCGATCTAGCAAAAAGAGATGCCTAATCGTCTTGTTTGAGTAGTTTTTAAACATACTCATAAACTGACGTGGATATAAAGCTACAAAATTTTGAAGCTTGTAGTCACGAGGTCCTTGTTTTCAAGGCGTTTCTGCTATGTCAATTTGATTGAATTTGCATCTAGGATCCAACATCAAATATGCATACAAGCGTGCAAGGGTTCAAGTTGCCTTAACTTACAAATTTTCAAAATTTTTTCAAATTATGTCATTTTTGTGTTTACCATTAAATCTAATAGCAACTCTCTAACGCAAGAGTCATTTCTACATATTTGCAAAACGGTGAAGTCATTTGTGTCATTAGGCCAAACCTCAGAGTCATTGGTGTACTTTTCCCTTTAAACTATTATAAAATTTGGTTGCTTTTTTTTTTCTCTAATAAAATATTAGTATTTTATTTATCAATAAACATGGATAATTTGGCATATTTATATGGGCAATCACATTAAACCCCTCTTTAGTTGCCAAAACATAACCCCCTCCCCCAACTTTTCAAAAATATGAGGAAACCTCCCATCGTTGCGCTCTATTCCTCAAGTGTCCAAAAGCAAGGGTAACACTATAATTTCGTATCATGAATAAAAAATTTCAAATAAAATATAATATAAAATAAAAAGCAATTTTTTTTACCCTGCCTACCCCCACCAACTCCTCTTCATCTCTCTTCGTCGTCATCACCATCATCTACCAAACCCTATACTCTCTCCACCACATAGTCTTTTATCTTAATTTATTCCATTTTTTTGGGAAATTTAAGAAACCTTTATTTTAAGGGACTCTTTGAAAAATGACCCCATCCCCATATTTTTACATGCCATGCCCCTCAAACCCCTCATATGACCTAATTGCTCTTGTCCCTCTAAACTAAATTGCATCACGACCATAGTTAGACATGGCAACTGGTCGTGTATCGTTTCGTATTTGTGTTGTATTAAATTATGTTAATCAAAATCCGACCTATTAACTTATTGGGTCTAAATCTATAAATCCAAACCCGACTGTTAACTTAACGTGTTACCCGAATCCAACCCATTTAACCCGTTTTTTTTTTATTTTCAAGGTAGACAACAATATGTGTAACATGATTTGTATAAATTCTAAATAAATAATACAACCAATAGTTTATAAATTTAAAATCTAAGAAATATTTTGAAATCTATTGAAATATCCAAATTTAATATAGTACGAAAATATAAACAAAATTTTGTGTCCAACATCATTTAAAGATATATTTAAAGCATATTTAAGATAAATAATTGATAATGTCCAATTATTGAATGATTTCTGAAAATGAAATAGAATATTTTATAAGTTTCTTCTTTGTATTTTTCATCAAAACGTCATACTCATACACACCTAAGAAAAAGATGACGTAATTGTATTAGAATAATTTTAATTAGGTTAAACATAGTTATAAATTAGTATTTGTTACATTTTTTTATATTTTTATGTATCATAAATAAATTTACTATATTATCCTTAGTATTAACAAGTTAAACGGGTGAAACGGTTTATTATAAGATAAATCCAAACACGGTCCAATATCAAACGGGTTTTACTGTGTTAACCCATTAACGACTCAATATGATAATATTAGACTAAAAACACATTTTTATCGAATGAGTTCGTGTCGTGTTAACGGGTCCTATAGCATTTGCCAGGCCTTTCTATAGTAACTTCCCTCATTCTTTTAAAATAAAAAAAGAAACAAAAATAGAAAAAGAAAATTTTGGGAGAAAAAGGTAGGAAACATGATAATCCTTTTTGGCATTCTAGAGAAGTTTGATTTCTGGGTATTTGGGAGTGGAAAACAAAGATCAACGATTGGATATCTTAGCTAAAGTCAAGAATCTTAGAGCGTTGGATCATTCTAAGTAAAAGTTGAGTATGGGTATGTGAATTTCCTTAAATTTCTCTCTAATAATTAGCGAATATTGTCTTGATTGCTCAAAATCATGTTTATTTTATGTAAAATTTATGTTCTTTTGTAATTGTTTGACTACTAATGCAATGTTTAGATTTTTTGTATTTGTTGAAATTTTAAATTTTTAGGGTTAGGAGTGATGCGATTTTGGTGTTCTATGATTGGGATTTATTAGGAATGTCAAATAGATGTTTTCGTTGTTAAATAGAGAAAAAAAATGGTGGTTAGAAAGCTTGGCGTTGCAAAATAATAGTGGTTAGGCAAAGGTAGGAGACGACACTTGATGTCAATAGTTTCATAGACATTGAGTGTTGGATTATATTCGAGGTTCATATAGGCTATGTTGGATGTCGAGTATCAAATGTGTCTGATGATGTTCAAAGATATTTTGTCGGATACTTGATGTCCATCTAGCTTGTTGTTCATTAGAGAGCATCAAACGCTTGATAATGTGGAAACTTACCGGGTGTCGGACAAATATAATCCAATACACTACAAGAAAAATGATCATATTTGGCGGTCTTTGACTGTCAAATATGTATATATTTGACGGTCTTAAAAACGCCACCAATGGCACCGCCAAATATAGTTAATTTAACTATATTTGGCGGTCGGTCAAAGTGCCAAATATGCTTCTGACTATACTTGGCGGTCAAAGACCGCCAAGTATAATAGGTTTAAAAATTAAAAAAAAATATACTTGGCGGTTTTTGGCCGCCAAGTATAATAGTTTCAAAAATTAAAAAAATATACTTGGCAGTTTTTAACCGCCAAGTATTTAAAAAAATTAATATATATATATATATATATATAATATGTATTGTTCTTATATATATATAAAATAGGCATCAACTTCATCCCAGGTCATGGTTTCAAGATCAAGAATATGCAGATCATTCAAAAGCGACCTCTTTGCATCTTGTCCCCCAAAAATCACCAAGCTTGTTCCAACAAGGGTCATAGATTGACCTCCGCGTGAGACCTGTAATGCATGAATAATGGAACATTCAGAACACATTAAGTGCATTTAAAATTTGCAACAATAGTGAGCCACAATCTTTATATTGCTGGAGAGACAGATTAGTCTTCAGCAAATGGTTAATCACAGCAAGTGGCTCTCTGGCCATTATCAGAGAAAACCAACCAGATTCCTCGCATAAAAGGTAAGAATTTGTTCCTATTTCTGTCCACCAGTTACCAGCTAACCATCATCGGGGCAGACCTTAATCATTAGTCCTCTAAGCTAAGGATAATATCAGAGAATTAAATACACATATAAGATTTAAGTATGCTATCACAAGTTAGTGGTTGAAAAAGCCAATTAAGATTCTGCTTTCAAGTGCTTGACACACAATCTATTCTGATACAGCCCCATGGGTATGCCACTGTCTCAGTAATAATAATACACTAGAAGCAAATTGTAATTTTTGAAAAGAAATAACTAACTGGATGGCCACTTAATCAGCAAATGGACATGATGCAAATTTGCATACATTTCTGAGAAAACATTGCCCCTAGAAGTGACAGAGAAAGAAAAAAGGTACTCTGTTCTATACTAACCAAGGAATGACCAGCGTAGGGGGTCAGTGTTGCGGCAGATGGAGATTCAGGTGACTCAGCCCCAGCCTTAACCTCAACCTTTGACCAGGTCCAACTTCTCAAATCGAGGACCTACATTGATCATTAAATTAGGGAAAAACTACATACATAACAATTTCTGGGCACATATAGAAAGAGGAACACATCCAAAACAAAGCCTGCAACAACAAAAGGCATACATATGCAAAGTTCTCTACTACTGGAACCAGAATGAGAACAAAAAAAAAAAAGATAAAGTTGTGATTTGCCAGAGTCCTGTTTAGAAATGGAAGGTATGCATTTATATGGGTGTACAAATTATTTACTTACATGGAGATCATTTAGGTAACGACAATTGTGGTTTCCACCATATATATACATCTTATCTTGAACAATTGCAGCTCCATGCTGAAAAAAGGAGAATAATTCACTCAGAGATTGGAACAATAAAGATGAGGAAGAAGAAAGAATCAGGAAACAATGGACATTCTAAAAGAAATAAAAATAAAAGTTAACAAAGTCATGGACTGCTTGGCTGCCAAAAGTTAAAAGTTAACAAACACATATTAAGTTAAAAATCTTGTATCCATCTGCAAAAGAAGATGCCTGCTGTACATTCAAACCAGATCTTGTCCTAGTCTCATGGACTTCAGGTCTTAACAAAGTCATGGACTGCTTGGCTGCTCTCTCAGCCCCCACTCATAGAATGAAACTGGAACAAACAAGTAACCTATTTCACGAAACTTTTACATGCTAACATAGTAAAACTTATAAACTTTACTAAATAGACTAAAACTTTTCCAGATTTCAAATTCGTTAGTTACAAGTATAAGCTACATGAACTTTTTAACTTATTTAATAATTTCTGACCCAATGCAGTTTTCTTTACTGTTAACGGACCAACACAAGTGCAAGAGCTAAAACATAACTACTAACCATAATGACCAGGCAGGGTGTTTGACTTCCAAAACCCGACCTGCCTCTGCTAAACGAACCCAAAAAAATAACAACCAACATAAACATAAACACCGCACACTTAAAATTCTAAAAACAAAAAAAGAAAAAGAAAAAACTACAAATTTGAAATATGAAAGTTTCATTAAAATTAAAAACTTACATCTTCAGAAAACCTTCGAATCTCCAGTTGAAGAAGAGGGAACACAATGGTGACTAAACAACTTCAAGATTCTGTCGCAGCTCCTGGACCTTGTGATCTCCGATCATGGCAACTGCAGAAGAAAGAAAGAAAAAAAAAAAACAGAGACAAGAAAATGAGAAAGAAGATCTCACCTTAGAGAGAGCAACCAAAGAGAGATCAATGACATCTATCTAGCAAATGACAAGCCTTCACCGTTTTTCTTTTATGCATTCAGTAATAATCAAAGTAAATACAATAAATCAAGAAAAGATAAAAAGAAAAAGTCCACCTTTCCAAAAATCTAAGATGGCCTGTGGAGAACAAAAAAATCTGTATTTAACAGCCTCGATTCTTTTTGCCAATAGTAAAAGGTAAAATTATTCACAGCGGTAGTTACTTGTTATGTGCCATGGATACATCTCCATATTTCATCTTCCAGATGTCTCTATTCGACATCTCTTTGCCATTTCATCACTCGCATCAGATAAAAGGCGCAAAAGACTAAATTTTTGAATGAAAAGGTATCTGAGGGCAGTTATATTAGTCATCTTTTCCTACTTTGCCAGACCTAAGATTCACTGACATTGTTAGCTGCCATATTCACAGCAAATTCATCAGCCACATCACATAAAATACAAATCGCTTACTCATGCAACAAACAATAGCCTATAAAAGACAGCTACCGTCACTTACACCTGAAAAAACAAAACAGAAAAGAAAAGAAATTTAAACCTTGGAAACCTCACAACAATATGGAAGAAGCCCGACTGAGAAAACGAATAAATAAATGAAAAGAATATAAGCAAAAAGCTGTTCCAGGCTGCATCTGAAATTGCCAGACACCAATGCCTGTATCTATAATTGCACATTATCACGCCGAGTGATAAGGCTTGTAAGAAACACCCCTCCTGTTGAAAGAACGTGAGGGAAAAAAGAATGAATTGACCCAGGAACTTTGATAGACAATGAGGTTATATGCACAGGAGTATAGTGCGTGTCCTGGTGACACCATGAAGAGGAGAATCATATTTTTGATTTTATGATTGTGACCTTCATTCCGAGCGTGGAAGTAAGAATCCAAAACCAGAGTTTTCACGAATTAATGCTGGAGGATCAACATCAGCTATGTCCACTTGTTGCAATGACTTGGAGATGTCATCAACTGTGAAGGGAATGCTGTATTGGCATTTCGTAAAAGAATTAGTGAAGTGTATTGCATTGACGGATGATAAAGATGGTAAGAAAGAGCAGTTACATAAGAGGAATGTAATGGATGTATTACCTTGAGTCATCATCTAGTAGAAATGAACTGCTAACAGCGTTGTTCGAGTCCTCGGTCATAAGAATTCTCATACTTGAGATAACCTGTATAAGAAAGACTTGAAAGACAATTAAATTTGCACATGTGCAGAGAGCAGGAATCAGAAGCACCAAAAGTAACATCAAAGATGGAGTTGTTAGCGCCTGATTTAAGTTACTTACATCTGACGACACACTGTGTGTTCCATATTTGTCATCCCAGTACATTGTACTTATCCTGTATAACTGTTGTATGCTGAGAACCTGTAGCAACCACAGGATAAAAATATATATAATATTAAGAATAATGTAGGACAAATGGGAAAAATATGAAAACTTAACATGAAATATGGAGTAGCTTGAAAGGGGAAAGGCACTAACAGGGCATAGATCTTTTGTTATTTCATTCAATGTCTTTTTGGGCTTTTGATGTATGACCTGAGTTGTAAAGACAAAGAAAGAAAGAAGGTTAAGTCAGCAAACTAAAGGAACAATTATAGGACTCAAATCTTTGAATGAATCAAATAAATGAATCTTACAAGGAACCCTACAGCCTGCCTAATGTGCTTCAACTCGTCCCAAGCAGAACCTGCATACTGTCCACAAGAAGAATTGAGGTAAGGGATAGAAAATGATGTAGGCAATTGAAGGCCACACATGATTGCATGGTGCTTACTTCTTCAGTTGCCTCATAGCACCACTGTTCTAATTCGGCTAAACCCGCTTTTACGTACTCCCCATTACTGAATGAGCAACACTCACGCCGTAGAAGAAGACTGGAGAAATGTACAATATAGATGTTAATTTTTTGTCTAGCATTTTAAGCAGTCTGCACTTCAAATAAAACCAATGCGCACTGACATACACATATATACACAGAGTCTATACCTATTGAATAGCTGAACATTGATGAATGAGAATATTTGAGTGAACACTTTACGGATTAAGAACGGAGGTACCTGCAAAACCACTGGTGTTCAAAATCTTCTACACCCTCCAGGTGACACAACATATTAAACTCAGCTTTAAAATCTTCATATTGCGCTCCAAGAGGCAGAGAAAACCAACTGGATAATTTGGATAGAATATGCCATATACATATGACATGTTTAGTATTTGGCAATTCCCTTGCTATACCATCTCTAAGCCCAGAATCTATAGCTGTTAGAATTGTCTGTGGACGTCTTCCCCTCATGAATCGGATAAAAGTCTGTTCAAAAGAAGAAAATCATGAAAAGGCACATGAACATTGATGCAGATTGATTCATAAGAATTTGCGTCCACAAACCTGTAAAGCCCATGTGAATGATTGAGAACTTTCATCTTGCAGCAATACACATCCCAAGAAAATTGCCTTGCCATGATTATCCATACAAAACCACACTCCCAGGAGCAATCCATAGGTGATAGAACGATAAGTGGTGTCAAAAGTAACTACATCACCAAACAATGTGTAAGCACGAACAGAGTCTCCATATGACCAAGCAATATTTTCAACCATATCATTTTCATCAGTGGTATAGTCATAAACAAAATCCACATCCCTCTCTGCCATAGCCTTGTAGGTCTCAAGAAGTTCTAGTATTGGAGGATTCTCGATAAAGAACCGAGAATCCTCCAATTCTGACCACTTCTTGAACAAATCCTTACACAACTCTCTGCGAAAAAAATTCAAGAAAACAAATCACGTTCAAGCTTTTCTAAGCTGGTAAGATTAAAGAAAAAAGAAGGCAGACAAGATCCGAATTACTGTCATGAAGTGAGGTGTGTCGACGGTGAGAGGGGAGGAGTGGAATCCAGTGTTGTCGTTCTCACGAGCTTCCGCTGCAACATCCATTTTGTTCCAGATCTTCTTCACAGCTCCCATTCTGTTTGACTCTCTCTTTTTTTCGTTTTTATGGCTCAATATTTAAATGCCAGATATTTGCGGCTTCAGCAAAACCGGGAAGAGAAAGCCTAACCACCCCACCACCATCCCCTCCAATACCAACAACAACGGCAGAAACTTCATCCAATAGCCCACCGCTCCTCTATCCCCTCTTCCCGGCCTACATGCGTTACCTCAAGAACTCAATCTCAATACCCGATCAAAACTCCAATCCGCAATTCTCAGGATTCTCTCCTCTGGCTCTATTAGTTTCGCCCCCGTGGAACAACTTAAACCCTAAAAATGATTTTAGGGTGAAGAGTGAAGAGAAGAGAAAATGAAAGGGTGGAGGCGTGAAAGGGTGAAGAGAAGAGAATGATTTTAGGGTTACAGATTTTAGGTTTATGGTAGATGGGTTTTATGAGGCGTAAAACATTTGTACGTTTAAAATTTTATTAACCAATGAAAATGTGACACGTTGGATATTTTAAATATACATATATATGCTTTAGTTTTTTTTTAATTTTTATAAACATTAATTGTTTTTATTTAATTTTTAAAATAAATTATTATAATTTTTAATTGAGTACAAATGTTATATTATTTCCAAATAAGATTTTATTCAAGATTTTTAATTTCTTAATTTTTATCAAAAAATTAAACAATGTGATTTTAATTTCTTTATTTTATTTAATTTTTATGTTTAAAAATTTACTTCTTATTAATTTGATTTTAAAAATTTATTATTTAATTTATACAAAAATATTATCTTTTATTTAAATATTTTTAAAAATTTTTTTAATTAAATATTAAAACAAAAAAATTATTATTTAATTATTATTTTGAGATTTTGTACTTCCTTATTTATTGAAATTTAAAATATTATATTCATAATACTTGAAAGAGAAGATGAAAAATGTGAGAAGGGAATGGAAAAGATTACATATTCACATACTTATCACATTTTTATAAATATGATAAATATTTGATTGAGTAAAGACAAAAGTGACAAATAAGATGAATATACAAGTTTGACTTTCACAACAATGTTATATTTCTCACTTTTTTAAAAAAATGCCAAATAAAAAAATTATAAAGTGACAAATATGTAAAAAATTCTTGTAGTGATAATGCTCAATGCTCATTTGTCTAATAATTGACTTGCATCTGGTTGTGTCCGAGATAATCTCATTTTTTTTATTTAACTAGAATAGCTTGATGTCAAATTAGAATTTTGTTTGTCATTGAGTGTTTGATGGCACTCAATTGTTTTAGGCACTGTCGAGAGTTTTGGTGGTTAGTGTATTTTTGATGATTTTTTCATTATTTTGGACATCAACACAACTTCTATTTGTGTTTTTAGGTTACAATATGGAACCATCAGCTGTTAACATTACTTTCGACTTGAAGACACCACTAAATAAGCATTAAAAAGCCACACTCTTAAATTTGGCTAGTTTTGAGTGCATTGAATGGGTAAGGATAAAGATATCCAAGAACACAACAAAAAATGTTTAAGGAGACTTGCTTTGGGTACCTATTAGACATGCAAGATCTCACATTTCTATCTCAACTTGTCCACTGCCTACTATTACATGAGGTTGAAAAAACCTGTTTAACAAACCAAATGTGGTTTCTAGTTCGTGGTAAGGACTTTGATTGCGATTGGTGTCATGTGAGAACTGATATTAAAATATGTTATTTTGATTACTTTTTTTTTTGTTCTTCAATGAGGAGAATCCAATTTTTAGCATATGAGTTTGGGCTGGTAACAGGGTTGAAGTTCGAACAGACCCCTAAGTTACATAAGGCAACCGGTTGTAGGTTAATGGATGATTATTTTGGAGGAAATAACATACAACTCAGACGTTTGTACAAATAGCTGAAAACCCTTGACTGTTCTACAATGCTTGATCGAGATGTGGTTAGCCTAGTCTTGTACCATGTATTGGGGAGATTTTCTGTTAGCTCGTGATAGGCCAAGGGTGATATTAGTGAAGTGGTTGAACTTCACAAGGTCTTTGATAGAATTTAACGCCTATTTATAGGGTACTGAGTCATTTAGCATGACCGTGTAGTCATTGAAAGGATCATTAGAAGGAGACTTAAAGCTTCTAAGCGACGATTAAAGGAGAAAAAAGGAGATCATGCAGAAGAGAAGTACAACTTAGAAGGGTGTCCTTTTGTAGTTCAAGTATGTATAATTAAAGCTTTAATGTAGTTAAATTGTTAATGCATACCTTACATCTCCTTACAAGGGTTCAATTAGCTTTAGTGGTACTATGTAGGATTGTACATTTGCAATTCATAAGGGGAAGGAATAGATGATTACAAAGATACACTGTATCATATTTTAAAATGGAAGACATTTAGAACCCCACAGGAGGAGGAGGTGTTAGAAGACATCTTCAAGATCAAGAAGATTGTAAGTTAATATTAATCATTGCATATTGAGTGGTATATGTTAATCTTTTTAGTTCTAACCTTAAACCTGAAAATCTATGACAGGATCCCCTTCGTGTATTGTTAGAGCTCGCTACCACTAATGAAGCAACATAATGGCATGCCATTCTACTTATGACCGTAGGAATGGAGAGAGGTGTTTATGTTGTTAGTGCCTCACAGGAGATCTTACCTTGCAAAAGGTAAAGGTAATAAAGAAACCACCCTCTAAACAGAAGAAGTTCAAAGAAGCACTTAAGAGAAGAGGTGGCCCTAAGACCACAACATCTACTGGATGGCAACAGGATACCAAGCAAGACACTTTCGGCACCGATTAGTAGTCACTTGTATTACATCCTTACTCTCTTGTGATATGTTTATGATTTCAATTAGATGTTCCTATAATAATAATAATCATAACTTTCCATTACAGGGCCAACCGTGAGGATACAATCATTTCATGGAGACTGTTATTCGTGAGCTTGGCCTATTGCGGGAAGACAGCAAAGTCATGTGTTTTGAGATTGAACGGTTCAAGAAAGTTGTGGAGGAATTAACAAGCCACCTAGATTGTCAAATGGAGGTATAGATAACTATATAAAGTAATTGGACTTACGATTTTTAGGGATATTTCTAAAATAAGTACTTATGTAATCTCCATTAATTTTAGGATTCGCGCCCTTTTGACAATGTGTTTGAGCAACCACATAGACCATTTTTTAAAGTTTTTTTTAATATTTTTTTTGTTTAAAAACACTTAGAATGGGCCAAATAGTGCATTTTTTTGTATGAATGTTGTATTTTCAGTAAAATCATGTTGGAGATGAAAAATGATGGCTGAAAATCATTTTCAAAAAGGTGTCCGATAGCGTCCGATCGTGTTCGAAAAATTTTACCGAATAATGTCCGACGTCCGAAAACATTTGACAGATGTATATTAGATAGCATTCAACAAATGACAGCATTTGATGAACGTCTAATTGGATGTTGATTGTCATCTTCAACCTCCAACTCATTCCGCCATTTTCATCCCTTTTCAAACTTCCAAACTCAACATAGTTTTATTTTTCAATCAAAATACAAGTTAGAATGAATTCAATCTTACATTATGGTTGTTGTCCAAGTCCGATTTAAAGTAAATATGTCTCCTTCTCCTTTCTTTCCAAGTCCAATTCAACACATGAATGAAGGGGTTTGTTTGTTGCTTTTGGAAAACAAAAGAAAGCTTGATTTTTGTTCAAGCAAAGTGAAGTTCAGGTTGATTCAAAGGAGTGGTGGCTGAGACTTGAGAGAGTTTGAGCCATTTGAGGCAAGGAAAGAAGAAAGAATGAAAACCGCTGTTTGATATTTTTTTGGATTAGAGATACATTACATTCGAAAAGTTGGGGTGGGGGGTATTTTTCGAGGGGCCCCTAAGACAAAGGCACCTCTGCTAATTCCCCTTTACCATTAGTTCTCAGCAACAAAACAAGAAAATTGCTAAAGCCTCTCCTCGTTATCTTTCATCCCTTTTTGTGTCCACTGTCTGGCTGACAATGCATCGCCTCCAGCAACGACCGTCACACTTCCATGGTTGCTCTTCAACATCTCTGGTTTCTCTCGTCACCAGCTACATTAGCTTTGTTGTTGGTTTTATATGCACTCAATTGATAACTCTTTTTATGAATTCTGCATTTAACCTTAATCACTATGACTTTCATTATATTTTTTTATTTGGTAATTGATAGGGTAATACTTCAATAATTATTCAAAAATTAGGGAGAAAAATAAAAATATCACGTGCCTTCTGCCATCATTCACGACCCTGCACTGGAAAAGCACCAAGATCCAGATCTTTAGATCTGTCAACAAGTTCATTTGTAAATTTCTTTGGCGGCAACTATTTTATGATTGACAAACTAACTAATAAATATGTACTGATAGGTTTGGTGGAAATTAATGAAATCAGTAATTTGGTCTAATCTAACTGAGGATGAGTCATGGGGGGATGACATTAGTGACTTGGAATGGTGTTTTTTCTTTTCCCAATCCCACAAAGCTTTAAAACGAAGGACAGGGGTAGTCTACGCTTGGCCACTTGACTGAAGAATTGCGTGGGCGACGGATTGGTGTTGGGTTGGCGGTCGGCTCTGGGTGGGCAATGTACTGGTGTTGCGTTTGAGGTTGGCATTAGCATTGGATGCTGGGAGAGAAAAAGAAGAATCGAAGAGAGAGAGAGAGAGAGGAAAATGATTTCTAGAGGTAGAAGAATCGCACAGAAAAGCAAGGATGTTGGCGTTGAATCTGGTGGCGAGCAAGAAGAGTTCACGAGAAGGGATGTAAGTAAGATAAAGGAGAGAGAAACAAAAATATTATCTCAGAATATTATTTTTTTAATTTCAATTTCAATTTTAATTTTATTTTTATAATCTTTTTATTTTTTTATGTATATTTTGTGTAATCATTTTCATTTGTTTGAGCTGTCTAAGGTTGGTTATCGCAAACACTGATAACTTAGATTCGATTACTTCGACGTAGGGGCGGCAATCGTGTCGTGTTGTGTCGACCCATTTAATTATTCGTGTCAAAACATGAAACTTAAACCCACCCAATTATTAAACGTGTTACCCACGTGTCGTAATCGTGTCATATTTAATTCGCATAATTTACTTAATTATTTAACTTAGTTATACATAACATATTATATTCTCTATATTTAAATCAATTAAAATTATTTTTAGAATATAAACCATTGTTAGTATAAAATATTATTAAAATCATCATAATTTATTATTTTATAAATTAATTTATTTTATAGTATAAAAATTTCAATTTTATAATATATATATATTGTAAGTAGGTAATAATTTATATCATTGAATGAATTTACATATTAAGAATGTACAAAATATATTTAACTACTCGTGTCATTAAACGGGTTGACGTGTTGAACACCTTCAATACTAACCCGACCCATTTATTAATCGTGTAACGTATTCGTGTCGTGTTCGTATCGTGTTCACGGGTCGTGTCAAAAATTGCCACCTCTACTTCGACGGAACGAGGGTAACAGTGAAAACTTATAGTATATTTTTTATAAATTTAAATCTTATTTTTATATTATATATTTTTTAATATAATTTATATTTAATTTCAATCACATATTTTTTTAAAATTTAAAATAATTTAAAATTAACAATATATTTTTAAATTTAATTAAAAATAAAAATACTGAATTCATAAAAGAATAAGATATTAATTAATGATTTTGAAAAAATTGGACCTACATAATGTTTCAGAAAATGAACGGGTGTTCAGGATAGTCGACCTATTTAAGTTGATGCTCAGAGTCAATTTGTATTTTTTTTATAACTTTTTAAATTGCAATAAAAGTGTTTTATCTTTCAAACCTGAGGGAGATAAGGGTAATTTAGCCATTTTAAAAGCCATTTTTCAGGTCTTCTTTACTCGAAGCTTCTTGTCATTTTGTCTCTACTGTGCATGAAGGCTGAAGCATTTACTTGAAGCTTTATTGCTCTAGTGGCTGTAAGATCCTCAAAGCTCTAATTTATACGACATTCTTGCTCCGATCCTTCAGGTCAGCTTTATTTTAGGTTTTTTTTAATTATTTTTAAGAGTAAAATAATGAATATTGAGCAAATTAGATTAATTTGAGCTTGGCCAGATTTGCATGTCTTTGAGGTCTAATTTTTTTTTATTTTTTTTCCCCTAATTTTTTAGATAGTTGTTATTATAGGTTCCATGAGCATCGAAACAGTGTCCTCAGATGTTTCCTCTTGGTTTTCCTCTAAGTGGAAGTATGATGTGTTTCTAAGTTTTAGAGGCGAGGACACTAGAAAGAACTTCACTTATCATCTTTATGCTGCTTTGGATGGAAAAGGGTTTAATGTATTTAAGGATGACAAAGAACTTGGGAAAGGAAAACCCATTTCGCCTGAACTCCTTCAAGCCATCGAAGATTCAAGATTTTCGGTTGTAGTTTTATCATCAAACTATGCTTCCTCGTCTTGGTGTTTGGATGAGCTTGTTAAGATTGTTGAATGTAAGAACACAAAGGGTCAAACGCTTATTCCAGTGTTCTACAATGTGGATCCATCGGTGGTCAGGAAGCAAACAAGAAACTTTAAGGACGCCTTTGCTAAGCATGAAGAAACTTTTGGGAAAAATTCGGAAAAGGTGCAAAAATGGAGGAATGCATTGACAGAGGTGGCCAATCTCTCGGGATGGGATTCGAAAGATAGGTTATGTTGGTGTCAAAGTCTACTACTTATGCATGTGTTATGCACATGATGAGTTTTGATCAACTTGTGATAAAACAAGAATTTTATTTTTATTCCTATTTTAATGTTTCTAGAATTATATTTTAGGAAGTATTTGATTTGAAATAAATATCTCTTTAGATTAGGATATAATATCTTGTATCCTAATTAGAATAAGAGAATATTTATTTTTCCTAATTCCTTTTAGAATTTGTTTATAACACTTCCTATTTTATTTCTCCTAATCCTAATATGATTTTAATTAGAATTTTTATAGGATTTCCTAGGGTATTCAGTCAGACCTCTCACTATATATTTACGAGGTAATTTAGGCGGCTGTTGGAACGTGAAGATTAAGAGAATTGCGGGTTAGCTGAATTAAGTGTGTTTTTGTGAGAGAGTCTATATCTTGACATTCCAACAATAAAGAAAGCTTCAACGTAAAAGGAATGTCTTCTTTGATTTGATTCCTTGAGTCTTTTAGTTCATATATGAGTGGTAGAAATTGTACATGCGTTGTTGTTTCAGTCTGTGTGAGTTAGTAGACACTTGAAATAACTTGCGGGTTGAGTGTTTATGTAATTCTGCGTTAGACATCAGGTGATATGTCTAACTTAACGGTGTTCTATTAAGTTATCTACGACAGAAAGTGAGCAGTGTCACTAGTGTTTAGGATCTTTACGAAGATTTTGTTTGTCAAAGATTAGGTCAGTGTATGAGAGTGAGTCAGCACTGTAAAAGGTCTTAAAGATTGTACAAACAAGAACATAGTGAATTGCAGCTCTATAGTTGTCCGTGGACGTAGGTTTTATAACCGAACCACGTAAAAATCCTCATGTGCCGATTTACATTACTGTTTACAGTATTGTTACTTATAACTGCATACCTCCAAAACTCTCAATTGGTATCAGAGCAGGTTCACTGATAGACAAGTGAAGAAAACGATCATACTGATCTAGAAGGATGAAGTTTATTCGTATTGGAGGATCCGAAACACAACCACCCATTCTTGATGATGGTAATTATTCATATTGAAAGGTAAGAATGATGATGTATATCAAATCTTTTGATGACAGGGCATGGACTAGTGTGCTTAAAGGATGGACACCGCCAACAAAGTTGAATGTTTGTGGTGATTCCGAACTGAAACCTGAGGATGAATGGACTGATGAAGAACACCGACGTTCCAGCTGCAATTCCAAAGCTCTTAATGCAATCTTTGCTGTAGTAGACTTAAACAACTTCGGACAAATTTCTAGATGCAAATCGACCAAAGAAGCATGGGACATACTTGAGGTAAAACATGAAGGTACTGCATCTGTTAAAAGATCTAAATTAATGAGGCTGAATTCTCAATTTGAAAATCTAATGATGCATGAGGATGAATCAATTTCTGATTTTTACTCAAAGATATGTCGCATAACAAATTTCGCATACATGCTTGGTAAAACTTTCACCGATGCAAAGGTTGTTAGTAAGATAATTAGCTCTATCCCAGACAAATTTTAACCTAAAATTTCAGCCATTGAGGAAGTTAAAAACACTGATGAGATAAGAGTTGATGAACTGATTGGCATTCTCCAAAACTTTGAAATAAATCAAAGTACTCGGAAACAAAAAAGGTAAGAGCATTGCATTTAATGTGAAAGTTGAAAAATCTGATGATGAATGTAGTGATGAGCTTGATGAAACTGATTCTAAACAATTTGCTTTTCTAACAAGAAATTATGTCAAGTTTATGAAAAGAAATTTCAAGAAAAAGAATCAAGGAAAGCCATCAAACTCAAGTGAAGAAAAATTCAGAAAGTTAGCATGGAGAGTAACAAGGGTAAGCCAAAACAACCTGAAAAGAAAGGACAAATTTAGTGTTATGAATGTTCTGGTTATGGGCATATTCAATCTGAATGTGCAAATCTCAAGAAGAAGAATAAATGGCTGATATCAACCTGAAGTGATGAATCAGAATCCGAGTCAGAAGATCAAGATTGTATGAGAAACTTTGTTGCATTTACTGCATCTGTAGTTGACAAAGGAAAGACTGTTATGTCTGACATAACAGAAAATTGCAGAAATAGTATTGATCATTCGGATGATGAAGAAGGACCAGAATACTATGAAGAGTTACAAGACATACAATGCACTCTATAGTGAATGGCTGAGTCAGAAGGAAGAAATTAAAGCCTTGAGGAAAAAGATTGAGGAGCTGGAATGTGAAAAATTCTTTGCTGAAAATCAGATCACAGAACTGAAAACTGTTTTGACAGACAAAACAGCACATATTGAGAAAATCACAACAGAACTGGTTGAAAGCAAGAGGTGTGTACTCAAAATTGGAGCAGTCAAACTTGATCAGGTCTTGAACCTTGGAAGAGACAACTCCAACAAACATGAATTGGGGTATAAAGAAGGTAACATTGCATCTACATCAAAAACAATCTTTGTTAAAGCTTCAACATTAGGTAAGAATTCAGAACTTAGCTCTTTAAAATCAAGTCCTAATTCCAATAGCAGTGAAACATTTGTTTCTCCTTAGAGTTCTTTCAAATCCAGTCTTGAAAAGGTAAGGAAATTCATTTCTATTTGTTATTTTTATGGTAAAAAGGGACATATTAGGCCTAGATGCTTTAAATTGTTGAATTTTTTTTTTCATAAAAGATCAAAACAATTCAAACTGTTACCTAAATCACGACTGCAGTGGGTTAGGAAAGACAAAACAGTATGCCATGTTGCTTCTACTGCACTTAATCATGCTTTTAATGATTTATGATATTTTGACAGTGGTTGTTCCAGGCACATGACTGGAAATAAATTGTTTCTAACAGATTTTAAAGTATGCAGGGATGGAAATGTCACTTTTGGAGATGGAGCAACAAATAAGATCATTGGTAAAGGCACTTTGAATGTCAAAGGCCTACCCAATTTTCAAATGTCCTTTCGGTGGAAGGTTTGAAAGCTAATCTTATTAGTATTAATCAAATTTGTGATGACAAGTATATAGTTAATTTCACACAAAACAAATACTTGGTTTTAGATAATTTTGGTAAATGCATTCTAGAAGGTAATAGATCTTCGGATAATTGTTATTTGGTAAAGTGTGCATTTCATGCTAGGATTTCGGATTTAGAATTGTGGCATCAAAAGTTAGGACACTTAAATTACAAATACTTAGTTAAATTAACTAAGTTAGGTGCTGAAAGAGGAGTTCCTAACTTGATGACAAAATTGATAAAATTTGTGGACCATGTCAAATGGGAAAACAAATAAGAAGTTCACACAAATCAAATCCACATCTTAGTACTTTTAAGATATTTGATTTGCTTCACATGGATCTTATGGGTCCTATGCAAATTGAAGGCATTATAGGTAATAGATATATATTTGTTTGTGTGGATGATTTTTCTAGATTTACTTGGGTTGATTTCATTAAAGAAAATCTGACACTTTTGATGCTTTCAGAAACCTTTGTGTCAAGCTTGAAAATGAGCAAAATAGGAACATCGAAAGAATTGTGAAAATAAGAAGTGATCATGGCAAGGAGTTTGAAAATGTTAGCTATGCTGACTTTTACAAATATCATGGAATTGATCATGAATTTTCAGCTCCTAAAACCCCTGAACAGAACGGCATTGCGGGAAGGAAGAATAGAACTCTTCTAGAGATGGCTAGAGTGATGCTCAATAGCAAAAAGTTGACCAAGAGGCTATGGGCCGAAGCAATAAGCACTGCTTGCTATATTTCAAATAGAGTTTTTCTTAGACCTAGCACTAACTAGACACCTTATGAAATCTTGAAAGGAAGAAAACCTAATTTGAAATATTTTCATGTCTTTGGTTGTAAGTGTTACATCTTAAACGACAAAGAACTGTTAGGAAAATTAGATCCAAGGAGTGATGAAGGAGTCTTCGTGGGATATACTCAAAATAGCAAAGCATTTTGAGTTTACAATCTGAGAACTGAGGCCGTCATGGAATCTGCAAACATAGTGTTTGATGACCTTGATGATTATGCAAAGTACTCACAAGAGAAAAGCATAACTAGCTTCACAGAAGAGGCAGAAAAATCTGATTCAGACAACAACAAAAAGGAAAATGCTGTTATGAAGGAGGAAACAACTGCTGTTGTGCTAGACGTAGCAGTAACATCTAACAACTTAGATTTGAACGGAAGTTCAATCCGGAATGAGGAAGATAAAAAAGATCTACCCACATGAATTCAAAAGGCACATCCAACAAGTTCTATCATTGGAACACCAGATGGCATGATGAAGACTCGGAGTAGGGTAAGAAATCAGGTAAGGTTTGCATGTTATGTTTCTTTAGTAGAACCAAAAAAATGTGAAAAAAGCTTTAAAAGAGGAAGTGTGGATTCAAGCTATGCAAGATGAACTTAATCAGTTTAAAAGGAATGAAGTGTGGAAATTAGTTCCTAGGTCAGAAGGTACAAATGTCATTGGAACTAAATGAATTTTCAAAAATAAAACTGATGAAAGTGGTCAAATAGTAAGGAATAAAGCTAGGTTAGTTGCACAAGGTTACACACAAGTTGAAGGCATAGACTTTGATGAAACCTTTACACCAGTAGCTAGACTTGAGTCAATCAGATTACTACTTGCAATTGGGTGTTTACTTGATTTTAAGTTGTACCAAATGGATGTTATAACCGCATTTTTAAATGGCTATCTCAATGAAGAAGCTTTTGTTGAACAGCCTAAAGGATTTGAAGATCCTAAATATCTAGATTTTGTGTACAAATTGCACAAAGCTTTTTATGGTTTGAAACAAGCTCCTAGAGCTTGGTATGAAAGGTTGACTAATTTTTTAATCAACAGAGGTTATAAAAGAGGCCGCAATGATAAGACCTTGTTTATCAAACATGCATCAAACTATTTTATTGTTGCTCAAATATATGTTGATGACATTGTTTTCAGATCAACTAACAAAAGCAAAATTAATGAGTTTGTTAAGTTGATGCAGGAAGAGTTTGCGATGAGCATGGTAGGAAAATTAAACTTCTTTCTTGCATTGCAGGTTAAACAAATGAATGATAGGATATTTATATCTCAATCAATATATGCCAAAAATCTTGTAAAGAAGTTTGGACTTGAGAATTCAAAACCAATGAAAACTCCTATCAGTACTAATCTGAAACTTTCAAAGGATAATGCAGGAAAAGATGTTGATGCAAGCTTGTACAGAAGTATTATTGGCAGCCTCCTTTACCTCACAGCAAGCAGACCAGATTTAAGCTTTAGTATAGGACTTTGTGCAAGGTTTCAAGTAAATCCCAAAGAATCACATCTTGCAGCAGCTAAAAGAATCATTAGGTATGTTCATAGAATATGTGATTATGCAATATGGTTTTCTAAAGATACAAATGATTATCTTGCAGGGTTTAGTGATGCTGATTGGGCAAGAAATGCAGATGACCGAAAAAGCACTTCAGGAGGTTGTTTTTATCTTGGTACTAACTTTGTTTCATGGCACAATAAAAAGCAGAATTCTATTTTTTTGTCTACTGTTGAAGCTGAATACTGATGCGTTCGAAACTAGCAAGTATACTAGTCGCACAAGTAATAAAGTGATGAGTAAGATATCGTTCCCACGAGGATTGATTCTAATTGAATTTGTTATTCAAATGCAAAAACAGAATAAACGGGGGGTTTTTGTTGATTGATTAACTAAATGAAATATTAATACAAGTAAAGAATAACACAACAGAAGTTAATTTGAATGAAAGATCAATGAGAGACACTTGGTTAAGGGTTCTTTCTCTGCCACAAGATATGAATTTGTGAATTAACATAGAATTGTAATCCAATTACAGCATTGAAGTTATCAACCGTAGATAACAACAAGCTCTGTTATCCCAATCTTTCCTTACTTTGTTGTTAAATAAAACAAGCTCTTTATTTAATCTCTATCCATTAAACAACCTAGAACAAGCTCTCTAAGTTTAATTCAATAGAAGCATTACGATGAGAAAGATAGGTTGATCTAAGCAATAATCACACAAGTTCGGATTATTTAACCTAGGTTGTATTTTCCAATTGCAATCTCTGATCACAATTTTGCTACTAATGATTGGAAATTCATGACAATTACGGATCAAGATTTCTAATCTAGCAATAGACAACAACAGATTATATTCAGTTGGCCATTCCAAATACAATCAGTAAGCAATCATAAGCATTAGATATGGGAAAATACAAGCAACTTCAATTAGAGAATTGGATAACAATTTCTTACACAATCAACTCACAAAATCCATATCAAGGGCTTTGAAATCACCCTCAACCAATTCAGATTTAGTTACACATATTCAATCAGAATAACAAATACAATACAGAGAAATTCCAGAATTGAAAAGGAAAGAAAGAACTTAGCAAATTCTTTGAAAATCTTCTTTGTAGATGAATCTTCTTGGAATTGTAGTTCCTCCTCTTTCAAAATCTTCTTTCTCCTTCAAGAACTCCAAGGGATGAGAGAAATCCAGAAATGCAGCCTCCTCCCACGTTTTCCCCTCTTCAAGTTATGAAAATAAAACCCTAAAATGTGTTTAAATACTCTGCTACAGTAACGTGCTACAGTGTCCCGTATTATACATGCTACAGTGATGTGTGGAATTACATTTCTACACTTCTCACACTGTTTTGATTACAACTTTCGGTACACTGAATGGATTCATAAACCGTAAATTTCTCCAAAAAGTAGACTTCGAGAGCTTTTCAACGGTATATGATATGTCATCGGGTTCATTGTATATCAATACAATTAAATCCGAGAAGATGGTTGACTAGCAGAGGTGAAAATGAAGGGTTTTACTCCATTTTTGTGCAAGTTGCTCCAAAACTCCTACAAACATCAAAACCACACAAAAACATAAAAATACCAAGGAATATAGCAAAGAAACATGGACGAATTGATATGAAAATGATATATAAATAGACACTTATCAAATTCCCCCACACTTAGACTTTGCTAGTCCTCGAGCAACTACGACAATGTGAAATAAAACTAAACCGAAACAGAATCAACAAAAAATTAAAACACACAAATGCTTCATCTTGCAAATAGGCCTCAAAGATTGTACTTAATTATAACCCAAGGAAAACTTCAAAATAATGCACTTGATCAAGAATTTTATCTCAAAGATTAGTTTCGCTTCACTTCAATTCCTCAAGTGTGTGTGTGTAGAGCCATTCTCACCTAATCACTTGTAACCCGGATGAGTTTATGCATAAAAATGAATCATATTTAATATTGAAGATGTGTGTATAAATGAACTCCATAGGCCTGCTTTTCAAGTCACTCTCCACTAATGTAGACATGCACAACACCAAGGATCAAGTAGGACTTTATTAAGCTTGTAACGTTTGGCTTGGGTGAAGGTATGATAAAGGATAATAATTTGGCTCAAATCACCCACAAACACATAAATCATTCAAGACTATGTAGAGCTCAACCCTATAACACAACTTCATTTCAATTCACCAGGTTACACCCCCAAACTTATTTAGAACACTCAATCTTTTTTTTTTTTTCAGAAAACAAAAGAAAACTACACCCCCACACTTTGTTGTTTCATTCTTTTAAGAACATTAAGGGTATAGATCTCTTATTCTTCTTCTTTTGTTCTTTTTTTTTCTTCTTTTTTTCTTTTTTTTCTTTTTTTTTTATTACACTTCCCCTCCCCCACACTTAAACAACACATTGTCCTCAATGTGTAAGTACGTGGACGATAGGTACAGATTGGCTTTTTTTTCTGTTTTTCTTTTTTTTTTTTCCAAACACAATGGAACTCACTTGTATTGCTCATGATACATCCCAACCTCCTCTAACTTCCCAAAACCAGAACATAGCTCAGAATTTAATTGTGAATGATCTACATGCTCATAGGTAAGGGATTAACTGTTTGGAACAAAATCATTTTAGGTTAGGAAATCTTTTAGTGAGTTAACAAAGAAAAAGGATTACAGAGGCTCAAAGGGGTAACTAGGGATCAATTTCTGTCAAGGTTGGCTATTAAGGCTCAAACGGTCCAAAGATGGCCTAAATCATTTCCCCAATGTTGCACAGCCTAGGATTTCGCCTTGAGTGACCATCAAACAAGTTCTAGAATTCATTGAAATCTGAAGAAACACTTAAATTACATAAACTTTCTCTAAGTGAACAAATAACTCAGTGATAATAGCTCAGTGCTCAATGTTGCGCAAGGAATCAAAAGCAAAGCGAAAACCAATAAACATTTCAAGCACACAGATCCATGCATCATTTATCATTTTCCAAGAGTTATTCTTAATTCAATCATTATCTTATCATCGACCCACAAAATGCAAGAAAAGAGGTACGTGGCGTTGTTACACCTGAGTCAAGATTGTATATTTCAACAATCCTTAGGACCAGTAGCCCGCAGACTTAAGGTTTCCAGCCTATATACCTTTATTATGAAAGAACAAAACAAGAAACAAGACACTTCAAACAACATGAAATAAACAAACTACAGATTTATTGAGAGAGAATGCGTTTCAAGAGTTAAGAAAACCCCATATTCTGCCATTCTCAGGTTTTTCCACAATTGTTTTTTTTGAATCGCAACTGATAAAGATAAAAACACATAACAACTCTAAATTACGCAAAACTAAACTCACTCATAAAATAACAAAGTTCAACAAGTCAGCAAACAAAAACAAGTTAGTTAGAATGGGTCTACAAAGTTTAGAAGTTAGCCTCCTTATTCAGCCATTATGGATTGAAGAGATCCAGAATGCGTTTCAAGAGGAATTGAACTTTTTAAGCCACCACTCTAAAAACCGAGATTAGAAAATATTACCTGGGACGAAAGAAATAACCTGAAAAAGCTCAAAAGAAACGACATGAAAAATCTCAAATAAACACACTAAAAAGAAAAGCAAACAAAAACGAAGCAAACCAGCAAATAGAGATTACAGATGGAGGGTTAAATCCAGTTGACGCCTTTTGTTGCCTTCTCCAAACCAATTTATCCGAGCCATTGTTGGATCAGGTGAATAGACGAATTCTTGTAGTTTGTCAATTAACTCTCCTGCAGTTGAAGCTGTAACCAGCATTTGCCTTGCTGACGGTGAGATGAAATTTTTTTCTACAGCTTGATCAAGAAAGGACAACAAACCATCAAAAAAATTATTAACATTTAACAAACCAATGGGTTTCCGATGGATGTTTAGCTGTGCCCAAGAGGTGATTTGAAATATCTCCTCTAATGTACCATAACCACCCGGCAAAGCTATCAATGCATCGGACTTAACAACCATATGTGCAATACGCTCATGCATACTAGAGACCTGTAACTCTTCCCCGATTGTGTTGCCTACGATATCTCGTACAGCTAATGGTTTAGGGATAATGCCGAGAACTTTGCTCCCTCCTAAGGATGCAGCTGTTGACACACACCCCATTAACCCAAGACTACCCCTCCATAAATCAAATTAATACCCCTCGCAGCTAATGTCCTACCAAGATCAAGAGCTGCTGTGGTAAACTCTCCATTTTTACCAAATTGCGATCCGCAAAATACGCATATATTGCGGAATCGCCGAATTGGTGTTTTCTCCATTTCTACAAGTGCTCTAATCTTGTGTATGATACGTTAGATATTATGCTTTTCAATGCAAGACAGGTTATGGAATGACATATGAAAATATGCAGAATGTATATATACACCCATAAAACTCTCAAATTTTGACACATGGGGACTTACTTTCGGTGGGGGTTGCTCGATGCAGATTTATCGCCCCAAGATTTGAAAAAATGAAATATGCTTTCGGCGAGGTTTAACAAAACCTACACACTTGTCTCCCACTTGAAGCATGGAAAATGGAGATACACTTTCGGCGGGGGTTGACAAAACCTCCACACTTGTCTCCCACGTGTACTTATGCCATAGGGTAGTCATATGGTTTGTCAAAAAGAAACTTGAAATTAAAACAAACAAAATCAACAAACAACAACAACACAAAAACAACATTGATAATCAGATCGATCAAACGAAACAAGAAAAAAAATTCTACAACAACAACACACATTCAAATATACAAGTAGTTGTGATTGTGGCTCACATCTTCCTCTGGTTTTACGTCCAGTAACGGCTGAAACGCCTTCTATGAGTCGGGGATTTGCTTCCCATCCAGTTTTCTTATAAACTGGCAAACAGGGTCGTTTTTAGTCAGATTCCCTAGACTATAACACTGCAATTCATCACGAAATTGTGTCCATAGATTAAGCAATTCACGCTGAACAAGTCCACAAGAATGTGACTCGAGAGTTAACAAAACATTATCCAGCGACTCATTACTCAAACCATTCTTAATAAATGAAAGTTTATCTTCTCTATTCCTGGACGCAAAACCTAATGAACGACAAGTCTGGTTACAATTCCATCTAGCACATTTATAACATACTTGTTACCTTTTCGCTCTTCGCCTCTTGGCGTAGTAGCTCTTTCCTAGACCAGGCATGTATTTTGCGAGATTAATGTCCGGCTCACCGGACAATCTCACCTTTGGCTTCGATAAGCCATCGGATATCAGCAGGCACATTTAGGAGCATCAATGCCCAAAGTCTAGTCATCCGTACTTTATAAATTTTAAACACAGCATTTTGAGGAAGTGAAGGGAAATATTTACGAAGGTTCGATAGAAAATATCAGCATCCATTGAAGAGAAGAAAAGGAGAGATATTACCGATAATGCGATTGAGTTTGTTCTTCTCCCAGATATGCACGTTTCAAACCTTCGAACAATGGCTTCAACTCCCGTTTGATTGTTTCCTCAAGCTGTTGCACAACTGAACTCGAAGCACGGAATAATCAAATTAAACACAAGAAAAGAAAAGAAAATAGAGACACATAACAGAAATAAAAACACAAGAGCAAATGAAAGTCAAAAACAAACAACAAAGCAAATAAGACAAATGGCAAAGAGAGATAAAACCTGATCAATTATAATAGCCCATGAGAGGAATCTCCTCGAAACACAAAAATTGATCAATACTACCTTCTTTTCGTTGTCTCTTTTTATTATATTTCAAAAACATTGGGTTGCCTCCCAATAAGCGCTTGGTTTAACGTCCTCAGCCTGACGTTATCTGTCCTCACCCATCAAGATAAGTTGGCTCGTAGAGAGGTACCTCATCGATATCCTGCATCACTGAATTCTCATAGTAAGGCTTCAGCCTGTGCCCATTCACCTTGAATACTTTATCCGTTTTTAAGCTCTTGATTTCCACTGCACCATGGGGACAAACATTAGTAATAACAAAAGGTCCAACCCATCGAGATCGTAATTTACCTGGAAGAACTTAAAAAATAAAAGAAAAAAAAAAATTAAAAAAAAGAACACAAGTAATAAAAAAAGAAAAAGAATAAAAAAGAAAAAAAAAAAAAAAGCGAGAATGAAATAAAAGAACTTTCTGTCCCACTTCAAAATTCTTTCTGGAGATCATTTTATCATGAAATGCCTTAGTTCTCTCCTTGTAAATTCTGGAATTCTCATAGGCATCATTTCTGAGTTCTTCCAATTCTTGCAGTTGAAGCTTCCTTTGTTCTCTAGCAGCATCCATCTCCCTGTTAAAAGCTTTACTCTGGTCCCACCATGCTTTGTGTTCGAGCTCTACCGATAGGTGACAATGGCTTACCATAGACTTAAACTGTAACGTATACATACCAATAGGTTGTATTGTAACATGTCCGGTAATGCCCAAAGGTGCATCTTAAAGTCTGGCTCCAATCTTTTCTGTTCGGATTCACTGTCTTCCTCGCGAATGGACCTTGACTTCGTCCGATTTGAAACTTCAACTTGACCACTAGTTTGTTGGATCTAGGCAGTAGACAACTTGTGAGTGATGTTGTATTTCTTGAGCAAGGCTTCAAATGATCGGTTGCAGAAGTGTGTCCCTCTAGCGCTTATCATGGCTCTTGGTGTTCCAAATCTCGCAAAAATGTTAGATTTCACAAAATCTACAACACCTTTAGAATCATTAGTTCTCGTAGCTTTTGCTTCCACCCATTTAGAAACATAATCCACAGCAAGTATACTGTAAACATTACCAAAAGATGAAGGAAAAGGACCCATAAAATCAATACCCCACACATCAAAAATCTCAACAACAAGTCTAGGGGTCTGTGGCATTTGATTTTTGGCGCTTAAATTACCTGTCCTTTGACAACGATCACAAGCTTTGCAAAATAGATATGCATATTTGAACAATGATGGCCAATAGAATCCACAATCAAGAACTTTCAGGGCTGTTCTTTTTGGTCCGAAGTGACCGCCACATGCATAAGAATGACAGAAGGTCAAAATTAATTTAAATTCAGATTCAGAAACACACCTTCTTATCACTTGATCAGAACAATGCTTCCATAAGTATGGATCATCCCATATGTAATATTTAGCAATGTTTTTGATCTTGTCTCTTTGAGCTCGAGTCAAGTCATGTGATAGCTTCTTGGTAACTAAGTAATTAACAATATCTGCATACCAAGGGGCTGCTACATGTAGAGACAGCACTTGTTCATCCGGAAAACTTTCTTGTAATGGCAGTACATCCTCGTCATGGACAATGCGACTAAGATGGTCTGCAACTAAGTTTTCACTTCCCTTCTTATCTTTGATCTCCAAGTCAAATTCCTGTAAAAGGAGTATCCACCTGATAAGCCTTGGTTTTGCATCTTTCTTTGTGAGCAAGTACCTCAGAGCTGCATGATCAGAATAAACGGTTACTTTAGTACCAATCAAATAAGATCGAAACTTTTCTAAAGCAAAAATAACTGCTAGCAGCTCTTTCTCAGTGGTAGAATAATTAAGTTTAGCATCATTTAAAGTCCGAGATGCGTAATAAATGGCATGTGGAACTCTGCCAATTCTTTGACCCAAAACGGCACCCACAGCATAATCACTCGCATCACACATGATCTCGAATGGATGATTCCAATTTGGAGATTGGATTATTGGAGCTGAAGTCAAGAGTTCCTTCAGTTTCTCAAATGCCTCTTTGCATTTCTCATCAAATTCAAAGGCCACATCATTCTGCAATAATCTGCAGAGAGGAAATGCTATCTTCGAGAAATCTTTGATGAATCGACGATAGAAACCTGCATGACCAAGAAACGAACGAATATCCCGCACACTTGTGGGAGGTGGTAAGGAACATATAAGATTTATCTTGGATTTATCCACCTCTATACCCTTAGCAGAAATAACATGTCCCAAAACTATACCCTGATCTACCATAAAATGACATTTCTCCCAATTCAGAACAAGGTTAGTTTCTATACATCTTTGAAGTATAAGGGTAAGGTTGTCAAGGCATTTATCAAAAGAGTCCCCAAAAACACTAAAGTCATCCATAAATACCTCAATGATGTTCTCACATAATCAGAGAAAATACTTACCATACACCTTTGGAAAGTGGCAGGGGCATTGCAAAGACCGAACGGCATGCGTCGATACTCAAATGTACCAAATGGGCATGTAAATGTAGTTTTCTCTTGATCTTCAGGGGCAATGACAATCTGATTATATCCTGAATAGCCATCAAGAAAACAATAATGAGAATGACCTTCTAATCTCTCCAGCATTTGATCAATGAATGGCAAAGGAAAGTGATCCTTGCGAGTTACAGAATTGAGCTTTCGATAATCAATACAAACTCGCCACCCGGTTTGGATACGAGTGGAAACTAGCTCATTATTGTCATTTTTAACCACCGTAACACCAGATTTCTTTTGAACGACTTGGACTGGACTCACCCACTTGCTATCCGAAATTGGATAAATCACACCCACATCTAACATTTTTAGGATTTCTTTCTTGACAACTTCCATCATTGGAGGATTCAACCTCCGCTGTGCTTCTCGAGTGGCCTTGGATCCTTCTTCTAATAAGATACGGTGCATGCATATGGCTGGGCTAATACCTTTGATGTCAACAATTGTCCACCCAATGGCTGTTTTGTGATCTCGAAGCACTCAAATGAGTTTCTCTTCTTGTAATGGTGTAAGGCCCTTGGCTATTATGACTGGCAAAGTATCCTTCTCACCCAAGAATACATACTTCAAATGTTTTGGAAGAGGCTTAAGCTCCAAGGTAGGGGCTTTCATCACAGAAGGAAGAATTTTCTTATTAGATAAAGGCAATTCAATGTACGAAACATCATACCTGTTTGTGGTGATATCTATAGTCTCATCCAAGCTTGCCACAGCTTCCTCCACTTCTTTAGACACTTGTATCAACTTCCTCGATTCTATGGAATTTTCTGCCCCAATGTGCTCACTAATGGCTACTTCCAATGCATCCTTGCGAGTTAACTCAAAAAGTTGTTGTGCCATAGAATCAATCACATCAACTGCAAAAACAGAATGCAAGTCACTAGGGTACCTCATTGCCTCAAAAATATTGAAAAGAATCACCTCGCCATCAAACTCCATGGTGAGAGTGCCATCATGAACATCAATCTTCGTTCGGGCAGTTTTCAAGAATGGCCTCCCCAAAAGAATCGGTGTTGGATTGGGAGACCTTTCATCCTCCATTTCCAGAACATAAAAGTTTGCTGGAAAAACCAATTGATTCACCTGCACAAGCACATCTTCCACAACTCCCTTGGGATATGCATTAGAACGATCAGCAAGTTGAATTACAATACCAGTTTCCGCAAGGGGTCAAAGATTCAAAGAAGCATAAATAGAATATGGCATGACATTAATAGATGCTCCTAAATCTAACATAGCTCTTTCAAACTTGGTATTACCAATGGTGCATGGAATGGTGAACGTACATGGATCTTTGCATTTCGAAGGAATTTTTCTTTGCAATACAGCTGAAACATTTCCCCCCACACTTACCTTCTCATTTCCTTTCAACTTTCTCTTGTTGGTGCATAACTCCTTGAGAAATTTTGCATAACGAGGTACTTGCTTAATAGCATCCAGAAGTGGTATATTTACCTCGATCTTGCGAAAAGTTTCCAGGATTTCCTGTTCTTGTTCCTCCTTCTTTGATTTGCAAATCTGCTAGGAAAAGGTGAAGGAATAACATATGAAGGAATTTGAGTTTTAAGGTCTACCTTAGAAGATGATGTTTTGTTCATGGTGGAAGTGGTGTCATCCCCTTCATCAGCTTGTGATTTCTTTGGTGGAATCTCTAATTGCTTTCCACTTCTCAAAGTAACAGCACTAGCATTCTCTCTTGGATTGATCACTGGCTGAGATGGTAATTTTCCTGAGCTTTGACTCTCAAATTTGCTCATGGTAGTGGCCAATTGTCCTATTGGCTTTCTAGGTTTTGGAATACTGCCCAGTCCTGCTGAATTGCATTGGTTAGTGCAAGTGCTTAACAATACCTCGAGGACGTACCTGAATTTGGGAGCTGGTTTCGGGTTGGTGTGGTTGTGTTACTGGTGTGGTTGTGCTGAAATGGTTGCTGCACCCTGGGTTGATTAAAAAACCTGGTGGCCGATTTTGTTAGCCAATTTGGGGCAATTGGCTGATGATTCCCATATCTTAAATTAGGGTGATCTCTCCTTCCAGCATTGTAAGTATTGGAGAAAGGTTCATACCTTTGCCTTGGTTGTCCTGGAAATCCACCCATGGCATTGGCTTGTTCTGTATCTCCTTCTTGCAAAGTTGGACACATGTCGGTTGGATGGTCCATTGCAGAACATACTCCACATGCATAAGATTGCTGCATATGTCCTACAGCCATTTTTTACAATGAGAGTAAGTTCACAAAGTTGTTGTTTCAATGGTTTGAATGTACTTACCTCATTTACTCTTTTTGGTAGTTGTGGCTCAAATTGACTGCTGAATGTTGGGAAGTTCCCGCTGCCATGTCACTAATCAAAAGTTCCTTGCCACTGCCCCGGTGTTTTATTAACTAGTGCTACACCACTAGCACATTCCCCCCCCCCCCCCCCCCCCCCCCCCCCTCCCCCATCAATGATACTCCTTTCCTTTGGTAGGAGACCCTCATAGAAATATTGAATTAGGAGTCCATCACTAATTTGGTGGTTTTGACAGCTAGCACATAACCTTTTAAATCTCTCCCAATATTCATGAAGTGATTCTCCATTATGTTGTCGAATGCCACTAATATCTTTTCTAATATTTGTAACTTTCGAGGCTGAAAAGTATTTCTCCAAAAAAGAGTTTACTCATCTCATTCCAAGTGGTAATGGTACCTGGTGGTAGATAGTATAGCCAATCTTTTACCGTATCTGCTAATGAGAATGGGAAAGCTCTCAATTTAATTTGCTCTTCAGAAACGCCGGTTGGCTTCATACTTGAGCATACCACATGAAATTCTTTAAGGTGTTTGTTCAGATCCTCTCCTGCAAAACCATGAAATGTAGGCAAGAGATGAATCAGTCCAGATTTAAGTTCAAAATCTATCTCAAAAATTGGTGCTTATGCATAGCGGTTGTTGATCAATAATTGGAGCCGCTAACTCCTTAAGAGTCTGATCGTTTTCCATCGCCATTACTTCCGATTCTGATTTGATTGAACTGCAAGAAGATGGGAGGGAAGTATGTCGTGCAAGGTCAAATTCTGGAGGTGGAGTTGAAATTGACTGATGTAGCCTTAAATTCGAGGATTGGAGAAACTCCTTAATTCTCTTAAGTCGTTGATCCGCTTCTCCCTCGGACATAAAGCCTAAACACAAACAATCAGGAAATAACAATCAAGAATCAGAAGTAAAAACAGAATAACAAATTGATTAGAAAATCAATCCCCGGCAACGGCGCCAAAAACTTGATGCGTTCGAAACTAGCAAGTATCCTAGTCGCACAAGTAATAAAGTGATAAGTAGATATCGTTCCCACGAGGATTGATTCTAATTAAATTTGTTATTTCCAGCAACAAAAAACTAAACAGGGGGGATTTTTGTTGAATGATTTACTAAATGAAATAAGAATGCAAGTAAAGAATAACAAAACAGAAAGTAAATTTGAATGAAAAATCAATGGGAGAAACTTGGTTAAGAGTTCATTCTCTGCCACAAGATATGAATTTGTGAATTAACATAGAATTGTAATCTAATTACAGCATTGAAGTTATCAACCGTAGATAACAACAAGCTCTGTTATCCTAATCTTTCCTTACTTTGTTGTTAAATAAAACAAGCTCTTTATTTCATCTCTATCCATTAAACAACCTAGAACAAGCTCTTTGAGTTTAATTCAATGAAAGCATTACGATGAGAAAGATAGGTTGATCTAAGCAATAATCACACAAGTTCGGATTATTTAACCTAGGTTGTATTTTCCAATTGCAATCTCTGATCTCAATTTGCTACTAATGATTGGAAATTCATGACAATTACGGATCAAGATTTCTAATCTAGCAATAGACAACAAAAGATTATATTCAGTTGGCCATTCCAAATACAATCAGTAAGCAATCATAAGCATTAGATATGGGAAAATACAAGCAACTTCAATAAGAGAATTGGATAAAAATTTCTTACACAATCAACTCACAAAATCCATATCAAGGGCTTTGAAATCACCCTCAACCAATTCAGATTTAGTTACACATATTCAATCAGAACAACAAATACAATAC